>OX030937.1:13600000-14200000 GCA_943735885.1 Stelis phaeoptera | reverse complement strand
CACTGGACATTTCATACGATACACGCAGAAGAATTGGACAAGCTAGTTCGACGTGGTTAAAGTTGGTAAATATATCAGTGTGTCAATATCGCGAATCGTGTCCGCTCAAAGTCACGCGAGACGTTCCGCTTCTAAGGGATTTTAACACTTAGGCCAACTGTCCACGGAGAGTGACGTCGCTTGCTCTACGGCACTGTACGCTTTCGTGCAGCGGGCAATGAAAAGTAATGGAAGACCGTTCACGAAACGTAGAGCAAGCAAGGCCTTAGACCGATCGGGAAGATCTTCCACTTTCTTTACGCGTTGTCTAATTATTATTTTTCTATGTTCTTTGTATCTTTCGACTAGTGAAGATTAGTATGTGTTACGTGCGAAAAATGCGTGGTAGACAACGTAAGGTTAGGTATGGCGCGGGTGGTTGGCTAAGTGTTAAATCAATCAACGGCTACCAGCTGGATCAAACTGGGTAACTTACCGTTAACAACGTGCACCTTGATGCTGCTCGGATTCGCGTTGCTTGGCTCGCAGGTGTAGGTCCCGGAATCGCCAGGCACCGCTTTCTGGATCATTAAACGACTCGTGGTTTCCGGACCCTTCTCTGTCACCAGACTGATACCACCTCTCGGTGAGTCGAAATTAATAACCTGCACCGATAAGATACAATTATGTACGTACGTTTCGTCCTGTATATTATATTTGTGACCGTCTAAATTATGACGGTAGTTAAGCAGCATCGATCGATAATAATGATTGCGTAACAGGCAGTTATTTAATAACGAGTGTAGCTAGAATTCGTGCAATTCGTAATCTGGTAGGCGGGCAAAAACTATTGTTGAATAAAATTTCAATGGTGGTACTTTGGCTCTATTGTAGTTACTAACCGTGGCGTTAAATTGCACGGATCGAACGGGAACTGTTCAAACAATTCTGAACACGATTCAAATATTCAAACTAGAAACGCAGATGTTACCACTTCAGCCGTGATACAATTACGAGTGTACGTAACTTTGCCGCGGTTGATTTCGACCTATTTTTCCTGCAACCGCTATGCAGCGTGCTTCAAACTTTATGTTTCATCGTTATTTATCAAAAGAAAACGAAAAAAATGAGAAAAATTTAAGTTTTTCAAAATCATCACGAAAAAAGAACGCCCAGGACACCTTTTCAACTGAAAAATTCAACAAACGTTTGATACGAATAGAATTACATTAGAAATACTTTGAATTTATTTATGTTACGATCCGATATTATGCTTTACTTCGATCTTTCAACCGTATCGTTAGTCTAACAAAAAGATGTTCGAATTATGCTCTGTAATGCTTTCAAAATATCGATTTCTCAATTGACGAGCTTCCCTAACGAGAAAATGATCACGGATAGAAATATCGGCCAGTTCGTAAATTACTAGCCAAGACTTTACAATAAACGTGTTGGAGAAAGATTACAGCAAAGGAAGACGATGCTGTATTCCCCGTTCGATCGGTATGGGTTACATTCATATCCCTCGGGTGGTGGAGTGGTGTGTGGCACACGGCTAAAAACGAACAATATTGCATCCTCTGTAGGCACACACATCCGACTTTCGGTTCGCAATCATTTCCTCAAAGGCTGAGCTCGCTTCTTTCTCATGTTACCGTGGAAACTACAAGTAACCCCTTTTGCCTATGGATTCTCGCGTTCCCCGTGTAATACCGTTCGCTGCTACGAAGACAAAAGGCGTTTTGCTTCAAGGTTCGTGCGAAGAATGGTAAAAAGATAGATGGATGCGGCGCCGCGCGGCGTCTCGATGTATTCCCTTTGAGCTAGCACAAAGAACACCCTCCGAGGGTGTGAAATGAACGGCGAATACCTAGTTTACCTTCGACCGTCAATATCCGCGATATTAACCTATTACTGCATCACCTATTATTAAACTCTACCAGTCCATTGTTCTGCTTTCCTTCTTTATAAAATTAGAAATCTAATTTAACACGTTGAGTGCTAGAGTGAAAACGGACGTACGTAGCCAGACACGATAAAATCCTAATTATTAACATGTTGAGTGGCACAGTGAAAACAGACGTATGTAGTCAGACACGCGGAAATCCTAATTATTAAGAATACAATGAAATAATTTTCAAATTTAACCTTTCAATTCGATAGCCAGCCGATTATTAGCTTAATATTAACGCTATCCGCGCTTGATTTCATACTTCTTTTTGTCAATTATTTGGTTATAACCGATGACTGACAATTCAAGCGATATTGCCGCCGCTACTTTAATGTACAGCCGTAGCGTGAGAATTGGTTACTTGTTTCAAAGGATGCTACTCACCTCCGTATTGTGGCTCCAGATCATCATGGGCGGTGGTTCTGGAGCGTACTTCACCACGCAGGTCAGATTAATGGTGCTCCCTTTGTTCACGAATAGATCAGGTGCTCCTACTATTATAGTGATCGGTTCTGAAACAACACGTTATTCCCCCATTGATTTACATCGATTGATAATACTTTCTTAGTATGTACTCAATTCGTGAATTCTTGAAAGTTTGTCAAATTATTCTTCCCACCAAAGTCCACCGATAACCTCTTACGCTTCTTTACGTTTCTTTTTACGATTGTAGACGAATCAAAGTTGTCAAGTTTTTTAATAACAGAAGGCCCCAATGTGTCAAGGATCTTTTCACTTTTCAACCGATTCCATTTCAGTTCGAGTAATTAAAAGCAAATGTCAAGCATCGCGTACACTGATGTTTACGCAAACATTCTCGACAAGGAGAATGATACGAGATAGGTGGACAAAAAGAAAAAAATGAGTAAATTAGCAATGGAAGCCGGAGGGGCGTGGTAACAAATAATCAAGCGGGAGTACGACAAGATATACATATATAATATTAAACGAAGGTAGGATATTTTTATCGCGAGGGAAAATATAGAAGCGGGCTGGTCGGGAGGTTAGGGAACGTTTTCAGGTCAAGTCAGTGCGATAAGATCCCTTCATTTAATAGTACGGCCCGGTTAGGATATCAGAGCAGTCATTAACGGTATACCTGGCGAGGATATACGTGCTTGCTCGCGGACGGCCTGGTTTTACCTGTTTTCTATGCCCGCATGAAAATCTTTCCACGGATTTCGTACGTATCCTCTATTAACCCCTTTTTACGACGTTGCAACATCGCGTCTCTTACAATTCGTTTATCTTCAACTGAATTTCAAACACACCGATCGCAGATACGCGTTGCTTACCCTCCTCTTTGTTTCGTTCTTTCACCACCCCGCTCTCCTTCCTTCGATAAACACGCGTCGGAGGTTTTTTAATCTTTCACGAGAATATCAGCTTGGTCTCGTAAATTCACTGCCACCTTCCGGCGTACGGAAAATAACGAGATTCGCGAGATACATTTTTACTTGATCAATTATGTATCGACGGTTATTATCAACAATGTTTCACCTACCTACGAGCCATTTTCTTTTACCTACTTTCGCGTGAATACATCAACCGATCTGATATGTTCAACTCTTGCACGACGGAACACGGAGCGAGCTAAATGATTTAAATTGTTCAGATTTCAAAGCATTTTTTTTTTAAGTATAAAGGTGTTGCGTTTAAAACTTTTCCCGCTTAACAATCGAGATACCTCGGTTATCGATAGGGTTAAATTATGAAATATTTTTCTGATTTGGTTTGGTTGGGTGATGATTGGGTGATTTATCGAAATCGGTGAATCAATTGAGCCGCGTGTTGCTGGCGCGATTCATTAAAACGCGATCGCGAATATTACGTCAACTTTCAAAGTCGATCACGATTCTGTTTCCTATCAAAACCGTTCTGCTTTTCTAATTTATCGAGCAATTTTCTCCTGTACCGATATACGAATGATAATTTACGAGATAATTGTCGAACGAAACGATTATAATCTCATCAAAATTTAAAGGGACTCACCAACTATCGTTAGATAAACAGGATGGCCGATAGGCGGTGTCGTTGATATTTGGCACTCATAAATCCCGGAATCCTTGCGCTGTGGATATCGTATCCTCAAGGTCCATTCTTCGGTGTGAGGGTAGTGCAAAGCTTCGAAACGTTGGTCGCTGGTGTACGTGTAACGACCGACCGTTAACAGGTGTATGTCCCGATGCCTCACCCAGGAAACCTGTGGCGGAAGGAATATCGTTTTAAAAACAACGTTCTTTGAAACGCACTTCGTCGAACGGCCATTTCTAAGATAAGCGAAAAGTTGAGAGCTGGTTCGGTCTACTTTCCGGTTGGAAAAGTTTGTCGGTCGAAGAAAAAGTAGGCCAGACAGAATAGCTACGGCAATTTTTCCAATTGGGTAAATGTCTTTCGATCTCGTCGATAAGGAACCGTAGGGCAGATACGTTCAAAGGTTAAATGTGTAAATAAGATCGATAGTAACATGTCGAATGCTACAGTGGAAACAGACGTGTGTACCAAGACGCATTAAACACTGTAAGATTTTACTTCCGTAAAATTAATAGGTTACTGACTCGTCGAATGACGCGAGGGCACAAAGAATTGTGTAATTACTTTTTATTTATATGGTTTTTCCGCGCTTAGGACGGAATAGAGATCGATTGCGGGAAGCTCGCGTGTATGTATGCGTTCCAATCGAGCGACAAGATGGAGTGGATTCGTTGATTTACATTTACATTCAATTGACCTTAATTACCGCATAAAAATTGTGTGGTAGGTCGGAAGGATGATCATGAAAATTGACGATCAAAACGAAACGAACCAGTGTTTGAACTGGGTTTTCGTTGAAGTCCCTTGAAAAAAGAATTCTCCGCGTAAGCGTGCTCTGTCGATCTCGTTTACTCGTGAACTGGTTTAACATTTTGGGGACGGGATTCAAAGCGAAGAGTGAAATTAAAAGGTTCGTTTTCTCACGGTAAAAGTATTCCACGATATTAAATTGCAATGACCTACTGCTGTTTAAATAACGTCCGCGGAAAAGAACCTTTATATCGCGGTTACATTTCGATAACGATTGACAAAACTTCCCCGTATTTGTCGTGTTTTAGACTGACAACGAATTTACGTTGATTAAACTTCAGTTATTCAGTCAAATATATTTCTTTAAATCATATTCTACACGTTTAATTAGGACATTCGAATTTTGCCACTTTATAAGGTAAAATATAAAATGATGAAAATGAATGAAAATTCTATCCCCGAGCTTTTTAATTTAACACATAGTGTATGCGAGGGCATCAAGTGCGGCGCAAAAGTACACCTGGATTGTAAAAGTTAAATTAGGAATATTTTCTTAGATCATAAAATGTGTAAAACTTAATTGGATCGTAGGAACGGTCAACTTCGTCTCATGAAAACTTTCAAGCGAGCTTAACGGTGAAAAACATCGAAAATTGCATTTAATTCTTCACGCATAAAAGAAAGAAAAAAAAAAAAGATCATTTCTCTAAATTAGTACGATGTTTGTAGTGTTCTGTTCGTAAATTGTATAACAAAAGCTGAAGCTTCTACCAAGTGATACCATCACGATCATTTCTCCTCTGTCGGCGTTATCTTCTAATGTCGTTGCTCGCAATTACGTAACACGTCGAATTAATTTAAACGAAGGCACGGTCGTGTATAATCCCGGGAGAGATAGTTTCGACCCCTTCGATTATTCGAAGGAGTTTCGAGTGGGCGTGACAAATGAAGCCTGATAGCCTCGGTGTTTTCTTGAACGTCGCTCGTCGAAGTCGTGCCAAGTGTTGGGATTAAAGGGGAACGAAACCGGCTATACCGTGGCTGACTACATACGGCCGCATCTACTGGGAGCAGTCGACGTGTTAAAATATTGGACGATGTAGCAGAGGCTTTGATAAATATTTCAACATTCGTCAAATTTCTTGAAAGTCGAAAACTGTGAAATGACCCAGTTCGTCCGGTTAGGATTGTTAGGAAGGACATTTCCTCGGATTTTCATTATTATTTCCAACATTTGTAGGTAACGCGACACGAACGGCGCGACGTTTCGGAGGGTATCACGTATCACGGACGCATAAAGCAATTTCCCCATAACGGTGGCTCCACTCGAGACTAGGCGAGGCTTGGTGAGTGTGACGTCACCATGGAGATTTTGTATTGTCCCAGATCGGCCGCGAATCTGGCAGCTGCGGCAGCCTGCGAGTTCTCGAGATGACAGTCGGTGTGTCATCGTCATTAGCCCAGGCATTGTTTGGTGAAATACGACCGAAATCTATGCTACGAGCAATCGACGCGTTGCATTAGCTCGCGACTAAAAACCAGGTGCACCCTTCCGATCGAATATCGTTGTTGTACCGTTGTTCTCCGAATTACTCTGATCCGGTTACAGCTGCACCATCTGCCTTTATTATCTTTTAACTTACCTCCAACTGGATCGAAAACCCGTTAAATAGCTCGTAAAGCGAGATTTATCCGCAAACGTTCGCGACAATCGTCGTCTTCGAAAGGATAAATTGACGCGGTTATTGCACGAGCGGTGGTACGCTTATAGTGCAAGATGTATTTAAACGAATTTATATGCACGACACTGTGAAAATTCGGCAAAGACGACTTCGCGTAGCATTCTCGCGTTGGCTGGTAAAAGCATGTTTTATCGTCGAGATGCACGGTGCTTCCGTATTGTTGGTAACGCGATGCTTCTGGTACGCGTAATATCTAGAATGAAATATTAACGGTGGTATAAGGGCGCAATTATTATACGAGGTCGGTTCAAAGAACGGGAAGAACGAGGAGAAGCGTCTCGTTGTACAGGGACAAGGGTTTAACGTGGTCGTCCTAGGCGTTGTTTGCACGGAGAGTGATGCTGTTAGATGCTCGTCTTACGACTTCCGGTTCTATTGACGCTCGCGGGGATTACAGGCTCTTGCTGTGAAAGTAGACAGCAGGGAAAATGGGATCCTCCACGACGAAAACGGAGACGGAGGGAGGATAGATCTTGAGAAAATAAGGACTCTCGCTGATCTTTGTCCGGATAAAAGAGACCGGGTTACGCCTACCACACCACGTACGTGTAAGCCCGTGTGTGCCATTCTCTTTCCTTCTATTCTCTTCTCTTACCTTCTCTGCCATTCGAAAAGAAGCACGGAACAGTGTAATGATCTCGAGAGCGCTTTGTTCCTGAACATCCTAATCCAGTTGCAGCTTGAAGAACGACCAAGAGACGACGTTATAATTCAACGTTTCAAATTCTCTTTTGTTCTCTTTCGAAAGACAGGAACGTCTTTAGAAACGCTCGATTCAATTTACAGCGTTTACACCAGTTCTTCTTTGTTTGATCATTTGGATCGAACAATTTTTCGATTTTAAATATTTATGGTGCTAAATCGCACATTGACTCTAAAGGCCAATTAAAAATATATAACAAGTTTGAAATCTTAAAATTATGTATTATCGATCGGTCGTACAAAATAGTTCCCTTCAGTTTTGTTCAAGTTATTTAAATTATCGTGACCTCCGGTCCCATCTTCTCGTGTATTTGCAAATCAATCGAGACGGTGCGGTGGCGTTCGTTCGACTCGAGTAAGAGCAAGTTCGAGCCATTGTAATTGCTTCTATCGCAACGGTAAGGGAAGCTCTGAGGCCAAAGTCAAACTGCCGTTGATTAGCTTGCGGTCTCTGTATGCCTACTAATGAAGACCGCCATTATCGTTGGCGGTATATTAACAACGGGTTCTTAGCTGCTTCACCTAAACATACCGTGATTATGTACTATCTTCGCCTTTCAAAGCTATATCGACTGTTTCTGTTTCCAACAAGCATTCACGATCCTCCGATGCATCCACCTATCATAACCACCGTGTCCTAATTAACGGATTAAACTCGCCTGGCGACCAACCGGAACTCCGTTCCGACACTTTGTGTCTTATTTCATCTATTCTAATTGGACGATTAGACTACAATTAGGTAAATTCGATAGGAAAGGTTAAATCCTTCAAAATCTTCGTATCCCCGAACGTATTACCGGAACGATTAAGGAATATTATCTAGTAATTGTGGTCGTAAACGATAAGTGTGAATTGTTGACGACTCACTGTTCGATTTCCTAGGTTCTTCACTTTGCACACGAGGTGCACGGTTTTCCCCACCAGGCCGGTGAAGTTGGACTGCATGGTGGTGTCGAAATGGGGCCCCGTTCCAGGAGTCGGCCATTCCTCCAGAAAGTCGGTTCGAAAGTTTCGTAGACATGACGCTATACCACCTGTAAAACAAATTGATCAATCGTTATTCAGGGTCGAATCGTTTCAAGCGAGAGAATTTATTAAGACCATCCAGTGCCGTGGACTCTTATAATTTTCGAGTAGATCCAGAGAGAGAGAAAGAGCGAGAAGGATGCAGAGAACACCAGCCACGATTTCGTCGCTTGTACTTGGATAAAAATTAATTTTGCCACCGGAACAGCAGCGTTGAATTTTCACTGCGACGGCGGCGGCGTGTCCTCGACTCGCCCCGAAACTCTTGCGCGCTCGCTCGACCGACAAAATTGTGCCGTCGCGTCGTGTTGTTGTCTAGAAAATACTGCTGGTCCGGCTTTAGCTCCCTTTCGTCGGCCAATTTAGTCGGATCCTTGGCTGAACTTCACTTTCCTAGCCTTCTCGATCGTGAACACCGCGAATTCAGCTCGAATTTCGCGCTCGAAAATTGAATTTCTCGTTGAAACTCTGCGAGAACCGAGTATTCTTTTTTTCTTTCACCTGTTTGCATCTTTAAACACGCGCTCGGGCGAACAGAGAATCTTAAATCCTTTTTACTCCATTTTTTAGTCGTGCATATGCATTCGTAAGAGTTAGGAAAAGTAATCTTGGTTCGTGTAAAATCGAAGCAAATTGCTCGAAATTAATATTGCAAAAGCTCGAATAACCGTTTCCGGTCGGATACGATGGGTCGTTGTTTTAACAAGTATTCAAAAGTGATTCTACTCTGCTAATTTCGGACGTAATAAATTTGTTTCAGCGCACAGTCGATTGCCGGCGCACAGAGGAACGCGTTCATTTCGTCGGATTTTTCTTCGTGGAACAACTGAAAGTTCGGGCGGCGCAGCCGTGGCTTGTGCTCTGCAGCTTTTTCCGCTAGGAAAAAGAGGTCAAATAAGTTCACAGCGAGTATCGGATAATCTATAATCAGGCGGCTGGGCCGGAAATTAATTTTACGCTCGAATCTACTAATCCATCTTTGTTCCTCTCTCTTTCGAACTCGTTCCTTTTTTTTTTACCACTTCCGGAATTTCTTTCCTTTTTACTTGTTTCAGGCATTGTTGCAACCGGCAATGATCCGTTTTATAAAACACGTATATTACTCTTCGCGAATGAACATTTCAACGGCGTTGATACGATTTTAATGTTCGATACTTGTTCTTTATTTATACATAAATTCAATGATGGGAACGTCAAGCGGTAAATCGAGTTTGTAACGGTAGAATTTGTAAATAAAATAAAGCAATTAGAGTGAAAAAAAAAAAAACAATTTCTAAAGAGGCGGTACGATTACGTTTCAGTGGATAACCTTCGATACATGTTTTCGAATGAAATCCTAACAAATATTCAACAGTTCGCACGACTTACAATTTTAAGTTCGATACGATTTGAAAAAAGGAAAATAATGGAAATGTTCTATTAACAGCTGGATATCGAATCAGAAAACAATCAGATTAACGAACAGACTGTTTAAACCTTTGATAAAAGTAACAAGAATCATGCTGTAATGGTAGAACTTTTACGATATGTACAAACAGTATTCACGTTAGAAATATACAAAAATATGGATAATAAAAACGGAATAAAAGGTGGTAATATTATTATCGTTAATAATAAAATTGATGAGGCAGAAAAGATGAAATTTGGAAATTAACTTTTCCTATCCTTAATAATTCGGGTTCCAACGCGTTTTGCCACAGGCCCACTCTTAAATAACTTGAACAACTAATTTGTTATAAATAAAGAAAGAAATGTTAACAATGATATTAACCGTGGTTAAACGATGAAATAGGTAGCAACGGTTTCAATAGCCGACTTAAAGGACAAATCTCGAGTGACGCGATAACCGGATAAGTAACTGGTACACGGAGTTGGAGAAGTTTCCGGAAGAACAAGCTGCTCGAGACGCGGTAACGTAGATTTTCCTTTGCTCATCACATAAGACGTCATGTACCCATCATCCTGGTTTTGCGAACTTCCGAATAGCCTCTTGGAACGTTCCAGGACCGAGTGGATGACTTTGCACTAGCTTCATAATTATTTGAAGCATGCCGGTTGCCGCTTGTCCGTCACAACTAACTACCAGAAGGCTTCTTCTCGACAATAAACGATACCGGCTTGGTCGGTAGCCGCAAAATCCTATCTCGTTTCATCCCCAAAATTCCCAATCTCCCAACCACCCATTTCCATTCGAAAGCTGCTTTTACGACCGGTTCATTCCCAACTTTTTATTCTCTTAATCCCTTTATCGACCACGATTTTTAATTAACCACAAAATGATTCTAAATTTTGTACCAGCACTCATGATATTAATATTTGCATCGATAGCAGTGGTATCGATACCGTCGATATTTGGGGCGCGTTAGCTATCGAAACCGTTAATATTTATAGTATTAACATCGATAGCGTTAATATTAATATTGGTATCGTTAGTAACGCAGAGTTAATTTAATACCGTTAGTATCAGCGTTAATATCTATGTTATTAAGTATCGGCGAAGCAAAACGTTCAATAATAATTAAAAATTATTTAATGGATACAAAGGATAATAGACCTACGCGATTGAAATATAAGCTTTGTGTAATCATAGTGTTTCGTCGAAACGAAAAAGGAAGGCAATTCTGTTATCGTCAGTAGGAGAGGAAGGCTTTTATGAAAACAATGCCACCTGAATAATTGGATAATTGGAGTTTATTTCTGGTATCGTTACGATGGTGATGCCACTCAGGTTACCTAATTTTGATGGGTGGAAATGAAATACCAATTGTTTGAAACCACTTGTTTTCAGTACAGATTTATTTCGCAAGGTTCGTTTCATTGCGTTCACAGTCGGAGTGTAGATAAATCGAATTCCTGATACCCTCGAGGAAAATATATTTTACGTTCTCCTCCGAGGTCTCTTGCGTATTCTTCAAATGTTTCTACCTTGCTACGTGCAACGCGAATTCTATTTAACAATAATGTACGTTTTCAACAACTCATTGTCAGTCTTCTTTGATAAATCGTATTCTTAAATTTCGTACAACAAATGTTCAATTTCGTCGATTCAATGCTTTATACGGTTAATAGAAATTGCTACAATTCTCGAGGCAATTTCAATCTTGAGTCGTGCCTTCGATTAATACTTAAATTTACATAAAACGCGAACATTGAAATATTCCGGTCGACAAAACCAGACGTTACCTTTGCTGATAAGGAATTGAATCGAATCAACGATGAAACAGCTACGATTGATCGTGGTATACTCTCCGGAGCAAGATAGGCTATCATGAATTTCGACGTTGTTGCTATTAAGGTGGGTTCCGAGAAGAATGAGAATTAGTCCGAAACGCGATCCCATCTCTCGTTTGGAGGATGGCAAGCAGCCGGTCCCTAGTCGGGTAATGAAAAGCAAACGAACGCTCGAATCGACTCCGTGGCTCATCGAAAAAGGCTAACAGAGCTTGGCTTTGCCTCGTCAAAGTAGACGAAATCGACCTCTTGACGCTACTCTAGCTAGTCTCCAAGGAATTGCTTTGGGAAAATGCCACGATTCTCCCTTTACTCGGCTTTCTACGAAGCACGAGTTTACCAAAGTGTTAACAACCAAATACTTTCCACTATACAGCCAAGATGATTCAGTTCGCGCCAAAGCTGTTTCATTTCGGAGATAATTGAATACGTAATGATAAAATAAAAAATCGACTACGATTTTTCGTAATAATAATTATTCTAAATTATTTGTAAGATTAGTTGACGAGTCGTACGACATTTTCAAGTAACGTTAGGTTTGAGCTACCATTGAATCGGTTAAGATTCTAAGCACTCAGTCCGTCGACGTAACACCAGAGAACGAAGCGAGCAGGACTGCTCGTATTTAGGTTTATCGTCTTGGAAAATCGGTATTTTCCACCGATCGAATTACGGCTGGCCAGATAGTTTAATCCAACAGCCTTTGTTACCGTACAGGAATGGCCCCGATCATTATTTTCGTTAACGCGCCGCTTTGTCCCGGATCAGAGTCTTGGCTCGAGTTAGGTGGTGAACCTAACCGTCGAAATCCGACGGTTAACCAACCCGTGGGAATTATCCGCATCGTTTCATCTAGCGACGTCATAAATGCGAGGTCAGCTGTGGATAGTTCACGTTCTGCCAGCTCCGATTATCCTATAAACGCCTTGTAATTTGTCTCGTATCGATACGTTTGCCTCCGACTCGTTCTGTGGACGGACGATCAAAGTGAATTCGAGAATCCGCCAGGCTCGATTTCATTGTCTCCTATCATCCGAGTGGGATTAAACTGTGCAGTTCATGCAAGTTCTGTTACCAGTTATCGCCCTAGCATCGTTCTCGTTAAGACGTTAACACGTAACTGGTTCAGTTATACGTTAAATACAATAGCAACTACAACCTATAATATTACTCTACGAATTTAGAAACATTCTTTCCTGTATCTACGACATTCGTAATTATTCGTAAAAGAAATGCGTGTCACTGTTGTGGATATGTGATACGCGCGCAGCACGCGTTTGAAACGTTAAATCGTACAAGTAACGTCTGATTATTTGGTATAAAAAAAGAGAGAAATTAACAAACATCGATGATAAAGATTTTCTTCAATTTCATTCCCGTCACCAGCACACGATCTGTAAATCTAACCGCTGAATTGTTTCTGTCGCAAAAAGGAACGGCTGACAAGAACAGGCCGCGGCCAGCCTGTCGAGAGACTTTCTAGAAAAACTTAATTCCAGGTTAGCCAGTATTGCGCTACGATCGTTGGGACCTCGTGTCGTCGAGCACGCGAGTCACAATCCAACTTGGAGTATTTTCTTTTCAACGCTAACCATAAAAAGGAACAAAAGGAAAATATCGAATGAAACGCAGCTTACCATTAACCGCAGAAAGCTGGATATATACGCGGTTGCTACGCCCATTCTTTCCTCCGTAACTGTTGATTATTAGGACACGATTCAGCTGGACAATGTAAAATACTAAACACTCAACAGTCTACGTATTTTTCTATTTCTTGACTACCTCTACACAACGCATACGTGTGTGCTGGCTGTTCAGTTATTAACACGTTAAGCGCCACGTCAATCACCGGCGACTGACACCCGAAATTATCTACAATCAAATAATTGACAAAAAGAATATTAATATTAAGCTAATGATGTTGGCTATCGAATTGAAAGGATAAATTTGAAAATTAATCGACTGCACCGTGTCTGACTACGTACGTCTACTTTCGCTGTCGCCACTCAACGTAATTTAATTAAGATCAATAGAATTTGTTTGTTCATAGCGAACGTTGGAATCGAAATGGAACACTTCCATTTCCATTGAAGTTATTCAGAGGAAAAAAAAGAAGAAAACACGAAGGGAAGAAAGTGTCGGGTAACGCGAAGGGTAGGAAAGGTAGAAATCGCGTCCCCATAACGCGTTCTCTTTCAAACTTGGGCAACAATCGCCGGCGAGTTTTCCAGGTTTTGCGACGACGTTGGTCCGCGAATGTGTTCGTTCACGAAGAAAAACCGTTGTAATTGTTGGTAGAAGCGGCTCTCCACAGGGAATCCCGACAAGAGGGTGCGCGAAGAAAAGGAAACGCGGGCAAAGACGAACGAGAAGTTATTTGCGCGTTAAATCGTGCCGCTGTTACCCGCCTCTGTTCACCCTCGACACGAAATATAATATCTTCCTTCGTATAATGCAGCTACACCCGCGGAATGAAAGAACGTTTCTTACTTTACAAACCGTCTACCCGGAAACGAATAGTCTGTTTCAAAAGCAACTGGATTGTCTGCTTTACAACTAATTATTAGATTGGCAGCTTTCACTCGCGGATCTTATTTCAAGTATTCAGGTTATTTATTTAGGCGAGATGAAAGTCTTTCAACTTTTATCACACAGAATTAATTTGACATAAACTCGTTTATTAAAGGGAAAGATTATACCGAGAACATAAGATGAAAAATTAAAAGCTTGAATTTGAAACTAACTAGAGGTTCAACACATTTTGCCGCATACATGCAATTTCACTGTGACAATCGGAGCTTTATAACCGGTTTATTCTGTTTTATTTCAACCTGTTCGTAGTATAATTACATTATTTAGCGCAGAAAAGGTTAACCTATCCCGCGGTAGTTTGCTTTAATTCTTTTTTTTTTTAATTCAATGCCTCAATTTAGTATCCCAGATTACTAATCTAATTTCAATAGGATTCGTAGACGGTGGTAACTTTCGTATAGCCAGCAGTGTAAAATTGCCATCGTACATCGATTGCACGCTGTCACGTATTAAAGAATGGGTCTAGACTATATATATACTACGTCCGTTCTGATGGGAGAAATATTGAAAGTGGAATGATTTTGTCGCGAGCAGGCGATAAATTAAGTAGGCAGGGGTTGACGAAAGGAAGATTGGATGTAGTAGCCGATCGAGGCCACCTTCTGTCGTCAGGGGAAGGAGTTCATAAAATTTAATCAAACCGAAAGATATACGAGCCCTGGGCGCATTACACTTCAGCCGATACGATGTGAAATGATGCGTCAAAGTATTGTTGGAATCGTGAAGAATATCATGAATAATACAAACACCGTGTCAGTGTGGAAAAAGAAACGATCGATTTGCAATTCGAACGGCGAGGGATTCGTCTTAGAAGAAACGACTCGTGCACCATTGAAAATCAACGAATTTACGTATATTAAAATGTTTTCGTCGCTAATTGGCGCGACAACGAATCGTCTCGATTATTCTCTAGCCGAGGTTTTTCTGCGAAACTTCTCAGAAGTTCAAATAGAATCAAATAGAATCGAAACGTATTATTAAGGCTACGATTCTGAACAACTTGCTGGACAATATCCATAAATATAAGGCTGTCTTATAACAAATTTGTTAAAAGTAATAATAGTATTATGTTTCATTTTCAAAATATCTGCCCCGTTGGAAAATTTCATTCATTTTAGCGATAGGGACGATACGAATTTTGAGGATCGTATTTTATTTCCGATCAATTTCTAACGTTTCAGTCAGTTCGTCGGTGGCTACTGCAGTGTCGAATCGACGCTCGACTTACCAAAAGAAATGATAAAACAGACGAGCACCGGAAGAGAAGTAGACATCGCTTGTTCCTCGACGAGGTTCTTTCACATATTGATATACTATCTCACGTGCATTTCAGTCTTTTAACTCTGAGCTCGGGCATCTGATGGACGAACTAGATATTCGCTAACACTGGCAGTTTGGTCCTGACATTTCACTGGATTATCTACTTTTTTTGTTTTTCTGTTTTTCTGTTTTTCTGTTTCTATTTAAATCGTTACTCACACGTCACCGTTTTGTTACTCGATCGAAAATGTTTCACTTGCCACCATCACCGACTCGTCGACACACACGATACAAAAAGCACCGATCAAACGTAACCAACAACACACCGCGTATTCATCGCGTCAACTTGACCAAGTTTTGGTTCGCTTCCTTCCACGTTGAAGAAACAAACGGGCGGTTTCAAATTCCACCGGGCGAATTATTCTGTACAGTTACGGGCAGAAAATGTACCCCGGGACCACCGTTGTTACGCTAATGAGCGTAATTAACGGCACGAGTATTTCGTTGACGTTAGCGTGCCGCGACAGTCTCTTCCCGCACAAGATTCGACGAAATGACAGCCTGAGACAACGGGGAGGAATAGAAAAGGAGACAGAGATAGATAGAGAGAGGAAGGATAACCAGGAGGGCTTTCATACGCCTTTTCAGCAGCGCACCATCGTTCGCGATGCATTAGGCGGCACTCGTTCAAGTAATTTCCTCGTTACACACGATCAGTTGGTTCGCGCGCCTCGTTACACCCTCGCATTGTCTCGAGCCAACCTCGTGGTTTTCGCTCGTCGAACTTGTTTAGCGCCTCATCGGTTCATTGTCTGCTTTTAACACGCGAGAGTTAATCGCTGGCTCGATCGAGCGTGAGCTCGAGATCGTTGGATTTTTTTTCGAGCGTTCGAAGCAACTGCGAAGAACACTAGTACAGATTTTTTCACAACACGGACACTGACAATGACTGCAACCCCGTGACACGAACACACACTTCGAGACGACTTTTCAGCTTCGAGAATCCCATGAGATTTTTGAAAGTAGATGCTTGAATCCAAAGATTACTCTTCTATATGGAAACACTTATTGTTCGTTAAACGTTTCACGAACACTTCGGATTACAACCGTGAGAACACAGCAGTAGTTCACTTTCGTAGATCCAAACATGCACGAGCAAGAGGAGTACGCGTAGCTGGCCAAAGTCCTGGTAGCTCCATTCAGCGAGCGAAGGAAGTTGGTGCCAAGTTCGATCGGCTCGCAAAGCGAATAACCGTACGTCACCCAGTTTCGTTTGTTAAGAGTCTTTTATGCGGACCAGCCGATTGTGTTCGCCAGAAACTCGATCCCAACCATTGGCCAACCAATTGCTGATACTCGAAGGAACCGCGTATCCAGAGTTAAAAACGCGTGGACAAAGATCGACGTTCGATGATCTGGCGCGCGAACGTTCTCTTCAGGCTCGTATCCATGTCAGGGATCACAATTCACCGGTTACGTCACTAACAAACACACTCTCTGTCACGAATACGCTGTACCACAATCACGATTCATCCAAATCAAAAGTCAATTGACAGAGGTAAGTGGTTGGTGGTTTATCCATCGGAATCGGGGCTAACGTAGGAATCAGGTGGTGGCGGCGGCGGCGGCGGTTCGAAAGGAGGAGGATCGTGTCGGCGTAAGGCGCGCAACGCGACGGCAGGAGGTCGCGGCTCTTTCGAAACGACGATGCTCCCGCGTCAAGGATAGCCGAGGGACTACATTGCGCGAGCGCCACTCGGGCTGCGAGCACGCAGCCGCCCCGTGCAGCCTCTAGGAACTCTGTCACACCAACGTACCCGCAACCCTACACGACCCACGTCCCGATTTCCCCTCGTTTCGCAGTGTGAGTGTGCGAGCGCGTGCGCGCTCACCTGTGCCCTCCGCGCCGCGCCGCGTGCCCATAGCTTCGCTTATATGTATGTATGTACACCGATCCGCTTTCTCACCCTACCACCCTTCTTCTTACGGCTCTACTCGCTCTCTCGCTCCTTCTTCTTCACCCTTCTTCCGGTGTTCTGCCTTCAACTCTCCTCCTTCACCCTATCTCCATTCTGTTTCTTCCCCTTGTCACGTCTCTATGGCCGCTGACTTTCTTGCCTCTTCTGTTTACCCGCGGATTCTTCCGATTTTGTTTTCTACCTCTTCTTACTCGTTCACTTTGCAATTACCTTTTTGCGTTAGTTTATTCTTCTTCCTTTGCTTGCATTTATCTGTTCTTCTCACGTTTGCTTTTTTGCCAAGCTTCCCCACCTGTTACCTGGATTTTCCTACATTTCGTAACTTGGGTCCCTGTTTTGCATCGATCGATATGTAACTTTGCGTTTCGACCTAGGACTTCAACCCGAACCATCTAACTGAATAGTCTGGAAATTTTACGTGATCGAATGATTAATCGAAGAAAGGAGAAAATTATATTTAAGCCAGTAGCTGCATGTTGTCAAACTAAAAGGTTAAATTTGAAAATTAATCGATCGTACCCATAATAATTAAAGGTTCTGTGCGCCTTTCAACGTTCATTCGCACCGTGGCAGTTGACTCGTTAATTAAAAGGATCGAATGATATTGAGTGGGAAGTAATATGGTCGAGCAGAACCGAAGATCAATTTTGTTTCTTTTTATTTTTAAATAAAATGTTGGATGTTTTAGTTCACAGTTATGAAGAAAACTATCTATCTATATATCTATCTATATATATATATATATATATATATTGTTTCAAAGATTCTGCAAGATTCCTTCGCGATAAAAACGCGAGCTTTCAGCTTCTCTTGCATCACGGTAGCAAAGAGTTTGTAATAAACTTGAAGTTTCTTTTTAAAATTTACACCATCTCGATCTTTCCTTCTTTACATCAACAGCGGATGATAAAACGACCCGAGATGAATTTTTCACAGTTCGAAGATTTGATCCTAAACTCATTATCGCTCGACTGTTATTCGTTTCACCGTAACAATTGATATATTCGAACTTCGATTCGGGAAGCTCGGTTGTGATCCAACGTTTGCGAGGGTATTTCAAAAATTCCAAGGATATCATTTATCGTCGGGTGGCAAGTTAACTGGTGAAAGATCGTTCTGTCCGCGTGTCCATCGGCCAACGATCGCTGACTGACTGAAGAGACTCGTCCGTGCAAGATCGATATGTATATTCAAGGGTTCTGAATAGCCTGCGTGTTTCTGCACCGTAGGAAATTCATTGTCCATCAAGCATCGACTACTAAATTCGAACGACCGCCTCTCGATATCCTGAATTATACGATCGATAAACATCGTGAATTCCGTTCTTCCCTCTGACGAATCTATTCACCATTTAACGCGTTGAAAACATCATTTCATGCCATAAACGAAGAAATAACCGGGGAAGCAAACGAATAATGCGTATAGTGTAATTTTGTGTGCAAATTGTTCTATTCTACACAGCCATATATGCCGAAGACAGATGTTCGTTAATAAAGTTCATCCAGGTTGCAAATAACGTTAGTTTGTTGTTTGGTGTGTCTAGCAGAGGTAGAATAGAGTCGTTCTCATTCGTTGGTATCGCAGGGAAGAACACAGATGCGCTTGATGTAGTAGCGAGCGTGGTCTGGCACGTTTCGCTAAGAGAAACCGACCAGCATAATTTTCAGCTCGATGTAAAAACCGCTGTTTCCCTTCTCCACGCAATTTTCACGCTTATATGTGGGACAAAAGATCGACGGGTCAACGATGTAGTCGCGAATTGCACGCGTGGACCTGTGCCAAAACAGAGCAACGCGAATGATCGTCGATTTTTCTTGAGTACTCCCCAACTCTACAATCCCTGATTTGATCTGTGATGAAAACGAAGCCACGATTTTTAATATCCTTGAAACCACTAACGTTCACCAACTATTCATCTCGATCGAAGTTAACCTGTATTCCCTCAAAGGTTTATTCCCTCTATCTGTTTACAGCTGGATACGTTTGTTTCGGCTCATTGATAGCGTTGCATCGATTTCGACGAAATTCGTACACTCGATAGCTCTAACATAAGCTGTTTGGCAGCTTTGCTATTACGCAGAAACGTCCATTTGTGAACGGAAGCACTTACGCTCGTGTCAAAACTAGCGAAGTGGTTTTCATCGATATAACAATCTCTTTCCTGTTGATCGATCGTGAACTTCATCTATATTGAAAGCCTGCAGTTGTCTATTGAAACGAAAAAAAAAAAAAAAAAGAAAAAAAGAGGAAAAATTCTTTCACCGAAGTTTGTACCTTTCTACTGCCGAATCGTGAAACGCTCTCGAATCCTTGCGTTGCGTTCAATGAGCGTTAGGTACACTTTGGCATTTCTGTCCTCTATTGAAATAATCTTCAACGTTTTAACAAAAATCGGACATTTCGGTGACTAAACAGTTGGTCACGTGGTTGTAGATTATATTGTAACTCAAATGTTTAACAGTAACAGATCATTTACAGCACCGTTTATTGCGACACAAGAAGGGCCAAGGGTTGGGGTTAGGTACGAACGACCTCATAGAGTTTGACGGTGTTTGCTACGTGCACGTACATGCGTGTATCTACACGATATCCTTTGTGCGAGTGCGAATCCAAGCATCAGCAATTCTCGTCCAAGGTTCGTACAATAATTCAAATCAAATCAAATCAACAAATGGCTATTTTCACTACGATACTCAATCTGTAATCAATCAATCATGTTCGCTCTTCACGCTACTACAAAGTTTAAGAACGTGGATCGGATACACGAAGAACCCGAAATGTTACGCAAAGTACACACGTACTCAGCGAAGATGCTACACAGTATCGAGCCAAGGATTACAGCAGAGTGAACCATTTTATAAAGGAAATATAGAACGATGAATTGTCCTGGCCGCCTTAAAAGCAGTCACACACTTGTCGGTTTTTCTCAGGAACGTATAAGAGTAGCTGTTTTTCCACGTTCAGTGATTTTTCTTATTTTCACGAGAATATTCGCTTCCTCTAATTGTTGCGTTATTCCACGATAGTCGCTATTTCCCTCTCGGCATTCCTTCTATTTAACGGAATTCATTAATTCAATATCCCAGAATAGCCACTTCGTTATTCTTATTTAAAAATGGATCGCTCGAAAGTCCGCCGGAACGGCATCCATTAACGCCGGGCTGACTGGTGTTCCATTCTCTTTTCTCATTTTTATTTTTTCATAGGAACGTTTTGTAACGAGGGTTGAATCTCGAGCGGGTTTTTTTTTCTTTTTCTTTTTTTTTGGTACCTCATTTAAAGAACAATGCCAGCTTTGGTATTAGTATTAGTATACCATTTGATTTTCATCTGTTTCGACGAGTAAAAAAGTAAAAAGTGATGGTTTCGCATGGGAAACTGATAGTTCGGGCAGCGGTAATTCACAAACCGAATCGTTCAGTTAACACGCGTAGGATCTACTGTGTTTTAATTACGAACAATCCGGCGTGAAGGACGAAATTAACGTGCCTTCCGTTTTAATCTTCCTCATCTAATCTTCTATCCCCATCCACCGTTCTCGGTTAACAATATCCGTCCCTATAGTTCGCGGCTGTACTTAACTTCGTATCAGTTAATTAATTCATTAGAGAAGTCTCGTTCCATTATAGGGAGTAAGCCTAATTACCTGACGAAAGAGAAGTTTAAGAGGTCTCTCGAGAGCCGGCACGCGCATCAACCAACGATTTCCTTCAGGTTTGCTACTTCCGCTTCCATCTCGTTCGAACATTGCCGAACTGTGCCTTGTTAAGAAATCTTTCAAATTTTTCTTATAATCCGTTGGAAATTAAATAAAACGTAAACATAGCGTTTTATATACATTTAAAGGATAAAATGTAACTGACACATTAAGTAATTAAGCAAAACAGAAGTGAGAATTTCGCAATAAAGAATTGAAATGCAATTCTTGTCACTGTGTGATTACCATTCGATCATAAATCTCGTTAGCATGGTTGCAAATTGGTTTTTCAACCGCATAACCAGGCCTGGTTGGAACACACGGGAGCCTCGAGTGTTCCGTTGAAACGGTGTTCCATTGAAATTATCTCATCCATGGATTTCCATCGTGATACAATGACGCGTTACGTGCCTCGAATCTCGTCTGGCGTAATTCTAGGATCGTTGAACGCGGCTCGATCTATCGACAGTTCGCGCCACGTTCGATCGCACGTTCAATCGAACAGTCACGCGATACAGTCGTTATACGTGGTTTTTCGAGATTCGACTAAACCGTTTCTGAACGATACAGTATCGTGGTTGCATTAAGTCTGAAGCTGAGAATCGAAAGTCTGGTACTCTAAAATTGGAAAGAGGGTAAACAATCGAAAAATGACGTTTTGTTACTTGTTTCTATTATAGATGAGTGTCTAAGAAAAATCGACGATTAGAAATTGTGATAGAATTCTTTTTGTGTGGTTATTTGTCATAAGGGTTATCTTTCAAAGCGAATTTAAGTACAAGGAAGACGAAATTACTACAAATATGATGAAAAATGATTGAATCAAATGGAGCTTATTTGGATTAAAAATAAAGAGCTAGTAGTATAACGCTCCAATGGCGTTTACGCGACTGGCTGACTAAGCGTACTCTTGTTCTACTTATTCCACTAGAATACAGCGTTCTACGTACGTGCGTACGTGGAATAGCAAATTATCATATTTTCTCTTGATATTTTTTAGCCAATTGTCAATATATATGGCTATCTGTTTAAAAGAAATCGAATCACGTTAAACGCGTTAAGTTTTCGTGAAACCATCAAACTCGTATTCAATTACCTTTTTACCAAAACTAAATTAAATTACTGTTATTTCAATTATTTGTTGGATTATATTGCAAGTTGATCAATTAACATGACAGTAATGATCAAATTATCCTTAAATCCGAATGAAAGAAGAAACGACGGACAAAGATGGGAGTAATTTCCAGTTTCGTTTCAACGTACGATCCTGAAACACAACAGGACGAGACGATATTTTTCTGTATTTTCTTGGTGGAAATCCACACGGGAAATGTTTAAAGAAATAGGATCGAGCGAGAAGGCCGAGGAAGCCACATCGTGCGTGCCAGCGAAATACTTTTCAACAGCTGCACGACGGTATTTTGTTCAAAAGCACACCTTTCTGAACAGGTATGCGTGTGGAGTTGAATAAATAACCTGCTTCGGTCGAAGAATGCCGAATGGAAATCGAAGGTTGTACAAAGGAATAAAAGAATCGAGATTCTTTAATTACCCGATTAAAAGAACGTTACTTATCTTCGATGGCGTTTGATGGTGCAAAACTAGAAATTGAACAGTACCACAAAACGGGGCTTGAGATTGTAACTGTTTCGCCCAACTTGCAAACTTGTTCTCGTCTTGTCACTTACTCTGATTAGATCACCTTCGTTTCCGTGCACGCACCACTCGATCTGAATTGCGTGCGATCTACCCGCTTGAATCGTTGGTACCGCGGTGAAATTAATTTCAACGTTTACGAGGGAATTCACAAAATTCGCTCGAGCTTCTGGTAAAAAGGTTCGCGGTAACGAGTGCGAAATTGGAATTGCGCGTATACCGGGTAGATTAAATTTCCATTTCAATGTCGTTCTCCTTATCGTTTCGATATTATCTCTGTTCAAGACTGGCAACCAGCAATTTTCTACCTCTCATACCGTTTATACATTTTTAAATTAAAAACTACACGCTTTTTAATAGAACCGTGTGATCTTTGTTTTATCACCGTCGTATATTATACATCGAAGTCCCTCGGTGAAAGCAAAATGTCGAAAGGCCGGTTAGAAATCCTCGTTCCGTCAAAAGCAACTTGTTAAGCGTTAACAAATCGTTCGTCATCGATCTCCTAACAGCTATCGATTCTTTTCGTAATTACTTGGGTATCCCTACCAACGAGACAGGAATTACGCGTTAAAGGGGCTCACAGTCCCTTTAGCTGGGGTAGTCACGACAACCCCCTTAATTCTGTCGCGGCAAAAAGGCGAAAGCTCAAGGAAATTATCTGTTCCCCGTGGTGCCGTTTCGAACGAACCACTTTGCGGTAAGACGTAAGAAGCAGATGGTCACAATTTACATCGAAACCGTTCGATCTGGCTCGGTGCTTCGTTGGCACGAAACTCCAAATGTCCTTTTCCAATACCCTTTTTCTTTATACACGTATACACATAACGATTCAAAGGAGCCGTGTAACGTGTCGCTCGAACGTAGACATAACACGTTCTTTTCTTATTCATGATTCCGTAATTTGTAATAATTTCATCGAAACGCGTTTGACGAATTACAAACGAAACTCTGTTGGTCCCAGTCTAACGGGGAGAATTTTCGTTCGAAGGGAATAAGTTTGCTCGGGTTTAATATCGCGCGTATAGGTTCGTAAGCAGGCGTACGAGGCGAGGAAAGTGGTTGTACAGGGGTTTAAGATGAAAGCTGGCAACGTCGTGGAAAAAGGAAAGCAGCATCTTTATCCAGCGTAAAATGGGCGGCACGGTTAAGATGCAGGCTTGAAGTTCGCCTATTACCGTATATAATAAAGAGCCGTTATTCCGGTGGCCGGCTCTTATCTCCTGAGGTAGCCGTGAAATAAAGAGACGTAGACTGCGCCTCGAGTGGAGAACGAGACGTCCAGACGCTTCTCACCGTTTTGCTCGGCTCGGCCAGAAGCCCACAGGCCTCGACAAACATTACGCGCAGACGGGGGGCTGATGAGACCCCGTCGAGATACGTTTGTCACCAGATCGCTGATAGAGAACGTCTCCTTACAGTTTCCTCCTTTCAGCGGGGGACAATGGGTGTGCCAGGATGCGTTGTAAAGAGGAATCGGCTTGCCCTCTTTGTTACCGGATTTTGTCGGGATCGGATAAGCTGACCGCGAGAAATATTGATGCGACCTTAACGAGGGACATCGCGCACAGGGTGACCCTTTCCGTCAGCCGTCGACCTTTTCAACGCTCCAATTCGTTCGCGAACCGACGTTTGCCGAATCGACTATTCGACTATTCCTGAACAAACCCAGGAATTATTGAAACGACAGAAGAACGCTAATAGAACGGAAACGTAGCGAGGCTGAAACGTTCCGACACTTTTCCTTCTTATGGCAAGTACAACGTATTGACAGTTTAATGCCGCAACTGCTTTTGGAATAATTTCTATATCGTTAGCCTAGTTTTTTCTAAAACAAACAGGCGAACAGAGAAGTGATATTAGGTCGATGTGATATTTGAAATTCGACGCTGATTTTTCCAATTACCTTTATAGTTGCAGTGATTGGCAAATAGGACACGGTTGTGGTAAAATATATTAGATTTTTGCAACAAAGAATGACTTGTGTCAGCAAGTAGGAGGCGAATAAAGGATGGAAAAGATAAGGACGTGGATACGAAGGGGACGGCGAAGACAAGGACAGGAAACGTTTTAATTCCTCGTAGTCGAGGGAAGTTGGCATTAAGCCGGTATTTTGGTCTCCTTCGTGCGATATTCAATTAATGTCCACGAGCGGCGTAAAATCGATATTCTTTAGCTGCAAGCCACAGAGCTTTTCGTTTCATAACCTAACTCCGAAACGAATATTAATCATAGATAATTGCAATTAGAACTTGCGTTCGGTCGAAGATTAATGAATAATTAACAAAAGAGGAATAAGAAGACGAAGGAAAAGGAAGGGGCCAAGTAATCAGAATCAGAAGGAAATCAGCTTACTAAAAGCTTAATCATGGCAAAATGATGAGACTGTCAAGTCGCCAGTATCCGACACGATAGGTATACGTTAATATGGAACATCGGAAATATCGAAGATCAATTTTTGCCTTTCCATCCAGAGGATTTGAATAAACGCAAATAAAATAATTCGCTGGTTAAATTATATTTTTACCACGTTAAATGGCACAGTGAAAACGGACGTATGTAGTCAGACACGGTAAAAACCTAACTATTAACGATGCTGTTAATTAATTGTCAAATTTAACCTTTTAGTTTGATAGCCAACATTATTAGCTTGATACTATCACCATCCGCGGTTTATTTGATCGTTTTTGGGTGCCGGTTACCGATAACCCCCGCGGTATTCAACATGTTTAAAAATCTACCTTTGGATTCCACGATGTCAGTTATCGGTTAATAATGGCAAACATTTATCTCGGTTTTTAGATCATTCGAATAAATGAAATTCGTAAATATATCTCACGGGGTTGAGCGTGTTAACAATGAAAAAATCAATGCAAAAATGGAGCAGAGTTGGCGAAAAGACGGTTTAGCATGGTTTGCTTGGGACATTACGGGATCGTTTATCATCCTTCGTTCCCAATCCAGCTCCCGAGTGCGCTAAGTACTCGTGCACGCATTTATACGATCTAATAAATTGTTTAAGGTCAGAGTACTGGGTCCTTTCCGCCGTTTCTTGTCGCATAAATAAACGATGGGAAAAGGGCGCGAACGTGATAAATGCTTCCTATCCTACCGCGTTCACATAAAGTCAGCGAAACATTATTCATATTCGATTTCCTTCGACCTCGCGATCTTTTTGCTCGTGTATCGGGCCAAGCAAGAAATCGTGAAAGCGAACTTTATACACAGTGTCGAAAAAAAAAAAAAAAAAATAAAAAAACGGGCTCGAAGCTTACGGGATAGATAACATTCAATAAATGTACGAAAAATGTTTGATAAACGTACGTTGCCGTCCAATACGTGCCGACCTGCACGATTCTAAACAAATTTTATTCCTTTCGAGTATACGTTTGTGAATAACTCGCGTAATTATATTTAATACGTTATATTTATTTACGCTAGCAAGGGAAAAGGACATAAAAAGGAACGATGTAATCGAGCAATTCGACGAATATCTTGGAAATATCGTTACAGTAGGTAAATGTTGATACGATAACCATTTCCAATGGTATTTACAAAATTACGATCGGCGATATTGGACGTGACGATATTTGTCTTGGGAATGGACTAGGAATTTCGGGATGAGCTTTGAAATTCCGTCTCCAAGACGAGCCTGCGGTAGGCAATTGATTAGACTAGCTTAATTTCAACGTTTGGGATGATCTATGTACCGTCAAGGCTCTCCCGTCGCACCAACAAATCGGTGGTAATAATCGGGAAGCTGTGCACGTTACGTTTAATCGATTCCTTCGGCGATTTGTAATTGTGCTATCTCAATGTACAGGGTAGATCATTTCACGATCGTCATTTTGTTGAAAATCAAACACATATACGATAACGTGTCTTTGATTACAAAATTATGCTCATAGTTATTGATTTATTTTCTTATGAAAAGGTTTTATACAAGTTTCGATAGGGAAAGTCTGTTAAAACGGGGTAGCCTAAAGGGGACGAACCAGGATTTTCGACGGTAAATCTTTCCGGCCCCTTTAAAATGCTTCCAAGAAATAACAAGAATGTCCGGTGAAAAGGTTTTTAATTACATGGACGGCCGTTTGGGAAATTACAACGCTGCATCAAAGCAACGCGTTAAGAAACAGATTTTCGTCAAACGGGAGTTACGCTTGGTAAACTACGCGATTGTAAAGATTCTGCGGAACTGCTTCTGGAAAATTGATGGTATTATTAAAATTTCGGAGGAATGTTACGCTTTAATAACTAAAAAGAAAACTTCTGAAGTGTCGCTTTGCTTTCACTGTTGATTGATAACATTTTCATTAACTTAATTAACCGACTTCGAAAAGGAGGAGGTTACTCAATTCGATCAGTATATTTATTTCTTTTTTTAATTTAGTTTCTGAAATGTTATACGTATGAAAGCATTAAATATGTGTGTGTGTGTGTGGTAAGAACGAAGAATTTGACGATATGGATTAATTAAATTCTGTTAGACTGGCAATTAAATTGGCGACCTTTGGAGGATTAAAAGTCATATTCCCAAATTTGATCGAACATGACAGATTGTTCAGAGCTTTTGTACAGGTAATATGACCAGCTCGCGCTAGAAATAACGTAAAACTATTGAGATTAGTTGCAGGTTGGTACAATAGGGACAAGATGATCTAGAAAGCATTCAACCGACTGGATGCCCGCCAACTCATCAGTAACTGCAGGGTGGTAGGGCTATGTTGAATCAAAAAGCGTGCCCGTTACTCTGCTCTGCTCTGCTCCGTTCGTAAAAAATCTCGCGGACATGAACTACGTGTTGAATTTCAATTTAACGTCAGACCGTTTCGAACCGCTTGTCAAATGGCTAGCCATCCAGTACTTTATTTGCAGTAAAAGTTCGAAAAACTTCTGTTTTCGTTTTGTTTATACGCGAAAGATGTGATAGAATCTGCTCGTGCTTTTTCCCCCTCCATTTTAAGCTTGTAGATCGATTTATCAGACGGGTAGCGGTTAATGTATATATTTGACTTCTGAAGCGCTGATTCGAGGCTGAAACCGTGCACGAAGCTAACTTTATCTCGAACGCTTAATACGTAATGCTGTTGGACAATTTGTTGACATTTTATTTCTAAACTCGTTATCTGGACGGAAACAAAAAATAAAGTATGTAGTATATCGGGAATGGAAAGGCGAACTGTTTCCCTTTAACCTTGCTGGCACGGTGAAATCCTGCTGGCCATGGGAAAATAGCCGAGAAACCACGATAGAGACTGCTATTATGGTCCGATGTATTTACGACGGCGGACAGGTAGGTTTTATTTGCAGCTGTGTCAGCACGCGGTGGCCTTCCACCGTGTTCCAAACAGACCCTCGTACACCTGCTGAATGTGAACCAGTCTGCGAAGAAAAAGAAAAAAACTGATCCTACACGCGAGACGCCCTCTCCGCTCGTTGACTTTGTAATTTAGCCGCGACGCGTCCAGACCGAAACAAATATTCGGTTCGCGCACGGCTTGCTCGCGCGATGCTACGTCCACCTCTCGTCTCTCATGCACGTCACGTCACGACTACCGAAATATCGCGCCCCATCTTTATTGCTCCACGGATTCCTCGCGTTTCGTTGGCGTATGACTCTTGAGATTTCCCACTCCTTCGTTGAAACGTTACACGGACACTTACTATACATTTTTTACCGGTACAGAGATCCGAATTTTCCCTCCACCGGGTATTGTGAAATGACGTTTTCGTATCACACGACTCGAGAAAAACTAAAAACCTTTTACTATCTGCGCGGATTTAAACCCGTGACGTTTTTGTTTGGTTGAGTTTTCAACAGAAGGTAGAAAGTGCCGATTAGCGGGAAATTAATACGAAGCTGTGATCGATATTGTAATTCGTCGAACGGTAGCTTTGTGCCCCGGAAACTTCGTTTGGAAATCTTGGATGAAACGGTGCTTTTGATTGCAGCGAGAGAGGATAAAATGTGGATCGAGTCGCGAGGTACTTGTAACCGCAAATCGATGAGTTCGCTTTTCACTTTCGTTTTATTTTATTTGTTTTTCTTGTTTTTTTTTTGTTTTTTTTTTTTTTTACCGATTCCGTGAGTTGACGTTTCAATCATATTTGCAGGAAACTGTGACGTTCTCTCGTTTCTTTGCTCGCTGATTGATCAAATTCTAATTTACTTGAAATTATACAATTTCACACGGTCAGATTAAGAAACGCCAAGAAAATGGGAATTACGTCGAGTAGCAACGTACGTCGTAGTTTTAAAGTGGTTATAATCTAGTTATATTTAACTTGACGAACCGATGTTATTATTTCGAGGAATATTAATAATTAAACTCGAATATTAGTACATTAATAATTGTTCAGTGCTAACCGCCAGTACGCTAACAGTCGTCGATGGGTAAAGATACAGTGGTATAGCCACGCGTCTGACCAACGGTTTACCAATACTACTGATTATGTACGGGCTTTAGCGCGGTGACTAGCACAGTAGAAATGTCGGCCGCCGGCCGTGTGGTCAGACAAGATGAAATAATTATTATCAAAGATAATTCTTTTAACGCGATACCTTACATTACTGGTACAATATTGCAACGATATTGAAAATATTCCTCCCTTTATTCACTTTTAATTATTCTATTCGTCAACGGTAACCTTTATGACGGCGAACGTGTTAACAGCACGTGCAGTTTCACGATATCTCTGTTAAAATTGCTTACACCGATTGCACGTGCAATCAAAGTCCTTTATTCGGATTAATTAAAATCGAGGAGCTGTTATTCGACGGCAACGCGACAGGAATATAATATAATTCCGACTTATGCAGATAATTGGTCTGCGAAATGCTTACGTACAGCATTTTTTTCTGTCGATGAAGTTATCAACGGTAAGATCTTTAATTGTCTCACGGCCAGAGACTGAGGGATGCGGGGGCTGGCAACGATCGATATTTAACGACTGTGAAAATGAGGTCGAGCGAATCGGATGAGGAAGAAAAATCTCCCAAAGAAATTACGTTACAGAGAACATCGAAATGCTTTTCATTACCTATAATTGTCACTTTTAATCATTAAATCTTTAGACAAAAAGGTAATCGTCATTCTTTTAACTATGATCTCTGATGAAAGATTGCCTTCCAATAGGACCTATTAGCTTATTACTCTTGTAATGAACATTTTAATATTTAATTGGTACTTGCTAAGAGGCAACCTTGATGTTTGTTTCCAGTGGAAAAGGTTTATTTGCTTACGAAGATAGCACACGTATGAGTTGATTAGTGTTACGTGGTAACAATGTAATGTAATATATGTATATTTGAGCTTTTTCCTAAAATAAAATAAAATAAATTAGGGATAATTGATTTCTACCAGATATTCAGTGGCATCGATCGATGACCCACTGAACACGAACTGACGATCCAAACTGGATCGTTTCGAACGATTAGGTATTCGAGGAAAGAACAAAGGCTGGGTTAAAAGGGACGGGCTAACACAAAAGGGCCGAGGGCGTGGGCAAACGCAGAGAAGCGTGTAGCATCGGTGTGTTTGGCCGGCATAATAATGGAGGCACATAATCGCGTGTTTAGCGTCTCGTCATGAGACCCGGCTCCCGCAGGAACGGCGATCCTCTATTCGGCGAATGATAAATTGACAGTGAATGGTCCGGGTACGCTCAGCCGTGTAAAATTACCTCGCAGCTAGTTCTATCGATGCTGTGGACATCGACGACGCGTTCTCTGAATCGTTGCCAGACGAATTTTATTTGCAATTTTTCCTCTTCTAACGTTTGAGTTATCCTCGCAACTGTTGCTTCGGTAATTATTAATAATAAAATAATGGAATTTTTGTAAGACTTTCGTGCGTTTTTTACTTATTACGATTATAAAATGACGAATTGTTGGCTAGCTTTGCCAACGAATTCTCTAACAAACTTTGGTGGAAATGATTTTTTTACTTCATTTCTGTTCCGCGACGCGACCACAGTAACCGCCGTACGTTTAAAAGCGTCCATTTGAGGGTGGAAAGCAAATCGACGGCATAAATAGCCGCAGTTTGTTAAATGTTCCAAGTGGAATCAGGCTGGGCGACGATTTTGCAGAATCGAGGGTGTAACGGGGCGTATATACAGTGTTGAAGCGTATCGACAAATAGAGGAGTTACGCGGGTGCCGAAGTGCAGATGACGTGTTGCATTGTACTTTATTGTACGCCATTGTGTTGCAAATCCAAACAAACGGACGGCAGAGCGATTTGTTTATGAATGGAGACTTACCGCGGCATACATATTTACGTGGAATGGCCGGCTAGGTTCCGTGTTATTAGCGTGTGTTGCGTATTTAACGCGTCCTCTCGCTAATGTCATTACTGATTCCCAGAGGGAATGTAACGACGCGTGGCGATCGACAGATTTTCGTCGACAGAGCAAAAGAGAAAAACTGAATCCTGTCACGGCACCAGGATTATCCTGCAGGCAAATTGCATCGAAACCGCGGACATTCGTAGCAACTATAGACACGGTTACGTATCGACGTCCAACTGTAACGATAATTATTTTCTGAGCTAACTGACATGACGTTACGTGCTGGACCGAAACCTAATCCTGGGATTTGGAAATATGTAGAGAAAGCGTGCTTTGATATTCCGAATGTACCGCACTTACGCTATCAATTTTTTACGAACAAGACGTATAGGAGAACGTTGTTCAAAATGGACTATACAGCCATCAATAGATTCGCGGGATTATCGAAGCACAATGGAACGTCGCGTCGACTTTTCCAAACGGCATCGAATTGAATAACGAAAATATTATTCGTTAAATTTTTCAAACAAAAGGATTAAAATGTTACGTTTTCGAACAATGGATGCCTCGGATAAATGCATTGCATTCGTGGCTTTTGCAATGATAAATGCATATATGACGGAATAACAGTCGAGATTGGTTGGCAAATGTGCGCCAGCTTACCTTAGAAAACAGTATTCAGGAGCGTTTCGACGCACTTTGATCGTTTAATTTGTACGCGAACGTCGTAACTCAGAAAAGAGGTAAATCGACAAATTGATGCAAAAGTTCTTATGCTCGTTTATTGGAAATAAACGAAATACCGGTTGGACGAGTTCGAAGGTAAAGGGTAAATTCCTGAAGCGTTGCTCGAGAATATTTACGAGCCTTTAAACTGGACGATTCATCGGAGCGTAAAACTGCCAGCAAAACGTTCATGTACACGTAGATACGCATCTACATTTCCGTTTCATGGAAATCGAGTTGTTTTGTATGTAAACGTAAGAGCGGATAATCCAAAACTAAAAAATCGCAAGGTGTTTAAAGAAAATTGAAATTATTTCAAACTATTGTATTAATTGCTCGATACTGCATATTTCAAGTTATATCGCGGTTGTTTATTCGAGTCATTATATCGAGTTGCTAAAAAAGCAACGGCGACAGCTCGTTGCGAATTGAACCTAGAGATGTTAAATCGTAGTGATTTAACGCCGAGAAGCGTCACACAGGAGAATATCTTAACCGGAAACTGGAACTACGAATGTAATATAATACAAGTGGTATACGCTCAGTTGCAACAGCCACGCTTTCTCTTTGAGAACTTCATCCCTTGATCCTGTTTCGTGGTCAACTCTACCAAGTTTCAGCCACCGTTCTCATTTAAATATCTATACACGACCGCGTGTAACAACAGACCGTCCTGGAGTTCCGCGATTGAGTAATTACGTGATATTCGGCTACCCTTCGAATTAACTGCACGCACTCTCCTATTCCCCTACCTTCCAGAAATCAGCATGTACAATATTAAACGACATCAATCGAATGGCATGAAGGTACTGTAAATTCTCCCTTACGGTATATTAGTTACCATCTTAAATGTCGATAAAAACGATTAAGTGCGCGTGCCGTTAATATTCTTGATGCAAAGTTTACAGTTTATAATTAACGAATATATGTCATTTCCAATCATGCTCGTGTCCCAAAATGCATCGGACATCAGAGGTCTGCCGAAATTTCTATATAGTAATAAGGCAAGGTATAAGTGTATAAGGATCAGGATAAGATCCGTTCAGAAGGGTAGACCGAAAGGACGATCGATCCCCAAAAGGGTAAGAAAATAACTGCAATGTGGGAAAGGACGGATTAGGCGGGGATTCGGCATAATTAGGTGCGTGTGTGGTGAGAATAATGCCGGTTGGTTTCTGGGTCGACATTAGAGTTTACTTGGTGTCCATAGCGGGGTCGTGTTACCTGTCTACAGTTAATTAACTTAATTAATGGATTGGCCACACCGTCGGGGTTTACTTAGCGTAGCCCCAGCTACGTACCCGAGCCGGCCAACAAACATCAAAGATAAATCGTCCAAGTTTAGGGAGGGCCTATTGAGTAACTCCTTCTTACGGATAAACAGCGAGCGGGCCCTGTCGTCCTGGTTAACTTTCGAAACGAAACGATTGAGCTCGCCTCGAATGCGAGGCAAATTAAACCCGATTGCTACCGTTAAACTCGACGTTGACAAGAATATTAATAGAAGTTGAACGATCGATATATTTCATTTCCTTTGTAATTGTCGTGCGAATAGGAAGAAGAAGAAGAAGAAGAAGAAGAGGAAGAAAGATTGGATGGCCATGTTCCTGAGGAATTCAGAAGAAAATTGCGTTTTGCAGCGATCTCGCCGAGTACAGCGTAGAATCGAGATCCTCGGGATTTTGTCCTAAGCGTGCCATAAATCGAAAGTTTTCCGCTCGCCGCAATCGTACGGCAAATCGGATTATTAAATTGAATAGTCCCGGAGGCAGCCGTTCTCTCTCTTTCTCTCTGGTTGCTGAATCGAAGAAGAAGAAGAGTTTTACCTTCCGGTTGTACGATCGAGATCCGCCAGCTCCGCAATTTATTTGTCTTCTCCGTTGGATCGCGGTGCTTCGGCCCCAACGTCGATAGATGTGCGATATTACGTTAAGCAAACAGTGTAACAAACAACGAATGAAATCGAGCCCGTGACTCTATCGTAATCTCGGCTATAAATGGCTTCGAATCGGCCAACCTTTTGACCCATCGAATCACGAATCAAGGGATTCCCTGTAAAATGTCCTTCTACGATGCTCGCACGTTGACCATCTCTAACAAGCAATAAGCATTCAATCGAGCTTTCTTTCTTTCTTTCTTCCTTCGTTTTGAAACTCGATCCACCATGGAGATTGTACGATTGGCTGTGATGTTCCAGCTTATTGATCTTTATTGTACTTTCTACTTCGTGGGATTAACGGTAAGAAAATTGTTGCAAGTCGAAATGATCGCATCTCACACGAGTGTGTAGCAAGGTTCGTTATGCGGAAGCGGGATTAAGCAGTAGCTAGAGGTATGGTTCGATTCGGGAAATCTATTATAATAGTCAAAGTAAAGGGAAGCGATGAACGTTCGAACCGGATGGGAAAGCGGAACGAATCGATAACCGGGCTTGTATTCGGTATTGATTTCCATTTCAAATCGGATGCAGTTGTACTGCTTACTGCTTATCGGATACTGGTGTCTCAGGTCAGGTCAGCTTGTACGCCGATGTATTTGCATAGATACGATCTGATTGAAATAAGGTGAACACTCGACTCGATATTGCCAAGTATTTCCTCTTTATACTGCTCGCCAGGTGCGGATCGTGCCGATACGGTGTTCCTCTTTTTTTAACTAAATATCACGCCTTTAACCCTGTAAGCGTTAACCGTTTAGTTTATGCTATCGAGATAGGAGGTTGAAGATAGAAAATGACGTAAATGCCTCTTCACGCAAACAATATTTTAATTAACTGTACTTGCAGCTTGGAAGGATCTTAAATTTATGGTAATTTATCGAAACGCTCGGATTCTTCGTTTGCATCGTACAAATCTGTCGGGTTTTTCCTATACGTAAGTTTTGAGTCGAACGACTTCGGTAAGACGATCAAACTGTGTTTCAAACTATCGCGCTGATCACGAAATACGAAGTTAGAAAAAAAATGGAATTTCATGGGAACAGTTTTCATTATTCGATGCTGGTATGGATGACATGTTGTCTGTTAAAACAATGCCGAACGACACGTGGTTGCCTGGGAGCTACGGTAAAATATGGTTTATATGCAAATTACAAGCAGCAGCAAGCTACGAGCTAACGCGTCCACCTTTCGAGAGATTCCCTGATATTTTTCATTTGTAATCGGTCGAGCGCGAGCTTCAGGATTTTTCCTCGTCGCTACACCTCTGCAATTCGTTTTGTTATATGTATACGACGTCGACATTCGTTTGTCAACGCATGTACGAGACATTGCCGATACTCGATTTTAAACGTTCTTTTCGACTCATCTAGGATCTGAACAATTAAATAAATATGTAAATCATCCTCCCTGATAGCTTGAAGTATGCCTCAAAATGTGCGTGCTTAAATATCAGAGTCGCTTGTAGGAAGAAAACATGTAATTTGTAAAAATACATGTTTAATGAATAAAGCGAAAAGTAATTTCATCTACACCGTTTCGTATCGTTCAGTCGAGGGTAATTCGGAAGCGAAGCTTTGAAATTTCTTGTTTCAAGCGAATTTCATTGGTTCAATTAAATTTCCTGGCCTCTTTAAACGGAACAGATTTCCTCTGCACGACAATTTCAAAATCGTTTCTCGGTTTTCGCATTGCAGCCTCGATAGGTGCACCAGGCTGGCGCAAAGGTGCAGGCCGACCAATCGGAACCATTCGAACAATCCGAAACGACAAGCTTGCCCTCGTAAAAGGAGACGAACAGAGGTAGCTGCCGGCGTGAACTTTCCACGTAAGTTGGAGAAGCATGTCTTAAAAATGTTCTTCGCCAGCGGGCCGAGAAGTTCGAGACGTGACGAGAAATCACGACCGCTTTTACCCTATCGATCACCCCACCGACAAATAGTTTCGCGCCGTTGCTTCCACGGATCTAGCGATCATATAAATTGCACCCTATGATAAACTGATTTCATTTTCACCACGATCAGCTTGCTTTGTTACCGCTATTCACCGTCGTTTTTCTCTTTGAATCTATCAGTACGATAACAAACCGTGAGCTTGTATATTTAAATGGCACGAAAGATCCTTAAAATTAACCTTCCAACTTTGTGTAGTCTCTCGAACCACGAGTTTGTTTCGATCGTCCGTCGTTTTGCGAAATTGTTTTCCACGAGGATGTCATTCCCTGCGTAACAGATAACGCGAATGATACAATCGGTCGGATGACGGTTTCTCGTGTGCTTCTGAACGGATGACTGATCCCCGATGTAACCACGGGGGGACATTAGCCATTCCTGATAGCTCGTCATCGCTCAAGCTTATGCATGCGAGAGTGATATAGCGTTGTTACGCAGCTCGCGGAAACGCACAGCTGTGACCCTCGCCTCGCCACCCCCATAAAAAAAGACCTATGTAGTATCCCACATTCAGAGAAGCGTTCCTTCAGACGCGTCATAAATCATAAGGGGTAGGAATGTGGTTAAGAAATGGAACCGTCTACGTTTCTTCTGTATCATCGTGTTATAATTAAGGGAACCAGAGATGGGATACTATTCCTCTTCGTCAATTTCGATGATATATATCCTCGCCTGTGCGTTAAGCGACTCAGGATGAATCGTTAGGTAAATAATTCACAAACGATTCCATAAAAGTTGATATCGAGTCGAAGAACGATACAAGAAGTAGTATGGCAGAAGTTTAACGGGAAAAAGTTTCGACCAACTGCACGAGGCATTACTTTCACGTAGCACTTATGAAGAGAGCTGTAGAATAGCGGCTACACCTGCCGCCGCTTGTCGACATCTGCGCCATTGCCGTGCTCTTTGTCTTCACCGATATTGCCCAACATCGAACCGAAGCTACTCGGGAATATTTCGAATTTTCAACAGGAACTCATTTTATCCGGTCACGTATCTGTTCTTTCGCCGATATTCACGATTAAGCTCGATTATTATGCATGGTAGAAACGTCGTCACCGCTGGCGACGCTTGGACTCAACTTAAGACGCCAAATACCCTTATAAATACTCAATCAGTTGAAAAGCCAGCCAGCTTAAAAGATAATGTGAAATTCGAAAAAAAATGTTTAACTCGAAGCTTCTTAAATCTAAAACGTGTTATACACATGAATTCTGTTATTATAACAGAATACGCGACTGGGCCACATTGGGAGTCTGGCCATAATGAGAGCACTTACTTTAATTAGTAAGATACAGGTAAGTAATATTGAAACGGACGTAAAGCTTTTACTTCTAAATTCCAGGGTAATCAAGGTAACAGTATTTATCATAATTAACGAACGTTAAATTTGATAGGTAACAAAATACTGTAAGTAACCATTCGGGTAGCCAATTACGAACGGCCACGAACGTGCGCCCAAGGATCTGTTAATTAATTTTTCCACCCCTGTTGTTCCGCTAATTGTGTTCTTTCCCTGCGTTTTATTAGTCCGTTTCGCGCCGATACAGCGACTCGTAAAGCTACCGTAGAATTTCGAACCCTTCAGATTGTCGAACAACTTGCGCAACAACCTTGTTCCCTCGGTTACCTAACCGCCTGAACGTCCAAACGTCTGAACGTTTGAACGATCGAAGTCCCATGAAACGAATGGAAATTACTTTCAGGATAACCTTCGTGTAACGGTGGTTGGGTTCTCGCTAACCATAATTATTGATAATTGTCTTAATGGCAACGTAGAGAAGTAAAGATCCGACCAGGCGAACTGTACCTAAAATCGATCTTAGCAATTTAGGTGTTCGTTAGTCGAATGTTCAGGCAACAAAGTCAGCCGAGCACGGATGGATCTGCGCGTGACCGGATTGACGAACGGGTATCGCATACAGAACGACGAGGTTTCTTGCAGGATGAAATTTCTGGCCGCGCCTCCGGTAACGAGCCGGTATTATTCGCATCGCTGCTGTCAAATCGAGCCATCGACGATCCTGTTAGAAGAAGAACTAAGCTGTACAATGATCCTGCTCGCTGCAAGAACCGACAATTCGATAAAAAAAAAATCAGGCCATATTGGTCTGGACTTATTTTCAAAGTTTTCGACCAGATATAAATATTTATATTTTAATATTAGTCGACGAACAGTCGATAGCGCGGAATTTGACAATAAAGACCGTTCGATGAACAGTGTATCGAGTTTGTCAGAGCGTTACCCAGGGACTTTGAATTTTGACGTTTGTCCATCGAACGAGTTCGTGAACGAAATCGAACGGTAGATTACGTTTCAGGACAGGCTGACACCGGTGGCACGATTACTCGATTAAAGATAGGATCGTGCAAGTGTCGGCGGTGAGCGTAGACACGCAGATTTACGCGGCGCGATTCGATGCGCGTACCACGAAGCGAGAGCGAGGCGAGGGCTGCAATTACACAGAGATATTCCGTAGCCCGGGCTAAACGACCACTCTCCCCATCATTCCCCGCACATGGCTAACCGCTTAGAAAGATACCGACCTATGCAAACGATACCAAGCATCAGGCTTACCTATTTCCGTACCGAACCTCGAGTACACACGCGCTGCCTGGCCAATGGAATTATTCATAGCCACGCCAACGTATTTTCAGGATGTCGGTTAACTGTTTAACATTCTTCCAAATATCGTGTTAACCCTTTCACTGTTTCCGTGTTGCAACAATGGCGCGCACTATTAGGAAAATAATGCAACAATTGTTCGGTGCTAATCAATAAGATTTAGATAACCCTGTTTTATGAGTAAGCGAGCTGAAAGATTTAGAAAATTGAACGAAAATCTTGATATTTTCGGCGAAAGGTAAATTAATGACAGCGAATGACATAAATAGATTATTATACTTGGTTGAACCTGTGAGTAATTTATACACGCGAATGCCTTGTTCTGGAACACCTCGTCCTTTATATTTAACCTCACGGTTTACGTGTTGTGTGGCAGTTATGCAACAGCGACACGACTTCCTTTTTAATATAACCCTTTCCTAGATTACTAAATTCCGTTCAACGTCGAACTGATTAACCTCCTAAATACCAAAATCAACTTTGACGGATTTAACCTACTGCAATATTCTAGTGTTTTTCTGTTACAGTTGCATGACGCTGCGGTAAAACGAATACATTTGTTGAAAAAAAAATCAATTATAACGCAAAGGGTTAATAAGAAACGTTAACGACTATCTTTGATCCATTTTGGCAAAAGCGAGGCAAGGCAAGGCAAGACAAGGCTTATTACCGCGTAACGAAGCAAGAACGCTCGAACCGGTTTCAAGAGTCGAGAGATTCGGCCCTCCTTCGTTCGTTCGGTTAAGTTGAATGAGCAAAGCCGTTCTTCCTCCGAGTTTTGCCGGTAATTGCATTAAGTGCACCACCGGAAGCTGCCCCTATGCAAGCTTATAGCCCCCCCCCCCCCCCACCCGCGTTTCCTTTCAACTCGGTAGCTAAAGTTTCCGTGGAACCGGTATCGAATTCGAGGAACGCGTTAGGTCTATGTGTGTACATTTACCGGACAGAATTACGGGGCGAACGTTGAAACGGTACTTTCGGAAAACGGTTATGTTGGACACGAAAGCACTCGAGTGGTCGCATAATTGGAGCCACCCTATATTCAACGGCTTGAATCGTGTTCATACGTGCCCCTTCCTCCTCATCCTCATTCTAACCGGGTCTTCCTCCTTCTCTACGTTTGAATCTGAACGGATGATATTAATTGCAATACGAACAATTTCCCATCTTCTTTCGAACTGATACACAGTGCGGCCAGATGCCCATTTCCTGGACAAAACTTTAAAACTTCTATTCTATTTATACCTAATACAAATAATATTAAATTTAGTTGTGTAGAACTCACAGTGTGGCACTGTCGTGGGTTTATATTAAAAGAATAAATTAATACCGTGCGGAAGAATTGAAAATCATATAATATGTAATACAAACAAAATTTTATTACATAATTAATATTTAATACATAAAAAACAATAAGTTTAAATACGTTTAAATACGAAATTGAAAGTAATTAATGTATGAGCATATAATGATTGTAATCTTAATATAAAAACATAAGAAAATAAAAATAATAATAGGTACTGGGATATTTTCTGTTGATCCTGCTATTGTGATTCGCGATGTATGATCGAGGTTTCACGTGTAAATATACCAGACAATGCATAATATGAACACATAAATAAATTGGTAATTATCAACGTTCCGACAAACTCAGAATCTACCGAATGGTCAAATAGAAGAGGTAGATAATCAAGGTAGTTCAAACGGCATCGTAAGCGATAAATTATCGTTTCCCCCGAAGGCAGTACAAGCGTTTGTTTTATTCGTGAAACGAGGAAGAGGGAGAGGACGAGATCGAAGCGGTGAAGGGCTTTGGCTGACGGAGCAGGGTTGTGGAAACGAAGTAACTTGTCGCACTAGTTCTTCAAACGCTTCGAAACTTATTCGAAAGTCCTCGAACCTCGAACTGGAAGCACTGGCTCCGCGAGCTCTATCCTTTTTCCTGATCCACACGATCTCTATAAACTAGACGAAATTCGGGGCGAGGAGGAAAACAAAAAAGTAGTTGAGTTTTTTAGATAGTTTTATCTAACTCTGGATTGAGGAATTTAACCTTCAACCGGTCACGCGTCGCCTGTTAGAATCGTTCCATTTCATAAAAGATTCTACAAATCTTTGCCACGTTTCTTTCTTTTTTCAATTTCATTGAGAAATATAAGTGTTCGTTTTAGAGCAGTCATGGAAAATTGAACTTTTTATCGCTTTCGGCATTCCAGGTGGTAAGCGTGTTTCTTCCGAGGAAAGTTTAATCAACATCCCCTGGACGATTCTGCAGCTTCGCCGTGAGTCGTTTTAAGAGACTCGAGCGTACTCGATTCACGGAATATATCGATAAAAATATACGCGGTCGACTGGCACGGCAAGAATACTGTACGGAGCTATACTTACCGATGGAAAGGCGCGAATCTTCTCTGATTTGCATGGTACCATGATTTATTTATGATGACCCGTGCTAGCAAACAGGTAGAATTTTATAGCAGCCAACTTTACAAGCCGCAGTCTCCAACTTTCGATGCGATGTTTCTTCGCCTCGTGGATTCGGTGTACGTAGTATGATATTCCAAGATGGACAGATTACAATCTCGGTCGATAGAAATCATCGTAGACAGGGTTAACGTTACAGCTATTGACCTTCTATTAGGTATAACGAAAAGAATTGTCGTTTTTCTTCAATGCGAATAAAATTATTAACAAAAAAAAAAAAAAAAAAAAAAATTACATAACATTTATTCCGACAAATTATTCCCATGGCTATTTACAATATCTTGCCACAACTTAGGCAACTTTTCGATGCTTCTTTTATCAAATTCTGACTGCTTTGACTTGAAAAAGGCATCCAAATGTTGAAAACGAAAACAAATAAATACAAAATAAGACGTGAAAAATAGCGTGCAATAATTTCGACAAATCTATTTAAAACGAAGGCACAGAATTCGTTATGAATCTCGTCAGCTCGAAGACACAATATCCGAAACTTTTCCAAGGTACAAACCATTTGGAACATTAAGGTTCCTTTGTGAAAAAGTCGGCCGATCCATTTGCGTTTCTTTGGTGGGAACGTTTCGTCGTAATCAATTCGTCGCGATGTTTCTTTTGTGTTTCACCGCGAGTCGATACAAAGTTTCCTCCGCCACGTTCGCCCGCGTTTCTCGATACCTACCCATTTTTCGATGGTAGCTGGAAAGCAATTCGCTGGAAATCTTTTTAACGGTTCGTTAATTAAGGTTACGGCTTTGATAATTAATTACCGGTGTAAGTTTTCTTAAACTAATGATCCGGACATTAATTACCAGACCTGTCGTAGAATTTTATTTCCCTTGAAAACCGTACCGTTCAATTTCTCTTATTTCTCTTTTAAAACGCAAAGCACATATTGCCAGATGCGCCAATTAAATTGGATTTCTTTCAAATTATTTTCTTTTTAATTACATTAACGATAAAAAAAATGTGCTAGGTGCAACGTACATAGTAGCATCGAAACAATCTGTTTGCCGTAGGAAAGGTGAAATATCGTGGTTATCGAGTTTATTTTCTGCCAGATAGGAAGACACGAGCATTAAGGTCGGATCAGCGTTATCCTGGAGAAAGGTGGATCCCGTTAGATGCGATCGGTTGCTTGGAATAATCGAAAATTCAGGTCGCACGATGGATTCGTTGGACAAGGGAGTTGCGATGCTTGTAGCTGCTGCGTTACGGTCGATCGATTTGCATCCCTTTCGAACGTTTCATCGCGATCAAGGGTACGTTGGCCCTCTTCAACGCTTCTCGACCTGCGTCGCGCGGAAGGTGCTACGAACCTCTTCGAACGATTTCCCACTTCTTTGTCACGATCCTCCTCGAGCCGGCCTACCTGATTCTCCATTTACTTCAACCTTATACCTTAACGATGTACATTATTTCAATTAAACTTCGCTCTCCTTAAAAGCTAAATCGGATGTCTTATTAAGATTTGCGGAAAACTAAACACTACTGCGGGGTTAACGTTTCAAAAGTGGGACGAAGAAGGAAAATTGGAAATACAAAAATACGTCCAACGTTCCTTGATTTTGTATCACGTTATTCGCAACGATTTTCACCACACTGAATCGAGAGTTCTGGTGGTAGACGCGGTGGAAATACGACGAGACGTTCGCGCACGAATAACACCCAAGACGTTAAGAAAGGATGCACCGAATCCCGAAGAGACGTTAGCTCCTCGGTGCTGGAATATTTCCTCGGTGTATCTGATCTGTAGGTACGCGATGAATCCGGACGTTTCGAAGGAAACTTGAAGCCCGTGTGCAACGAACTTCCGTAATTTGCTCTCTTGCCGTATTTCTCTCGGGGACCTTTCCGCGAGGGAGCGGCGAGAAAGAGAGACCGGCAGCTGCCATGATTCCCCAGCCGTCGTGATTTCATTTACGAAACGTGTATCAAATATCTACACGTGTATAGAGCGCGAACGTTAACGCTACAACTTTACGTTTCCAGCTTGCCACTGTTTCAACTTTATTCATGGTTATCTTTCCCGTTGAATCTTGCACCAATCGAGTATGCAAAATTCCTACAACCGATACGGTGAAACACGTATAGTCCGAGGCACGTATAGGCCGAGTGTATACCATCGCAACTTAAGCTCAAAATCGGTTGATCTTCAAACGTGGTAAAACCCTTATTCGAGGTTTTCATTAATATATTACTCGATCAGATAGTCGAACAGGGGGTGGATCAGGTTCGTTTGAAGGGTTAATAAGGGTAAGGCGAGGGGAAAGGGAAAGCAGTCGAATGGACGCAAGGAGGGAGGAGAAGAAGGAGCGTGCACCCAGGACGCCGGTAATGCATACTAGCTACGTGAAGCAAAATTTAATCCAATGAATTAATTATAAACTACGCTCGACATCCCGGCCACCCACGGCTCCGGCAATTACCATGAATATGAAGCACGCCCTTTCGTACTCTTGCGAGACGGTGCTTCTCTTTTCGAACGATAATAACGGTAATTTCATTTATCTACGTAAGCGCAATTTTCTGTCATTCCTGTGACGGGCCACGAAAAAGTGTCTCGGCTGTCAAAAATGTAAATTAACGTTCTTGCTTTTCATTTTTTCTTTTGTTACCGTTGTAATTTACGAGTTGAACAAAGATTTTTAAGCCTTAGAACTGTTCGACTTCCGTTTGTTCGTACAAACCTGCCAAGTAGCGCACCGAAAAGGTTAACAACGTAACAAAATTCAATTAAAAAAAAAATCTCTTCAAATTATTCGATCGTTCCTCGTTCGGTCTCTAATAGTTAGCGTTTCCCTTGAAATCGGAATAGAAATGAACAGGAAAGGAGGCGTATAAAAGCAGAAAGAACAACGAAGAATACAACGCAAACTTGTCGCTGGAAACTATCAGCAGAGAATAGACAGCTGGAGAGATTGGCGTGAAAGCCGTAAAGCTCGCTCGAACTGTTCGTTTGTTCTCCGATCGGGGTATCCCGACGATACTTTTCCACCTTAAAAAGGAACAGAGAATACTCGTACCCCATTCTCTTTCTTACTCGTTAACGATCACCCTCCGCTTGAAATCGATTTTCAACCGATACTGCCCGCTCGTAGATTGGCTGCGGTGAATTTTTCGGGATATTCCCGGTTTTACCCCTTTCTCCTCTCTCTCTCTCTTTTTTTTATTTGTATCTTTCCGCGAGGCCGCTGGTAATCCCATTTCTCGGCTAAAACGGGTATAAAATCGACGGGAGCGTATCGAGCAATAATGGAACGATTATCGGGGCACTGTAATGAAATTAATACCGTTGCTCGATTCTTTCCACGATTCGTCGAACCTGTCGCCAGAGATAATTCTTTGTTTCTTTTTTTTTTCTCTTGTCGGTTTCCACGAATTATCCACGTCCATTGCGTTTTCCGACACAACGATTCGCCAATGCTGTTTCACGATGCAACGATCGAATTACTTCACGCGAGTATCTTTATATTTAAATTTGGGTAATAATAGTGTTCTGATTAATCGTAACCTACATATTACAAAACAATGTTGAACGTTTAAATTGTGTAGTAGTATCGGGAAAAGATAGAAATTGCAAAACTGGGACGAAATTAAACGGCCGTGTTGGCCGTGTCGAAATCGCGAACCGTTAGTCAAACTTACTTTCCAACGTATATTTAGTTCCATAACTACGTTTGAGCATGGTGTAATTGCGGCACGTCCCGCAGTCGTGTCGAGCAGAAGTCGAAATCAAAATGCATACTGCAACGGCAGCTGCAATGCCAGCAGCGCACAGTGGGGTATTTGCCCGGAAAAGCCGGACATGAACATTATAAAATTTACTGAATGTTAAAACTGCTATAACTCCGTTAAAAATTATCCGATTTTGATAAACAAAAGACCATTGTAAAGCTTAAACTTTCTACTTTTCGGTGCATTAAACATCTATAATTAAAATCTGCGTTCAGAACTTAAAATCCGTAGCTAAAGATCAATGTACAAAACTGTATATTTTCTTGATGTTTCTTTTCTTGATCGTAGACAATATATGTATATATTACAGAAATACACACAAAAATACACGCACACACACACACATATATATATAACGTGCGCACGTGTGTATGTGTCTATAGTATAATATATGAATGTACGTGCAAATATTTTGGTGTATATGTAGATATACTTAAAGATGTAAAACTTTAAAAATTTATATATTATTAACTTCATTTATTCTAGTTATACTAAAGCAAATAACGATATATAAACTTCAGACTTTGGGGGCCTAGAACTCAGATATAATTAATATTGGTAGAAGATATGTAAAAGTAAAGAAAGAAACACAGCACTTAATGAAATTCTTAACTAATCACTACTTAAACATAAACTTTGAATAAACTATGAAAAACATTTATTGTAAAACAGAATAAATAGAAATAAAAACGAAAATATTACGTATAAGAATTAAAAGTTTTTCAAATAATCGCTGTGCACTCTATGAAATCGCTGTTCGAACTGAATGCAATCAGAACGTTGAAGACTTGGTCGAATGCATAATATAAACATTGTATGAGTGCGCTTGTCTCTATGTATAATCTAAACAGTTGCTTTAAAGAATTCTTTCGCAGCTAACAGCGAAGCGAACGCAGCCGCTTGGGCTTGTATTACGTATCATTTCACGAGAAACGCAACTCTCAATAATCACTAAATTAATTATAAAATCTGCATCCGGGCAAGTCCGGGATCAATTTTTTTTTTATTTTAATCAGAAATGTTTAACGAATGTAATGAGACAAGATTGGGCTTCGGGACTCACTGGGAAGTGTAACAAAATCATTATGAAAGTTTTATAACTGTAAAAACAGTTTCTGAATTATTGATTATTTTCAAACTTCAATAAACATGTAAATATAAATGATAACCAAGTATGCCCTGTTTGAAGATACACTATATACCTACCTATAAACCTTCCATAATGAAAAACTAGATATACTTTAGTTAAAATTCTTAAAATATCACTATACGTGAATCAAGTTTTAAGACGGGAATAAGAGAGAATTACGTGCCATAAAAACTCCCAAGTTCTAATGAACTATATTGCTTTGTGAGTTCAGGAATGGAAAAACACATGCTGGTTTATTGTTCTTTATACATTTATCTACCTTAAGAAACCGAAATTTTACATTTTACGTAAAATTTTCAAAATCGTTATTTGGCCGCCTTTTCCGGGCAAATACCCCACTGTGCAGCGTGCAGCCAGGGGTGCAACAGTTTGCGCGGCCACCAGCACCGACATCGTTGAAACGTTTCAACCGAGCTGGACGTTTTAATGCTTTCTCCGAAGCGCCGCGCAACGAGCGTTTCCCTCTAGAAAATTCTTCGCCTTTCCCTCGCCGAACAAGCAACAATTATTCCTCGAAACTTCTCGTTTCTTCGCTGGCAACTTAATTTCCAACGGGAATCGGGGACACCGATTATTCACAGAATTGTAAACGAACGTTTTAAAGAAATTGAATCACGCCGCGCCGCGGGGGAAGACGCGATCAAAGGATTCTGTGTAAAATCAGCGGATGTTTGTCCGTTTTAATCAATTTTAACGTTGCCAAATTGCCGTAAAGCGTCGGGGGTATTAAAATCAGGATAGGAGGGTGAAACGGCCGTAGTTTTAAGGTTTTATGCTTTTACGGTTATTTATACTCGAATCAGATTAAATCGTTGGTCGCCTTCGCCGATTCAGGCTCGTTACGATGATATATATTCTATCTTGGAATGCAAAATGACGAATTCAATTTGTCAAAAGGATACGGAAAAAGTAATAGAAAGGAACTCAAAACGTTATATTCGTAATTCCGTTACGATAAAGGATTTTATCATAACGAAGCAACCTCGTTGTCGTAGGATGTTAATATTAAAAACTTCCAAAGCTTCGAAGATTTATTATTTTAATACGTTTAAGGTGGTCGAGAGAGTGAGAAATCGTCGAACTTTGAATGAAATTTAAAAGGATTCAGGATTGAAAGAATTTGAAAATATTAGCTATCCTGATTTTATGGTAGTTTCCGTGATACAAAAAAATCACCGATAGAAAATTCATAGTTCCTTCCAAAAAGCAACGTGATATTTTCGCGAAAGAAGAGAAACGTGGAAAAACAAACAAACAAGCGAACCGCTAAATTCGCGAATGCGGCTGACATGGAAAATCCAGTTACGCTTACAAAATGCAATTTTTTTTTTTCGTAATTGTTACCGTTGGTAACGAATAGAGAAAAAACGTGAACCGCTTTTTCCATTGTTAAGCGCAAATATGGAAAAGGATGATTACGTGGAGGGGAGGGAATAAAAATGCTACCCTCTGGCTGGTTTTTATCAAAATAGGAATCAAATTGAAAAAAAAGCTGCCACGATGGAAGTTTGATACTTTCCTCTCAAAATGCAGATGTCGCTTTGCCAAGCTAAATTATAAGCAAATGATATGTTTCTTTTCGTAACTTTTCGAAGTTTCTTCTCTTTATTGCGGAACGCATTGTGTGCTTATTGGCAATAGTATAACGTCATAAATTGATTCATAAATTAAGAAAACTCACATAAATGTCCTATTTATTCTCAATAACAGCGATAAGGAACTGTATTAGTAATCATTGGTTATCGTTGGCCGCTTTCCCCTCTTTCCCCCTTTCAAATATAACAACTTCCTGTCGATACGTCTCTTATGTTTCGTATCTTTACAAATAACAAAGTAATCGAAGGTGGCAGAGATAAGTGGTGTATCGTGTAGAATTAGAAAATCGCAAAACGATGGCTGAAATATTAATGAAATTCGCGTGGATCGTTCCCATCAATCGTTCCTTGTTCGGGTATCGGTTTCTTTCACGCCCATTGACTCCGATAAGATGAATGAGACCCGTCTCTGCGAAGAAAGGGGAGAAAAAGGAAGCATTATCCCCGTGATTACACGAGACAAACATTATCCCGAAGGATGACGGGGGAGGAAAATGCTGAAACCTTGAATAGTAATTGTAAGTCGTCGCTAAGCGTGATCCATATCCCTCTTTCATTTCACTTTTCTCCGGCCCGTTCCATTCATTCGTTCCCTCGCGTTTCTCATCTTTGCTGAAACGATTACTCTTACGGAGAGCTTCTGATGTTTCAACGAAAATCCAGTAATTTCCTGTCTTGTGGGCTGGCTGGCTGACTAGCTGTCTGTCTTCCTACTCGTCGAATTAATCGGATAATTCGCGTTTAGAGTAATTGGTTCAATCGGTTAGCAGATCCTCGGGATCTAATTTCAATCAGACCGTTTACACCGAACCCCGTTGAAACGGAAAAATGAAATATCCGTTCGATGCCCTTTTGAAACCCTTGAATCTTTGAATTTCGCTTCGAGAAATCGAGTTGACGTTCAGAAAAGAAAACTGATACAAAGGATGCACAATCTAAAGGATAGATAAAAAGATTGATTTATCACGATGAGTACTTCTGATGTGATGAAAATTCGTGTAGCGAACTCATCAAACTTTTCGTTTGAATTGTCTCCGACGTTTCTTTCCCGACTAAACTCGAAACTATTCGCCATGACAAATAAAAAAAAAATCTAATCATAGTTTCTGAACGGGGCATCGTGTCGTGGTTTGACCGAGATCGTGTCGGCGCAAAACAAGGAAAAAGACACGAACCGAAGTCCAATCTCACGGATTATGTTCGAGATAACTGTCAAGGTGGTAAAACGCGATCGTGAAGCGTCGAAGCGGGTTGCCGTTATGAAGATGCAACTTTCAAATATGCAGGGAAAAAACGAATATTCCTTCGACCTATAATACTTTATGCATTCGAATATCCGGTTATTGCTAGGAGGCAAGTTTGATCCTTTTCAAGATCCTTGAAAGGGGCAGCGAATACTTTCGGGTAAAGTTTCGTAAAAAAAAAAAAAATTCAGAAAAACGCACAGAACGGTGGCGGATTTAAAACTCGTAGAAAATTGAATATTGAAACGATTTTCTGAATGAAATTGCCATTTGGAACGCAACTTTTCAGGCGTTAGGAATAAAATATTCTCTTACAGCAAAGATAACCTTATCGATTGTCGTTAATATTAAAGTAGCCCTGTTATAGCGTCGAATTGTTAGACAAAAAACACTGGCTGATTCAAAAGTTTACGTTAATCCGGTGCTATAAGAACAGAGTAAAAAATTGAACTTTACCGTCGACTGGCTGGGTGGAAATAGTTTCTTGAAGTGTTGCGAAAGAAACTTCTGGTAACGTTATCACGGGAAAAATACCTGTTCTCGGGCAGACCGCTTCGAAAAGCTTCAGCGAAATATTTCCAGCTTTTTATATTCTCGGCCAGGTTTCTTTCCGCGTCTGAAAATTCCAAAACGGCTCGCTTTATGGAAATGTCTCTCGAACAGGCGAAAGCCATTTCGTTAAGCTGCTGCTTCCAGCAATTTTTAGCGCGGAAAAATTTAGCGACTCCTCATTTCCCTTTGCTTGCATTCCGCTCTGTTCCTTCGTTTCCCTTTCTTACTTTTTTGCTCTTTACAATCCTTCGTCTTCTCGATTCTGCCTTAATAAAGCACCGTCGGCGTCTTCGCATATTGTCGCTCGAAAAGCCAGAAACGCGGTTTGTTTCTGCACGACGTATTCTTTGTTTTCTTTTTGTTCTCTTCCTCCGTTCCTTCCTCTCATTCGTGACGACAGCCCTGTCTTAGGTCACTACGTACTTCCGGCTGGCAGTCAGTCGCTCCTGCAACCTCTATTTCCGAGTAAAATTCACACGAGACGCTAGAAAAAATACTTTTTGCAAGTAGGTACGGCGTAAATACACTTGGCAACATCTTCTGAATTATTTGCTACACCCCTTAGTTTAATTATCCTTACCGACGTTTGGAAATATGAAGATCGCCCCTTCGGCGATCGTGTCGATAAATCTATTTGTAATCGTTTGAAAGTTTTATCAGAAATTGCACTCGCAGAAATAACTATTGAATATTTATTAACGCGAACAACCTGTTGTGTCTGAAGTTTTAAAAACAGAAACGGGGACGAAAGAATAGAACTGTCTTCCTCGTGGATAATGTACAAGGTTTTTTTTTTTTTTTTTTTTTTTTTAATAGAGCGCAAAAGTAGAAACGATGAACACCGGAGTCAATAAATAACGCGACGGTGGAAGGAAAGCATGAGACGCGAAAACCATTAACTTTGGCTTGTGGCTCGAGTGGCTTCTCTCGTCGTGAAAAGAAACTGGAGACCGAAAGGAGCAAGAAACGGTTAATGACAATCTTTCATATCCTTGAGTCTACCTTGAAAGGAGAGGCGACGACGAAAGGAAAACGCTTGCAAAATCGATTAGTTAACTTTCATCGATTAATCAACAGTTCGTCGAGTTTCGTTGAAGGGCGTAACAGGATGTAACGGGAGGTACTTGCAAATCAGATTTTGTAAAAAGTCATTTCAACTAGGCAAGTAAAAATTAAACTTTCTACGCATCTAATGAGTTTAAACGACGAAAGCAAATAATAATGCGTTGAAAATTATATTTTTGTCATAAAAAGAAAACACTATTGTTCGTGTTTTAAACGTTCTCTGTTAACTTGCCAGAGAAAAAATACAACAAGGGTTGATGGATTCACCTGGTGCTTTGATTGTTCGACAAATAAACGAAGATAAACCGTTCGAACAGGGAACACGGTGAAAGAAAAACGGGGCGAACAAGTGAAAATTTGACGAACGACACGACGAAAGGCTGACAGAATGAAATTTCGAAATGATCGGACTCGACAGCCGCTCGATCTCGCAACAGCATGTGTATATTTATGATGTACCTAATAACAAATGTTTACTCGAAGGTTTATCGATAGGCATAAAACCATCGAACAAAACAAGCAACATTTCTAGCCAGCAAGTTAGAATGACTGACATGCAGCTTCTTCTTCTAAATTATAACATTTATTAAAGTCTTTTATCGTAATGTATGTTGACGCATTAATTTGAAATTTCTTGAATTTAAACTTCAAAAAAGAAAAAGAGATAAAAAGTAGAGTTTCGTAAAATCGATCCCGATTTCGTTGGCTAGCGAAGCATGTAAACGGGATGGGTACGAAGCCTAATTCGATGGTTTAAAATTAGGTGTTATCGGGTGAATTATTTGCGTAGCCAAGTACGTCCCTTTCCGCTTGGAATAAAAATCATGATTGCTCGCGTCCTTTGTGGCCCCCTGGCGACACGTTGAAGGATACAAATGCCTTAGGCCATTAAAGCGTACACATGAATATACCCACGTAATGGCTTCATAGATTACCCGCGGTGGAAGCCAACGAATTTACATGCTTCCACGGGACCACTGGACGAGGACACTGTCTCCAGAGATTTGACGAAAATGCTAGCAAACATATTTGACAAAGCTACCATATGTTTACTTAAAAAGAAAAAAAAGGAAGAACGCGAAAATCCGTAACGTATAGCTACTGGTGTAAAAGTATTGCGCATGTGACGCGAGTGATAGGTTTAAAAATTGGCTCGGCGGTAGCGAAACGCGTCGCGAAAAAGGACGACGGTTGAATACAAACGGTCGAGCGCTTATCCGGGGAAAAATCCGTTTGTGAAACTTTAAACTCGTTCCTCTCGATTTGACGTTTTTCAGCCTCTCCGTGCTGGGAAACTTTCAAACTAATCGGCAGAATTACTTGAAATTTTCAATGGCTATTCTTCTTCGGTGTCCATTTTGTGCTTCAATCTACCTTTGTCCCTCGACTCGACAGAAAAGAATTTTAAAAACTTGGCTAATTTCGAAGCTCGGCAACGGAGCGAAGTCTTTTACCCTACATTTAACTGGCAAATGAAAATCGTACAAAAATGGTGTAAACCGCTGGTACTTGCATTAACAAATATTAAAAGTTAAAATCTATTCTCGTCTCGTTCCATATTTTTTTCTTTTTTTTTTTGAGGGGGTTGGGGAATATTTGGCTGTCAAGAAAAGGTTAGGAAACACTTTGACGTAAACTTATTTTTATTTTCAAGGTTCGGTTCGCACGTTATCCCGAGGACAAGGAGGCAGGGTTAAAGCGTTGAATAAGGGTTCGCAAGAAACATACGAGTCGAGGATATTTTTGCAGATAAAGGCCGGTTGGTGAGTGTTCCTGGGACGGACGTATATTGTAGGAAGGTAAGTGGGTGGAGAGGTTGCCTACGTTCCTATGGGGGATCGTGTAACAAGACTGGTGTCCATAAAACGATCGATGTAATCGTTCCCACTGGACAGAAGGTAAGGTAGTACGGTGCACCTTGCGAAAGCCGAAAGATTCAACATCGCAGTGATGCTGAATAGGCGGCGCGGCGTGGGCGCGGCGTCGGTGTTCACCCGTTCGTCCTTCCGCTCCCCGGATGCCACTTTCGGTGAAATATCACCGTGACTGGACGCAAATTCGTACGCCATAAATAACAATCGCACGATTCCTACACCGTCATAGAACGTTTCACCGGTTACGCCTCCTCTCCGCTCGTCTGCCCTCGGATCGCAGCTGCTGCTTTTAAAACCTTTACCTGGCCGGATAAAACGAGCTTTATCGCCACGAGCTGCGTCCTCGATGTCTGCTGCTTCGCTCTGTGTCATTCATTTTACCTATATGTATAAATATCCCCGTGATACAGTCGTTCGTTATTTTTTTTACTTAAAGTGGAAAATGTCGTCTGTGATACGGCACGGTACGTTTTTTGTTCAATTTTCACCTTTCACTTACTCCCTTAGGAAATTAACATAGTAAATAATCATATTAATTCGCTGATGATCTATATGACATATAGCGCGTTAAATAATATACCGAGTGTCGTTGAAATGATCCATCAAACGGAGGGTAGGAAAATTTGAATCAGACGATTTACGTGGCAATATCGTGTGGGAGGATCGAAGAAATATTGTTTTCATGAATTTCTTTTAGCCGGCGAGGCTACATATTTTTCTTAGAGACGGTAGCCTTTTGTTTCGAGCGGAATTCGAGGGAAAGCAACAGTGGCCAGCCTTTGAAAGTTACTCGGAATCGATTAGCACCACAGGATACGGAACATTAATCATACAAGGCGGGACGTGTTCCCCACAAAAGCGAAAGATTGTAGGTAAATACGCAGCCTGATGAAAGAAACATGCTGATACCCTTCTACGATAACCGGACCCACGAGTTTTCATCAGTTCATTACTCGTACGATTCCACCCCATAATACTGGACCTTCGTTCTCGTTTTACACGTTAGCATCATTAAACTTCTACATTATCTTCGTGTTGTTTCAGACTACTTCGCGAGCGATTTATTAGGTCGTTTATCTTAAAATATTTATTAAAATAATACAATTGTAATGTTATTCTTGATTGAAACAATGACCGCCAGTTTGTACGATCCTTTCCCATTTCTCTGAAAAATGGTTCCTTGGAAGCGAAATAGTTATCGACCAAATTTCTCACTTCATCGATATCTTTGAAGTGCTGTCCTTTCAGACCATGTTGCATCGAACGAAATAAGTGATAGTCTGAAGGTGCGGCGTTTGGACAGTAGCCATCTAACTTCGAGACGGTTTCAGTGGTGCTGTTTGCAAAATGACTTTCGATCGTTTTGATCCTACTAACGGACCGTCTCTCACAGGTGTCTGCAGAAACAATGCCATCGCCATAGGCTTCTTCGATTAATCGTTTTGTTTCTTCAAATTAAAGAACAGCAAAATACAATGACGAACGTGCACTTTATCAGCATTCATTTGAAATCAAAATTAAACGTTTTCAGTGACAAGATAGAACTGGTCGATATACTAAACAACGTTTGAAATACACACAAACGAACAGCATAAAATATAAACTTAACGCATTTCACCATCATTTATAAGTAATCCGCAGAACTTGGTTAACGACCTAATACTTGGGGATATGCGATTTTTCGAATTTATGAATGACAAGTGAACAAGCATTTGGCAAATTAAGTGTTTCAAATGAAGTTCAAGTTGGTTTTTTGCTAAAATGTACTTTTCAATTCAATTCTTATAGCTGCAGCAGCAAGCAAGCAAGCAGCAGTTCGCACGCAATCATCGAGTGGATATGGCGTTTCCTCATAACCGCTTCGCCTCGAGGACAGGGTAAAAAAGAGGATAGGAAAGTTGCCAAGATCGTAACCTCGTTCGACGTATCTAGTTTCTTTGTGGATGCACTTAATGTTCCTTGTCGGTCGGAGCGTCCTTCGAGGGCGATTAAAGCGATTGCTTTATGGGGTCGGTTCTATCCTCGAGATTCTCACAGGACACCCTCGAAATGATTTCAACGTCATTTTCCGATCTGGACAAAAGCGAGGTTCTCCACGCTCTGATAAACTGGCCTTCCTCCATCATCTTGGATAACTGGTCGATAGCCGAGAAACGGAACTACCTTGCAAGATTATTTTTCCGTTAAATCCGATTTACGTTCGAACGGGAAACGTTCAATCGATCGCTTCCTATTTGATATTTACAGGCTCCCGGAGGAACAACTACCGCTCTCGTATCGTTGCGTGTTCACTTTAGTGCCTATCAAACGATCAATCGCATCTGTTAATCTCTACGCTCGTGTTTGCAATCCACCGTCCAAAAGAGATTTCAACCGCTCGAAAATTTCATCGAATACCCCGCTGAACGCCCTCTCTACAAAATGTTTCGCTTCGTTACGCTCGATACTTACGAAATGAACAAGCTCTTTTGAGAAATTTTGACTTGTTACAAGTCAACCCTGTCGTCGAGGTGTGTGAGAAAAGAGCGGATGGAAGTATGGACTTGCGTACTTTCGAGCGTGATTGACGTCTCACTATTTGTGGGAGCCTTCTAATTTCATCTCAAATTACAAGCAGCCAAGAAAACTGACTGAGTTTCATCATCGAACTGTGTAAAACTTCTCGCACTATATAAAAGTTATCTACAGTGTGTCCGCGCTTAAGTGATACAGTCCCATTACGGAATAACTATTCATGTCAGAAAAAATTGGTTATATGGAAATTGCATGGTAAAATAGGAAGAATGTTTCTGTGTGCACGGATTTTTTTTTACATTATTATTTTAAGAGATATGAGGATCAAGTCTTGTTTTTTAAATGGAAGTGTACATTTTTATTTGGGTCATTTGATATTACTTTTACAAACAAATTCATTGACCTTAAATGTATACACCCGATTTTTATTAGTTTTCAAGATATAGCGTTTAGAAGTTTACTAATTTTTTAAGGAAAAGATTTGGTTCGAGCAGGGTGTACCCCGGGTGGTCCTAGTAAAGCGGTAAGTGCCACATGTTTTGACACTGCCTGTTGAAACAGCCACAAAGGATCTGTGACCTGCGACTGGGGTATCCATTTCAACCAGAAGAGTCAAACGCGTAGTACTTACCGCTTTACTTGGACCACCGGGGTACACCCTACTCGAACCGAATCTTTTCCTTAAAAAAATTAGTAAACTTCTAAACGCTATATCTTGAAAACTAATAAAAATCGGGTGCATACATTTAAGGTCAATGAATTTGTTTGTAAAAGTACTATCAAATGACCGAAACAAAAATGTACACTTCCATTTAAAAAACAAGACTTGATCCTCATATTTCTTAAAATAATAATGTAAAAAAAAATCCGAGCACACAGAAACATTCTTCCTATTTTACTATGCAATTTCCATATAATCAATTCTTTCTGACATTAATAGTTGTTACGTAATGGGACTGTATCACTTAAGCGCGGACACACTGTATGTTAGTATAATGTATGAAACGTTCGGTTTCGGTATCGAAAGGATTAATACGCATCGTTCGAAATAGAGAACAAACGATGACAATTACGAGGGCAATCGAAACGAGCAATAATGGCCGATCGGTCGTTGGCGTAATTTTCATGAAACCGGTATTTAATAGGCCGTTGAAAGGTTGATGGACTGCGAATCGTTTGCAATTCGTGTTCCGCCCGCGCCCGGGAGATTGAATCGTTCAGGAAATCAGGATCGTCGAATCGGAGGACGATCGAACGCGCCCCCGCGCCCGCCCCGAATGGAAATTACAAATCTTCGTATTTAAATGAGCGTCGTGAAAAATGGCAGAGGTCGTTCGTCGGTAAGCGTGTAAAATGTTCTGCGTAATGCGAATGAACGATCGGAATCCGATAGAGAAAGAGAGGGATGGAGTAGGGGGTGCAGTAAGCGTAGAGGCCCGTCACTTGCAACCGGTCGCACGCTGTTCCAACTTCAGAAATTCTACGAATTATTCGAAAAATTGGCACGCTTCCAGACTCGTCCTGATTTATTCCAATCGATTTTGCCTTCTGAATCCTCTCTGTTTATTTTCGAACCCGAGCTTCAATTTTTAACGATTCGACTATCTGGCTCAGTCAATCGAGGCAGAAAGCAGGAATAGAAAATGAGTTCAAAGCGTTAACGACACTTTATGACAATTAAACAGCAATTATTAAGCGAACGATCGATTCGTTTTCTAATTTAAGCTTTCGATTTGATACTCTGTATTAGTTAGCTTAATATTAAGATTGTGTTAATATATATTATATATTATACATTCCGACAAATTTTCATTTCAGCGCGACAATTTCATAACTTTCGTTGGCTTTTTATCAAATTTCCATGATAGGGGTACGAGATTGATCGTATCGTCGTTGCCGTGCAACCTGGGACGGCAGCCGTTTTCAGAAATTCAAATACTGGCAACGAAATTCAAAAGGTGCTTGCTGCCGCGCTATTTCAACCGTATCCGTCCCCAGAGTGGCGCAAAACGACTTGGCATTGTTGTATATTTCCGTGGCGCACGCAGCCTCGGTTTTCGGCTCCATGTAAAATTCAAGAAATTACTCAGAAATCTCTAGTTTCTATTAAGTTTTTAGCTTAATATCAATTCCAACGATCACGGCCTCGATAGAATAGCAAATCGTTGAAAGTTTTTTACGATTATCCTCCTAACTCGCTCAATTATCCCAATCTCTGTGAAGCAAATAAATAGTTGAATTCCGATTTCCCAGACTGTATCTCTGTTTGACGTTTTGTCTAGAATCCGATTTTCAGCAGGGTCCGAAATCTCGAGTAATGGTCGGCTTGGAAGCACAAAGGGTGGAATGGACGAGGATAGGCGGTAATCCTCCTTTCAGTCGGTTCGACGATCCTTGCGCGGCCATTGCTACGTGTCTGGCATTCCCTATTACCCGCGATCGCTTAATTGATCGTTAACTCGGAACTCGTCCGATAATGAATGCGAATACGAGGCAAACTGGTCCGAGAAATTTCGACTTCCAGCGCGAACCCTTCCTCCTTCGTCCCTGAATATTTCATGGAAATAATCAACATTCATCGGTTTTGCGCCTAGAGTTCCGATCCGACGGAATTATTATTTAACGGATACTGTGCCATCGCCAACATATTTCCTTTCATTCTTCAACCCCTTCGTCAATACACACCGCAGGATGAAGTTTTACAAAAAATTTCAAATCGATTGGCTACGAAACAGTCAATTGAAGCGATCAAACTCATTACGTCACTAAATTGAACTGTCCAGAGCAGGCTTCTTGTATCTAGAGCATATTTACAATTCAGATTCTTCTGCAATTAACAATTAGTTAAATAAACAAGTTCGTTGCCGCGGAACAATTTAGCCCGCGTTCGGAGTCAAAGCGTCGGTTTTATTTCAATCGCGATTCGGCGCTTCGTGAGCATAATTTTTAATGGCGTCGAAAAAAAGAAAAAAAGAAAAAAAGAATAAAAAGAAGCGGTTCGAGCCAGAGGCTGAAATGAAATGGCTCTCGGACTCTGATAAAACCACCGACCACATTTCATGCGAAATTTTAAAGCTAACATCCATATATCTACTTAACGGAATGTTAGATGAGAAACTTTGCTCGTTAATAAATTCTCTCTTTTGTCCGCGTTTGGCCGCGAATAATTTTTTTTTTTCACGTCCACCCAACGGGACGGGTCTTCTTCTTCATCCTTTTTGTATTTATTTATTTAGAAACTTATGGATAATAGCCCGATTTCGTGTATTCGTGATATTTATATGTATATGTTACGGTAAATGTAATAAACTGGTGGATCAGCGCTAAATTTGGTAAATGTGATAAATTAATGAATATTTATCAAATTAACCGGCGAGTTTATATAAGTTCCAACTCGTAAATATCTTGACTGATCGAGCCAGTAGAATACAACGCACCATTTTGAGTACTAGTCAGAAGGATAGTTTTTCGTTGGACACTACTACGATATTTTATAATTTATAATTAAAAATTCAATAAACGGTTATTTTAAGCCACGCGGATGTAGCCTGAACGAAATTTGAATAAGGGACTGACATGTCTTGTGGAATGAAAGACCTAAGCAAAGAAAATAATTTTATGATTAGAACTTATACAAAATAGTTACATATGAAAAACAAGCTAAACTCTTATTCTAGAATTTAGAGAAAAAAAACATTTTTGCAAATAACGTGTATTGCTACTACTACAAATTATTAAATATTTTAAGTTTACAAAGTTTGTCAGATTTTTTACATATGCAGTTATTAGACTTGCATTGTCCCTTGTAAACACATCGCTGAAACAGATGATTTTCTAACATATTCTCAAAGTGATATTGCTAGAAAATATTTATGGACTTTCATCACTTTCATAAATATTCAATAATTTATCACATTTACTAAATTTAATGCTGATTATACATATATATGTAATAATAACCGGCAATTTTACATAATCACCGGATTAATCACATTTACCGTAACATATACAACTTTTTCACTTATGATATTACATATTGATTATAATCTTCTAACGTACAAGAGGCCACCGATTTCGTCAAACACGCGACCGTCCAAGTGTTAAATATTTCCGTCGTACGAACGGCGCCCTATAAAATGTCGAACGAAACGAGCGGCACACGTTGCATGTTTCTCATCGTTTCGACCCCCCCTCGATCGGGAACACACGGTGCAACTTTATTATTTTTTGCATCGATACGAGCTTCACCCCTTCGCGTCGCTACGACGTAATGAAACTTTCACCTCGAAACGTACTTCTCACGCAACGCACAGGGACGCCAACTATTTTTAATCCTTTCGCTGTCGCTTTATAAACAGTCCACTTTAAATCTAGTTTTGTACATTATTTTCCGTCGCTTCGACGTCGAGAAAATCGTTTATTGAAACGATTGAGATTCTCAGACGAGTACTAAGCATCCTTTACGGTGTAGAATAAAGAGCACTTGGACTTCGATTGTAAGAATTCCTGCAATTGTGATGCAGCAGAGTTGGAAACAACGTTTTCTGCACAAAGAAAGCTTTGTCGTTCCATACGACAGAAGTGAATATAATTTGAAATTCTACGAAAGATGACAAGATGGTCGATACAATCGTTGCTCAATTATTTATGAAGCTGGTAACAAAACTTAGCAGCGTCCACAAAAACAAGTTAATTACGAAATATTTTACATTTCGCAGTTATCAGGTTACACCGAATTCAATTTAACTTCTTCCATTCGACGTGGCTATACGTTTCCAAATTAAACAGCAGACCGGAGATACCTTCGTTTGCACGTGCTTGAAACTATTTTGACAGTCAGGTGCGAAAAGATTCGAGAGCTCTCGTAAGCATCGATTCTTCGACTTCAGCTTCCTCTCTGAAAATCGTGTAGAAGGAGCGGATCGAATGATTCTCGAGAGGCAGGGAACACGAATGATAAATTCGTGGAAAAATACGAAGGAAGGAAGGAAGGAAGGAAGGAAGGACGGAAGGATGGCGTGAATCATCGGTAAGACTCCATTAGGGAGACGGACAGCGGGTAGTTGGTTCGCAGGTTAAGGAAAAATAAAGGTTGCAACGCGTTCACCTTGCCAGCTGATAAATTGAAGCGAATAGTTTGCCACGACTAGTTCATGCCAGCTTATCTGTTATTTATGCAACGCTGTTTACACACACACACACACACCTGAGATGTATTATTTCGCGACAACGTCAACCGTTCACTTCCTCTTTCTTCTCGCACGATTTATTCTCCGCTGATGCTAAGAAGCTTGCAACGCCGACGTCACCGGATTTCCCGCGGCGCGTTCCGAAACGTTCCAACGTGTCTTTTACCCCCGCCATCCCTCCTCTCGTAGATTCTTTTTATCCAGACATCTATCCAGACTGACGTCTCTACTTACCAGGCTCAAATTCCGTTTCAGCTATCTCTATTTAACCTGTCTTCTTTCGCCTTGTCATCTCGGGTTTATTGCTGTTTATTTCATCTTTTTGTGATCATATTTCTCTGACTCTGTTCTTCTGCACCTCCGGTTCCGGACACCTTATGAATCCTTTTCTTTTTTCTCCGAACACCGTGAAAGCTTGATACAACGGTTGAACGATCATAGCAATCGAATGACAGAACATTCGAACGATAAAACGTTAGGACGTTAGGATGATGGATGTTCGAGAGTTCAAAGGTTCTGTCGTGTTACTAAATAACAATAACCGTGCATCGACGTTTCAATTTATCGAATACAGTTTACAGGGTCGAATTTTCAACGACAGGTGGTAGAACGCGATTGTACAAATCATCGTTTCGTGGAAAATGTTCACAATGCCGATCGATTCCAACCTTGATTAGCGCTTCCACGATACATTATCTTTACGCAACGCTGCATCATTCGTCAGTAACAATTGCTTGCGACCTAATCGCAGTACAGAAACCAACAAAGTATAGATTAGACAGATATCCGAGGATACAACTACTGTAATTAATAGGATTATTATTGTGATTTGCGAAAGTTGATTTCCATAGAAAATACTAAAAATTTCTTCCATAATTTCACTTGATAAGCAGCGAGCATGTGCGTGTAAGAATTGCTGCTCTTGAAAAGAATATATCCGATAACGATCGATTGTATCAAGCACGGAAACTGGTATTCGCGATTCATTCGGTCACCTCGCCCAAGTAAATTCGAGAGGTGCAGTTAATTAAAATCGACGCGCCTTTTACTTGAAATCTCCATCGTGCATCCGGTTAAAATAATTTACTGCTCTCCCGATAATACCGCGCTCGCTCCAGCCAAACACGATTTCCCGTTTGTTGTCGAACAGTGCTTCCAACGATATCGTTGAATTAATTACTGGGAAATGTTTCGCAATTCGCCGAACCCCCCACCCCACACCCGATAATGAAGTATTAACAACAGAATCGACTATAATAACTTTGACGATGAGAAAAGCTTCTTTTGTTTGTTTTTTATTTGCAAAAGCTTTTCACGAAGCAGACTAAAAAACTAGGCAATACTTTTCTGAGATTAATGCCTCGGGGTCGTAATTGAAGGAGATGTTGAAAATTGAGATTGCACCTTTGACCCCGTCCGACTCGCCGCTGTTCGGTTAACAATCTTGTAATTTTCTTTTTTCTCCGTCGGCCACGGCAAGTAATGAATTCATTCCTTTTGAAACAAAAAAAGAAAAAAAGAAAAAGAAGGCCATGAATCGTTTCCGAGGTTACTGCAATCGACAAATTAGAACTGCGCTGAAAAGAGGGATGTTTATTACAGAGAGTCGGCATCAAAGGAATATTAATAAATCTTTTATTTCATTAATCGAGTTACGCCCAGAGAAAATGGCCAACCACTCTAATTAATAAATGAGATGGAGTTTACGATACGAACGAGATCTTCGTCGGAATCATTACGACTACCGAGTACTATTCAAAATCAGTTGCGACGCGATGCAGCGTAAAGGCTAAGAAGAAAAGGTAGAGTGTTCAATTTGCAAAATTAACTTGAAACCTAATTAGGAGATATTTAAGCCGTAACTGAACCTTCAAATAAGAAAAATAAGCAATTTGAAACGAAATAGGGTTCCCGATGATTCATTTTTGACCAAAGTACGATCGAAAGTGTCGGAAGGTAATGATCTGTAATTTTTCTTTTTAACGGGCGAGTGTCCCAAGTTTCGTATAAAACGGCGGTATCGATTCACAAATCTCGCGTTCGTTCGACCAATGCCAGTCGTTCTTCATCCCTTAACTCGTTCGCTCTTGCCTCTGCTCTCGATATAATCCTCGAAGCTGGTGAAAGATGAATGTTCAGAGCGATGCGATCGATCCCCGCGTAAAACGAAAATTCCGCGCGAACGATAACTGTAGCGGTTCGCAAAAAGCTCGAAGGTTTTTCTCGTTGTTGCTTGAATACAAATGCGAGAGCGTTGCGCCGCGAAGCATCGATTATGCTCGTGTTTCTTCCGTTCGTTCGGTTGCTCGGTCAGTTTTTCTTCCTTCTGATCATTAACCGCGTTCAGAGGGTGTTCGATCAAATCGCAGCCAGAATAAAACGAAAGAGATTACAATCGATCGGATGGAAATTATCGATGCAGCGTTTCAGAACGAAGTCAAACAACGCACGCAAATAATTACCCGAAGAAACGATCTTTTAATTGCTTTCACCCTCGACTTAGCTCGAACCGTCTCTTTACTTATTTCTTCTCAAACGATTCCAATTTAAAGGCTGAATAACCCTCCACGCGATCGCACCACTTCATCGTGATTTCGCGTCTTCAACAACGAACAACGTTCGTTCGCCTCCTCCCGTTGAGAAGCGTCTTCAAATTTCAATGCTTCGCCGGAGTCGTTGTTTCTGGAATTTGTATGCTTGAGGATTGGATAAATTTTTCAAATTACATTCGTACTTAAAAAAAAATCTATTCGGCGTAAAAGATTTGAAGGACTTTGCAAGAGAATTAAAAATATAAGGATAATCGCAAGGTAAGAAATGAAACTCGTATAGGTCACTCGTCGCTTCGTGTAATTTACGCGTTTTCAAACGCTCAAAAAGCAGCATCACGATAACGAACGATACTCGAGTCCTCCCTCTTAGCTTGTAACGTGGATTTTTCAACGAGCCCCGCAGTCGTTTAGAACTGATCTCGCTTACGAAGTTACCGAGAGTCTTTCGCTTGAAGTTTAAGTGGCAACGTCGAGTCCCGACTCAGCGCCGGATTAAGAACCCGGTGATTGATCGAATTTAAATTTAAGTTGGATTTAAATGTTCGCCTCGATTCCACGCCATTGGCAGCCGGAGCTGTGCTTTTCTTCGAGGCTGCGACCCGTTCGACCTTCCCCCGGCTGGGATTTCTTTCGAATTAAATGCCTCCCCTATTTATTCGCTCCTTCGAAAGAACTTGTCACGGTACCGCACTAATCCTTTACGTCTTGTATCGGTTTTATAACCGCTACCCGTCCTTCTTGCACGATCGATGGCTCAGTCGATGTTGTTCGTCTTAATTTATTAATCGCAAAGTGACAACGATTTGAATACCAGAATACTAGAGTATTCAAATATTCGAATTTCAAACCCGACTCCAAGTTATCCGAATTACATTTAGTATTCATATTCCAACAGTTCTATTACCCGACCAGTCTCGTGTAGGTTCGTGGAATTTACGACCGGTGAAGTTTCGATAATGATTTCGAATTTCGTCAGTTTTATCGCCAATAAATGAATTCCACTTATCTAAGCTTCCATTTGTATCAGCGATTCGTATCATCGCGTTCGCATACAGCCGGCTACCCGTATCCGAGCCCGTACTTCCGATTATACGACTGGCTGAAAGATTTTTAACGTTCTTGTTCGCGTCACGGTTTTACTGCTCGCTTTTATGGCCACCGTTGGCAAAATAAAACTTTGCGAACATACTGATTTGCAATTTTCAATCTTACGTCGATCGTCGATCGACGATCGAAATAACCCTTGGAAACTTTTTAATATTCCTCACCCCCTCCGTGCGACGTGTATCGTCGTTCGTCGAGGGTTTCGTGGATGGAAAAGTTTGAAGCAACATTCCCTGTAACCACTCGAAACGTTTTATTATAATAGGAAAATTATTTAGATAGTTACCGCGAATGGTTCGTGCAACTGCGACCACAAGGGGGAACAATTTCGGGATTATTAATTCCGGGAAAAATCGATTTGCATGAAATCCTCATCGTCCAAAGGGAGTCCGCGATGCATTATTCATCCTGTGCAGTTCTCTTTAAACGCTACAAATACGAGCCACGATCGAATGTAAACGAAACTGCTTTGTAAAAATCTTCATTCGATTAACCACCCGGGAAATACTAGCACGTACTTGTATCTGTAACACTTGTTAAGAATCTGAAGAAACAAAATCATTTTATTTCCGTGTACGTGATAATTTATTTTAACCAATTACAACGTAGGCGAGAACTACCCCCGAATGGAAATCGATACACAGCGTAATTTGGTGCAAGATTTTAAATTACGAGTGACGAGACAATTAACGATTCCAAAGTGTCAAAGGGAATTCTGGTTAATGTGCGCCGAACAAAATGCCCGGCAACTACGGCGTGATGATTAATGGCAATTAATTAACAGCGCTAGCAACGTGAAACATTTTCACGGGAATAGGATTTAACGTGGACATTAACGGGATTACATTAGCCTAAAGTGTGACGTTACTAAACGGAGTAGTAAAAATCTGTTTTACACAGAATCATAAAGGATAGATTTAATTAAACTTCGCAAAAGTACCAAATCCTTTGCCACAATCCTGATAGTTATATCAGCGAAGAGGTTGTTTTCGAAATACGAATAAAAATAAAGAAACGAGATGAAAAAAGCAAATGAAATTGTTCGATCGCGTGTTTGTAGGAACACAGGAGAAGGAGAGACGGAAGTTTAACGAGGTTTTAGTAGAATAGAGGCAGGAGAAAAGGAGCGCGAAAGGGTAATCAATTTGAGAGCGAAGCGTATGAAGCGGTTGCGGCTGCGGGCACAAGTGGATGGAACGCAGACGTTAGCCGCGTCCGGTAATTACGCGTCGTAACTACATCGCTGCGAAGATTTAACAATCAGGATTGACCGATGGCTCGTTCTAACGTTCGGTAATTACGGGAATTAAGATGCGATCGATTAACGAACGGGAATACGGGAATACGGGAATACGAGAATACGGGAAATAGACCCGTCTGACGTGTAAAGCCAGAGACGGCTTTAAAGCACCAATAAATCGATCAGCTTCCCTCCAGTTCGAGGGCTCGTTATCGCATTTTCTCATAACGAGAGGGCTTATGGGCTAAGGAACGTTGCTGCCTCGTCAACAATATTCCCTCGATCTTGGCGAACCACATTGTTTCGTTAGTTATTGCATATTTATACAACCCTCGGCGGTCGGTACTCTTAGCGTTTTTAACGATTTGATAAAATTAGTTAACCGTTTTGGAAAGAAATCACTTTCCTTGGAAAGCGTTCCCATGGAAACTTATTAGTCGAACGTACAACAAGATAAAAGAAAAGCAACGTTTCCCCGGTTTAATTAGCCGAACCTTCTCTTTACAGTCATTTAATTTAAAGTTTCAGCCGTTCCCTTGAAAGACACGATTAAACTTACCGAGGGTTTCGCTTCTGACGTGCTCGGACGTTCGTGATTTTCTGGGGAAAAAAAAAAAAAATAAGGCTTCTGAAACGTTTACGAGGGTACGTTCTTTGTTCGTTAAAAGGTTACGCAGCTGCGTCGCTTTTCCCACGGCCGAAATTAAAGGAACAGGCTGTTGATACGGAATTGATTTGAACGTTCTTCGTGTAAAAATATTGTAAAGTAAAAAGTTGCTTCTGACAGAGTAATTATTTGGAGAATTACGTTTCATTTTGCATTCGTTCGTAATTCAGATGGAATAGGTAGAATAAAAACGTTTTTATTTTTTTATTTCTTTTTTTTTTAACAGGAATATGAAAACCTAATTGTCAATGGACAATTTACGCCCGGCAATTAAGTTAATCAGGGTATGTAGAACGGTACAGGTAGAATTACTACGTTTTGAGGTACGATAAATTTCACCGTTATGCCCGGGCTATTCCATAATCTCCTTTATTATCGCGGTATAATCGAAGTTGTCGTTGAACGGCACTTTTCGAACGTTATCTCCAACCGAATATTTATACATGTACACCTTCGTACAGGTGTGTGCACGTGTTTCAGGTGAATCGTGTAATCCGACTTCCGCGGCCAATATCCGCCGCTATTTCACTGGAATAAAATCGAATTCAATTGTAATCTAATGTAAATTGTAACTGCGATCGTTAATCGTCGCGATCGCTTTGGCGACTGTTTCGAAGTTAATCTACCGTTAATTTCGACGATGGATTCCGTATAAAGCGATAACCCTTCAAAAGGAGAAGTACGTTCACGTTTTTTCCCCAATATCATATTCGATAAATTGATTCGCATGAAAACTGATGAAAAGTAATATTTCCAATTTCAACGAAAGTACAGTTGTCTGGTTTGTGACACTTCTTCGACGCGAAATAACTTCAAAGATTGGTACAGTTCTTTTACCGTCAACAAAACGGAATTTTTAAGCGGCCAAAAATTCGCAACCCAAATCATACGATATGCAATTAAAACGCTGGAAATTTTAACGTGGATTATGAATTAAAAAAAAAAAGGAAAAAAAATTAACGAGAGAAAAGGGAAAGAGAATAGATACAAATGCGACGTGGAAGCACGTTAGCCTCGTATGAATAATAAAGTGCCCGGAGAAATTAATATTAACGCGAGTATCGCGGAGAAAATGTCGCCTGTGCGAATCGCACTGCGCTGTTCAACCCAATGATAGGATAGGTGGATTTTAAAAATTCATAAGTTCATGATCTCTTGGAATACGCGGAGAAAAGGCAGTCGTTGGTTTTCCGCGATAATTCACCGTGTGTCCCGAAGGTAAACGTATCCCATCGGGGTTTCCCCGACGTTCCTGGATACGTAGACTGGCGAAACAACCCTTGAAACCAGTATTTATTAGCCTCGTATTATAAACTTATCGCGAATTTGCGAAACGCTGCTCGCCAAATTACGATCAATCCTGTCTGTTAAACGAAATGACAGGCTGCGGTTGGGTTTCAATATTTTCGCGATATTCGTGCGCGTCAATTTGATCTGCCCTATAAATACCTTTTAAACGTATGAATAGTATTATTTTATTAATCACCTTCAATCGGTATAATTTGAGATTAGGAATTTCTGGAAGTTTTCAAAATAATATATTACCTACGTTGTGTGCAGAATCACAATGATAGGAGCGAGGAATTGTTTAGTTTAGCGAGCGATGAAAAATTCAAAATTAGCCGTGTGGTTAATTATTCGAAATGCCTAAATAGCTGGATGTATTTCACAGGAACGTAGCGTTGGCAGAGGTCAGGCCGGCTGCAGGGGCGTACTATTTCACCAGAGATAATTAATGGAGACTTTGGACTAATAGCCGTGTAACACGACCGCATGACGGGGTTACAATGTAAATGGGCATTACTGGATTTTGGCTAAGGAGTTCCCGTTGAACAGCCAGAGTTTAATATGACTTTAATTCTCTGCCTTGAAATTTCGAGAAATTCGTCTATTTTAACCGACTAGGGAGTATTATTCCCCTCACCTTTATTCCCATTCCTTAACCTGGCCTGCCAGCTACGATCATACATCTTACTTAGAACGTTAAGTGTACACCTGCGGAATTCAGGATTCGGGCTTTACGCTATTTCAGTGTCAAACTGCCGTTGATAAAAATTGGATGTCAAGCAGGGCAGATCTTACACGAGGAATTATTGAAAGGAGGTAACAGAAGAACGGTCTCGTAATCGAACAGCTGTTTCGCGCCTGTGGCCATAATTCAAGCGTTATCACGAGCAAAGTTGGAAAACAGATACCATTCTCTGTGTTAAGTACGCAAGACGCGCCGTCTGTCGGGATATGCATCTTTGAGATAAGCTTCTTTCCTTGTACCATGCAGCATAACCCGAGGACATCGTTGCTATGTAGAAACGTTCCAGACATTCTCCACCGTCGTTTCTCTCGCGAGTCTTCCTAAAAACGGTAACGCCGCGTTTTTAAAGGGGCCCTCTCCACGAAATTACACTTGGAAATCTCCATGGTGTTCTCTGAACTCGGATACGTCGTGAATTTGGTTAAATGTAACTTCGGAAAAATGCCATGTAATTGTTATTTGTACAGTTCGAATAAATTATTCTGTAGAGGAAAATAAATGTAAAATGATAGAAAAGTTTGAATCGATTTCCAGTTACGAAGAAGAAGGTTACACGATAAGCAGTATCAGAAAGTGGCCGAATTTCGGAAGATACGTGGCGCGACACGAGGTAGAAGGGCGAACATGTCGTTGTTTCCTAAAATTGATTTCCCAGCGTGGAGTAGTGGCGTACGTACACGCCGTGCCGTAGTTCCTTTTTGGGTGAAAGGGAAGAGACAAGGGCAAGGGGATGGAAAATCGGTTGGTGGTTGAGCAGCTCGAGAGAAGGTGAGAGTATAGGAGCGAAAGGGAAGGGCCGAGTTACCCCGTTCCCCATAAATAACAAACAGATTGGACATTATCCAAAATCAATGCCTGGAACAACCCGGTCACGAAAATCGGGGAGAAACGAGAGTCCTATTATTTTCTAGCTCGGAACCGTGCGACGCGATGTTCACGACCGAGCGAACTAACGAAAAAAAAAAAAAAAAAAAAAAAAAAAAAACGAGTGAAAGAAGAGCCGAAGAGGAGATAGGAAGGTAGGGAAAAATAGAGTGAGACAAGCATAAGGAGGAATATAATTGGTTCGTCGATAAAGTCGAGCACCGCTGGTTGGACGTCAATAGGGTCAGAACTTAATTTCGACCCCGATCCGTCCAAGTTCCCTTTGACTCGTCGTCGTTCGCCGGGATTGGCCCGAATTGAACGGCCAGGAAACTTCTGTCGTGAAGCTTCCGATACCAAAGAGGGCTCGGATCATTTAATCGACTACGACGATACACCCTCTCAACTTTTAACTTTACGATTCCCTGCAATCTCCGCTATACTGCTACACGGCTTTCGAAACACGCTATCTATACTCTGCTTTTCGTTCCTTACCTACCGGTCCTTTCTATTTTTCGCCAAAGCAATTGTACCTTATAACAATTTCACGTAAGTTTACAGCAGACTTATTGCCTCTTGTTGAAGTAATCGCGTCGCCTCGCGAAAGGTTCAGTGTTTTCGTCGTATTTTCAGGAAAATATAATCCTACGATCGAACGACTGTCTCATTGTTCCGCATAGTTTGATCGGGAACTAATTAACGAACGATTAAAATTAATTTCACGCGAAATCGGGTCAGAGTTATTCGCGTAAACGAACGATCTCGTTTTATATCCACGCTCGGTTACCGCGCGAACGTAAATCAAAGGGGGAATCGTGGAATCTGAAAAGACAGTAGACTTGATAATTTTACGCTCGCGATAACTTCCTTCAAACTTTCTCGTTATTCGCGATTAATGATGCTTGTTGACCCGATTTTCTTGCGAGCCCTGTCCAAAAAGAAATTGTTAAAAACAAAACATGACAAAAAAGAAATACATACATATACATAGAATGAACTGTAATGCAAGTAATAAACGTTACCGAGCCCGCGATATCTCGTGTAAAGGTAAAGCACGAGTAAACTCTAGTTTTAGTGGTCGTTAGCGGAGCGAAAAGTTGCTCGCAAATAATACAGATTTCCCGCTGGCCGGTAAACTTTCTTCCCTGTATTTTTTTCGTTTCTCTAGCATGTGTGATACAACGAATGTGCCAATTTCCAGGTTAACCATCGAACTAGGCCACCAAATGGATTTTCAGACGTCATTCTACTCTAGTTACATTACACGTAGCACGCGTTGAAAAGTTTCGCTGTTCTTGCGGATTTTTGCGTTCATGAGAAAGTAATTGCAAGGTGACATACTAAAAGAAAAAATTAGTTTTTATCGTTCTGTTAGTACTGGTGTAAATTAACCTTTGGATTATTTGGAGTTCCGTGTACATCGATAAATATTTGAAATAATTTTGACGATAGTTTCTGAAACCTTTGGAATCTTGTTAGGTGTAGGATGCGAGGCTTCTCATCCCCTTTCGCGAGCTGTTAACATTCGATTTGCCAGTGTCTGGGATTAAATATTCATGAGCCGTGTACACGATGGTTACGGAGGATGCTGCACGAAATTCGAAGCCCACAGGAGATATCGAAAGTTTTATTACACCGATGGATGTCTGGGTACACTTAGGTATACGCAATTTTCGGGGAAATCTACGATCAGCTTCCGATGGGTTTCACGGTTCGGGCAATTCCTTTCTTTCCCAGGGAAGCAAGGATTTCTATGGTAAAACCTTCGGCTTTAGACTCTTTTACAGGATTGGAGGATAATGAAATTCCACGCTATATCGTCGGAAAGTCTAATACGCTTTAAACTTTATCGCAAAAACGTATCAGGTTTTATCGTAAACATTTAATTGTATAATAGGTGTTAATTTTTTATTTAATGTCTTTCGATACAAACCATTGCTATTCTGACTTCCTGTACATTGTTGCAACATATTTCATGCACTAGAAAATCATTTCATGAAATAGTTGCAACCACTGCTGCAGCGTGGAAAATATTTTGCTTTATTTTCTTTTTCTTTTTATGAAAATACCGTTCTTTTGCATTTACCCCTACAGCATTTCTGTCAGCTTCTACGTTGTTTCTCGAGTCAGTACTTTTCTTTTGTATTTTAAACGTCGGACGCGAAGCTTCGCATGTAGAACGTTACACGGAATAATTGCCAAAGTTGAATTCTCGCAAGCAGAATTTCAACAATTTGAAAAGTGAATTCCAAGACGTGATGTTTCTATTGTATCAAAGACGAGAATAATTAAATCTTGTTGTTTCGAATTATTCCACGAAACAGAAAAAATTGTTCTATTTCATCTTTTATCATGACCTTTGAGCCACCCTTTACGAAGGGTTCTTCATTACGATCTCCATGAACCGTTCTCACGAGCGACCCTGCCCTTCTAACGAAACTATTCAATATATTGATCCCAGGGTGTATACCGGAAGCAATATCTTTGATGCGTGAGAAACAATCCGGAAGATCCCAGATAAAAAGGGACTAACGACGGTCAAATTGTCTTTTACGGTACCATGTGATATCCTTCGTGAAGTTTACGAGGTTTATCTTCGGCTTTTATGGGAGGCAGCCGTTTATCGTAAAGCTTCTTCATAAATAACATTGGTACAGCAAACTTACGACTACTATTTGTTGGTAAAGCCCATAGTTTTCTTAGACAAAACTATAAAAAATACTTAGTAGCTTATTTTTCCACAATCTGACAATATTGAACGATTAATTGTGTTATTGTGCTTGAAAATTAGTTTTTGCTCAAATTTTTTGTGATCGATTCTCTAACAACCATCAAAAGGGCGAAACTGCATAGTGCCGTGTGACGTATAAATACTTTTGCAGTCACTTGTAAAATTCAATTTATCTTCTTTTTTTAAATAGTCTTTCTTCGAAATTATTTCCGATCGTTTCGACGATTCTCCATCGTTTTTATTGGGAAAAGTTTAAAATAAGAAATAGACGAAGGTGTTGGCGCAACGATCATATAAATTATGACGCGTACATCGTCACAGAAAACCTTCTCTCGCCAGAGCTGTGAACGTTTAATCGCGTGATCTTATTTAATGGGAAAGATTCAGCAACCGTGAAAAACGACACCGCACCACCAGTTCCCGGTCCGAGTTTCGATGATTAAGCCTTTCATTAATCTCCGTTGCTTCCGTTCGCATAGACCTCGTGTGTCTACGCCTTTGCGACTAAATTAAACGGAACAAACTATCCATAGTTTTGCACGGTTAACTGTCCGTCACTATTCCCACTGGATACGCTGGAAAAATGTCTAGTTCCCAGGGTGTAGTTAACCTGACAGTACCGTGTAAGCAACTGCTCCATCGACGTTACTTATCTGCGAAAATAACTTGGCCCCTGAAGGAACGTGAGAAATAATTAGTTTCTAAAGGCAAATGATGCGTGTACGTTTCCGAAGGCGCGAAAGGTAGGTTGTTAAAATGTTAATGGTAGCTATAAATTCTTCATGGTAGCTATCATGCTTTATATAGTTGGCGTGAAGGTTTTTCACGAGCGAAAATATCTAGGTAGATAAGACCAGGGACGAAGTTCGGATCGTAAATCAGAAAACAGGGCGGTCAGTCGAGTCGCTGAGCTTCATCTCGTGCATGGACGTGATTTATACGGTCGTCCGTGTACGTATAGTCGAAACTGCAGCTCCAGCAGCCTTCTTATTAGTTGTCTTAAAAGACTCTACCTTCTATTAACTGATATCTCCTAAGAGAAATCTAGCTACCAGCTTCGATACATTCGTCGCTTTAAAACGTTTCCACGTGATTAATCATTTGATGTGGCTTCAAAGTGGATACCAACATTGATCCTGTGATCCTACTTTCGAGTAGGAAAATGATTTAAATTTAATTCCGACTTCGTCGCGTCTTTGGCGTCCAATTATACGGTCTGCAAAATTAGGAAATGAAAGCGAAGCAGAATTTGAACGTAAAAGTAGTTAAAAAATGAAATGTGTTGACAGTGAACGTGTTAAGGGTAATTGAATTAGGCTAAGTGGTTCGATAAGCGTAATGAGATGGAACAACGTCCTCCCCGCGTAAATTCGATAGGTTGTACATCGGCAGGCACTTAAACGTAAATGGTTAAGTAAATTACTTGACGGGCACCATCAGCTCCCGCCTTCTTAAAGTATCGGTCGAACGCCATTACGTCAATTCGTAGCAGTAATATCGGAATTTTAACGAGCCTGTCGATATTGCAAACATCGTTGTCCATTGTTGCCTTCCGATACCCAATTACGGTCAAGACTCGATGAAAGCAAAATGCTCGTTTTGCTGTTTCTACATTTTTCGGGTGATTCCGTGTGAAATCGATCACTCGTTGTAGCGATAATTTTAAACGATCCCTCGTAGAGAAATTTGTAAATCGTATAAATAGGAGAAATTCGAAGGACCGTATATTTTAGGTAATTCCACGGGTACCAGGTTGTATTGCAGCTATGGAATCATCGAATAGAGAAAAGTATGGGATACGTGTCCATAAACTTTTGACGAACACGTGCATCAGCAACAATAAAGAAATAAATGTGTCGGTAGTTTAGTAATATTAGAAAATTTTGAATTTCACCATCGTTCGAAGGTTCTTATTGTTCCAACAACGTTATCGATCGCCAATTCAGAGCGACGATTGTTCGTACCGGCGAGCCGTTAATTCGTTACGGGGATATCGAATCTATAAACACGACGCATTGTGTCCAATGTTACAAATAGCGTAATAGAATTTCATCGCGGGACACCGTTCGATATTTCCGGCGAGTATCGCAGAAATTGTTGGACAAAGTGCAACGAGCACGAGAGTATCGGTCGCGTGCGTCGCGTTTCCTAAGCCGGATGACAATAATCACTCGCTATAAATTTCATCTTATCGCTGATAATAAAATCCCATCGCGGTGTGTGTACCTTTGTCCCGTTGATTTTATCACCGCCGTATTATTGTTACGAATGCACGCCGAATGGGGGTTTCCATTCAGAAAATTTCACGAAAACGTTGCGAGATCGAACGTGAAAGTCTGTGATTCGTTTTCTGCTGCTCTGAATAAAAATCTATGACCTATATCGTATTTCAATACCATTTTGATAGTTCGGCCGGTTGTCAGCCACGTGTACATAGGATGCTAGGAAAAAAGGGTTCCGAACTTTTCAAAGTTCTATAAACCACTATATATACGAAACTGTTCAAGCTTACACAAGTTTCAGCAACGCGACATCTTCGTTCGATGAAAATTGACTAGACGAAGACAAATGGCCGTTAAGCGAGGGATCGAGAAAAAGTCGGGAAGAATAAACGACACCGATGCTGACCGCGAGCAGTCGTATTACACGGTTAACCTCTGTACGTACACGAGGTCAAATTTATTGGACGTGCGACAAGCCGAATGGTCGCGAGACGGGAAACGAAATGCTCGCGAGGGAAGAGGCTGATACAAACTGTTGTGAGACAGGGATGGTTAATCCACTCGGTACCCACTATCCTCAAAAGTTCATATTTACCTTCTAGTTGTGTCCATCATGAAACGCATACACCATTTATTACGTTATACTAATTATATATGTCAATAAAGAGTTAATCGATATATTATAATTACAAGTTCTACTAAAAAACGAAGGATGGACGGATAGGAACAATCGATAGACAAAAAAAAAAGAAAAATAGGAAAGAAGAAGAAGAAAAATAAAAACGAGTGGCACGGTGACAGCGAAAGGGTGGAGAGTGACGAAGTCTGTCGCAATATCCTGTAACGAAAGCCAATAAATAAAAGGATGGCTTTGCCACGGAATTAAAACACATACATCACCTGACTGGGTCTGGTAGGCGTCTCTGCGTTTCCGCTTCTCGTCGCCTCTCGCTCCGATCGCTTTATTCCATGATGCTGCCCTTCCATTCTATTGTTCTGAACGGATGGGCATGGATGGGCCATCGGTGGGCACCGATCGGGGCTGCGGTTCAGCCAGAAGCATGAATTAATCTTGGTCGAGCACTGATTGCGAAATAATTTCCTGATAGACGCCCGTTGCGAATCGCCCAAGACGCGAACAATGTATGTATTATACATATATTTCTTTCTTCCAATACTGTATTACACTTTCTGTTCTTTTTGCTCTGCGATAGCGGCGTGCTTTGACGAAAAGTTAAAAAACATTTCTGTTGCGATTACAACTAAGCACCGTGCGCCATTGGCGGTACATGGAACGTGTTAATTATTACTTAAGAGATGAAACTTAAAAAATATACACCCTACGGCTAATATAGTGCGTACAGATGAATAAATTGAAGTTGAACGTGTTAAAAATGGATAACTTTTATATACGAGCCCGTACATCTTTGAACGATCGATGCTTTCCCAGTTGGGGGAGGGGGGGCTGGCACAGGTAAATCTCTTGATTTACGAAGGTAATTCGTTCCACGAGAATCGATCGTTTTCGCGTTTCGCGCTACATCGGCTTGCGAGTTATCGCACCACCTACCTACCAGTACACTGTGTTTTCATAATGAATTCACGACGGCCGGGTTGCCTGTTTGTCACCAGATTCGAGCACTACCAGCGAATCAGAATGAATTTTATTTATCGTGCAACCAGAGTATGTATTTCGTCAAAATTAGCCAACACATTTTGACCGTTTCCGTTCTACCGCTTCCAATCGGTGTTTCTTATATCGTCGGTTCAAATTGGCAATGCGTAATACAGGAATCACGTCATAACAGTAAATATCACAGGAAATGGAATATTTCGTATACACCAACCTAATAATTCAGTCGACGTGCATAGCATTGATGCAGCTAACTGGGAAATCTGCAGGCAAAATTTATTCAATAAACATCGATAATTTGCATGTATCTCAATTTTGGATAGGAACTTCGTGGACGCGAAACTATGTTAACAGGTATAAAGGGTTAACAGATACGGTACTCCAATCGGCAAGTATCGTGCAATAGAAATCAGTAATCTGGGTTAAAGGTGAGTTACGTACGAATTTAGCTGAAATTAAAGCAACCCAAATCCATATATACTTGGACAGTTATATTTCTACTTGTATCTGGATCAGATATGAGTTAGGTTTACCTAGATTCGTACAGGCACTCGGTGTGTTAGCTAGGTCTAGCTGACATATGGGTTCGGTTTGGCTAGGTTTACCTAGACGTCCTATATGTCCCAGACGTTCTGTGTGTATCCGTGATCCGGATTGAGGATTGGTCGAACGCGACCAACCTCTGGGTTAACCGTACCTTACGTTTTCGGATTCTTCTGCCCATTCCATGATCAATAATTTGCACGCCTTCCTTCGTGCGGTGCAACGAACCCATACTGAATAATCTCAGGTGATTAACTAAATAGACGTATAGCAGCGTTCAGAACTATTTGCTCGTTTGTTCCAGTAGTAAAATAACGTGCAAGCGATTCCTTAAATGATATTTAAAATAATCAATTTCGACAGTATCTTCTTTCCTATTTTGTCAGTTACACGTTCAAACATTATTTTTTAACAGAGATAATCAGCATCTAACAACGCATACCACTGTCTACTTTCAAGTAGAAAAACCGCATATTTATATTATTTGATCGATAACGTAAGTCGTTTCATCTCTTGTATCATCGAAAGAAGTTTTATTCGCAAGTACCGAGGGAAAGGTGTTTCGCAAACTGCTTGGAAGGATTGCATCGTCCGAATTCTACTTTGCGAGACCCAAGATGCCATTAGTGGCCAGGCGAGAGCAGCTCAAGAGTTTCTCGCTAACCTAATCTTTGGTGAAAAAGCAGGAAAGGGACGAGAGACCGATGCTATTTGTTCCCGTTCATTTTTTTTTTTTTTTTTCGGTGGAAACGGAAGGGGTCGGGTGGTCGGTTTCGCATCCACCCATTTCTTGCTCAACGTTTTCAGAGGTTCCCGGGTCACCTTTGCCTCGTGTTCCAGCCGTGTCCTCGAAGAAGAGAAATTCCTTGTTCCTCGATCCCTCCAGAGAATTACAACGCTGCTCGTGTATCCTTTCGACCGTCTTCTCGTGCACATTCTCTTCGCTGTTGTTCCGCCTCGTTTAATTCCGTCACGTTTCCCTTCTTCTCCTGAAAATGAAGTTGCAAAGGGTTAACAGCGTTACCGTGACCCAAGGAAAGACTTTTAATATTATTCGACAGAATGTTTCCGGAAACTGTACCCAAATGACGATTGTCTTTTGAAAATGTTTGGAACTAGCAACGGGAGTGGTATTTTTATTTTTTCAAAAAATTCGAAATTAAAAGTCACGATCAAAGCTTTGCATTCAAAGCCTTCATCGAACGATAGACTTTATTGAAATTTGTCAACTTTCCAATTTTCTCTACTGCGAGTCTAGTCATCGAGTTCCATAGGTAATTAAATCATCCTATGGAATGTATTTTCTCCGTATCTCCAAATAGAAAAATTCTTCAAAAAAGCTGCCACAATCGGCGTGTTACACTTAAAATACGATTGTACTAAAAATGCTGTAGATTTCGGCACGAGCGCAACGCGAGATTCTAAGGCAATGGATTAATAATAATCAGAAAGTAGTAAGTAATATTGAGAGCGATTTCGAGAGGATCTCGATGGAGAGGAGGGAATTTGCGTCGGTTGTTCCGCGACAGGAAGTTCGGCCTGCTCGTCGAATGGAAGGCTGCGGAAACGTTTCCGCAACTGTCAAAGGCGGCACGGGGGGAGACAGGAAGGTAGCGGAGATGTAAATGGTGTGCTTCATTAACGTGAGTTACCGTCGCATCCATTATTCGCGGTAACCGAGCTGACAAGCACGATTCCAGCTTGTCCAGGGTATTAGCGCGCCGCGTTCCTTCCTGGACAGTCAAATTGGAGCGAGCTGACGCCGCGCCGCGCCGCGTTGCGTCGTTCCTTCAGCCCCCACTGTTTTCCGAGCCTTCGAGCCGCGAACGATCAACTTCCGCAAGCGTTAACCGAGACGATTAAGATTTTCGAGGCTTCTTTGTCTGTTCGGCTGAACGTGACACCTGTCTTCCGAGAACGTGACTTTGGCAACGAGTTCGTGCAGCTTTTGCGAAAGTAACGACCAAATCCCACGTCCCGAGTAAAACGTTGCTCAATCATGAAAATACAATCTATCTCTGTTTTAATAAGAAACGCGAACACCTGAAACTTTGTAATGAAGCTTTATTATATTCGCGTGTTAAATCGTTCCGCAGCCGCTCGAAGACGTGCAGTCTCTCCAAAGTCCAGTTTATACATAGAATATTTCGAAATTTTTTATTATGTTTCTGATTCCATATCGTCCGGTTGTTTATTCGTTTTTGCATACAGCGGTGTTTGAGCGAAAATTATCGAAGCTAATCGTCGCGTCGCGTCGTCCGGATGGACACCGATCGTTAATTACGAACAAACGGAACTCTGGAGATAGATTCGAGGGAACGGAGAGTCGATTTGCATGTTAATGACGAATATCGGTAATTAACGTTGGGTTTTTGACAATTTTTCCGATGACGGTATAAACCAGCCGGTCGGACGGAATGAAAACAAAGAGACAGGTCCGTTAGCAACACCGACGACGAGGATGATTAACGATATAATCGCTTTTCCGAGTCGCTTGTCACACGCCTGTCACACCGTGCGATATTAATTTTCAAGTGGTCGAAATTGCGTGCTGCCCCAGCCGCGTCGGTCGATATTCAAACGATAAATCGAAGTCTTTCCGCTTTTGTATCGCGCCGGAAATAATTGCTTCGTTTAAATCATCATTTCCTTTCTGCTAGAGTGAAAAACAAATGACGAGGATAGAAATTCGGTGCCGTATGATGGTTGTATTTGAACGATCGTGCACTCCGTTCAAAATTTCACATTTACCGGTTCCATTTTGATTTCTTTGAAATGACCATTTACGACCAAAAAGCGCCAATTACGATTCGAATGAAACCAGAAGAATAATGAAACGATTCGTTTCGTTGATAAGTGTTTGAATTTACAACGAGACTGCCAGCGAAACGTAACGATATCGTCTCGTTGGAAGAAAAGACGAAGCCGGAGTAGTGACGGTAGCTAAATGAAAAGCAAAATTGAACGGCTAATAATTCCGGCATACACGTGGACGAGCTAAACGAGGAGATAATGGCTCTGCTTCGGTTTCGCCGCGAGTTTCGTCGAAATTAATCGGAGTTGACTTCCGTAATCGACGAACGAAAGCTCTGCATCGAAAATGCATCCTATATGACATATGATACTAGTCTGTATGACCATTTGTCATATTCAACGATCTTAATAATCGAAATAATATTTTGTATTACGAGAATTACTTTTACATCATTTTATAATAAAACTTTAACTGGTCAAGGTAACTATAAATTTCGTAATTTTCTCCTTTGGTAAAATGTTCGAAGAACGTTGAACGATAGTGTACGTTGATGTATGGAATAAGCCCGGATAAAACATTCCTCTCGGCCGGCAGAGGCAATAACAAATGGAAGTTGGAGAGCGGAATCTCGATGGTACAGGCTGATTCGTAGGCGGCGACCGAGTTCGCTATATCTACTTCGATCTCCAACTATTCGCAGAAATTCACCGTCAGCGTGTTGGCACAGCTCCGGGGAATACTAATCAAGTTTTCAGGTGGTTCGTAATGGCAGGGACAGCGGTAGACGAGAAATTAATTCCAGCCCCAATTAATATCTACGGAATACCTTGCTTAATAATTTCGAAATTCCTATATCACGAGCATCTCTTTTGTTTATTGGTACACGATAACCTATTGCCAGTGTTTCTCCAATTACTAATATTTATAATTATTATTCGTCAACCATATTTGTGATATTTCCCTTTTCCTTCGATAACTATCGCAAGCTTTCAAGTTTCGAATTTTATTTCTTCTCTAACATTCTGTACACATGAAAAATTGAACAAAGGAAGAGTCGGTCGTAGAAGATGCGATTGGTGTACAAGCTGTACGGTGTTTCAAGTATAAAGGATCGAGTATGCGTGGAAAAATATGGGATATGATTAAAAGCGGCGATATTCGTATTCGCAAAGTCAGCTTCGGTTATTCCAGATCCAAAACTCGAGGCACGTATCGCGACTGTAATAGGAATTCACGTAGATGCACTGCGTATACATGCGTACCGTCACTCGAATACGATCCGAACAGACTAATTACGCGTATATCGAGTAACGAGACAAACTCGTTTATCGACACGAATTACAGGGAAATGTTAAATTAACGGGATCAGCACGACGAGTCGAGTCGATCTTCTCTGAATGGCTTCGTTCGACGATCGTGCATCGATCCACGCTTACAGTGAAAGAAAAAAAGGAGCTAACGGGTTTCGTTCATTTGCACAACCGTTTGTGCGATCGTATTAATTAACGTCGATACTATCGATTAACTCTTTCGATACAGTTCATTAAAGTGACGAAGCCAAGAACGACACCTATTTCTTTGTCGCCTTTGTGTGTCGTTCGGTTAGCGCGGTAGTTCTGAGGAAAAGATTAAGATGCGATAAAAGTTGAACAAACGAAACGGTAGAAATATCGAAGGCTAACGAACGCGAAAAGCGAATGAATATTTTAACGACGGTATTTATTTCCAGCGTCGTTCTCGTGAAATTAAATAAACGAGACGCATCGAATAACGCGCGGTGTTATGTGGTGCCGTGGATCGAGCCAGCAGCTATCGAACGCTCGACTCGTTCGACAATTTTCGGTTGATGAGCATGCGTATTTCACAGCCGCCAATTATTTCGCGCCTTCCTCGAGAATCCGGCTTCAAATACTACCATCGTTGCTCGTCGACGTTCGGTTACCCTACGACACGTGGGTCATTCCATGATAAATTGATCACTTTTTGACCTCACCATCGGCGATTTTATTCTAAATGAAATATGTTGTAGTCATTGTGAATTTACTGGGAGTTTAAGTCATCATTTGGCGAAAACAGGCTCCACTTATGAATTTTTATCTCAGGAACCATTTATCCGATTGAGATAAATATTTCTTTGCTTTATACAGGAGGAATTGGGATATTATGAAATAATTTTTTCAACCCCGATAATTAACTTTGTAATGTTGAAAAATGTAAACAAATTCTTTTTTTGCGTTTTTATACGTGTATCATTTCCCCGATGAAAATAATCGAATTTTGACACGAATCAAAGAATAACACATAAGTACAATGTTTAGTAACCTGTTTGTAACTCATCGTGTCCTGCGTAGACGATATTAGATATCACAGGAAGTTCGCAGGTATATTTCCAATCTTTTCGAAGTTGTGAATCTATAAGACTAAACTGGTATCTGTGGAATTATCAAAGATAGGAAGCCATAAAATTCCTGAACATACCAACTCACAAGCTGGAATCGAAGTGAAAATTGTGAAACCACGAGCTAAAGCTGAAGGCATCGTTGAAGTCGAATGACGTGAACTTGTGAATTTCGAACTTCAAAATATGAAGGTTGCAACGTTATAGAGTTGGAAACTCACAGATTGAAGCGAAAGTTAAAGTCGAAGGTCGGCGAACCTATTGAAATTGTAAAGCTGCAGATTTGCATGAGAAGTGGGAAGTTGTGAAATTATGGGATAGAGGTCAAGCGGAAAGTTGCCGAATGAAACTGTAGGTCGGGATAGCAAAGTTGAAGATCGAAATGGAAGAACGGATAGAAGGACAGCAAATGTAACAGTCAGATGGCTCGAACCAGGAAATTCTGAGCAAACCGGGGAAAGCCGTGATTTATCAAACAGCGGGTAGAGGTGGGCAAAGGGGCAGGTGGAGGTAGCGAGCAGACGAGCTTTTCTCTTTAAAGCCCGTAGGCAGTAGTCGTGGAACGGGACGAAGGGAGTCCAGAGGGTCTCCCCCTATCTTTTCGCGTGCCTCCCACGACCAGCTCATTTATCAAGCTGGCTTCCATTAATACCCGACAAAATAGTACAGGGACGCGCGACATCCCATAGAAGTCATGCCTGTCTTCCGCGTCGCATCGTGCCGACTACGCTTCTGCATCCCGCGTTATATTGCATCTAGCTTTTGCCAGCACGCGCCGTGGATCACCGACTAGGACTTCTTCGACCCCTGTAGCATACTCTTCGTGACACGATTAGCGATCATCGTTTCACTTTGCCATTAAAGCAATTTCGTTTGTAAAACTTTATTTGTTGAAACTTTTATGCAACCTTCAGTCGGCGTGAATATGTCACGAACAAAACGATCGCGGTGTTTAGCTTTTCGAAACGATTCCGCTGAGACCGAACGTTGCTCTTATACGATTGGAAACTTTGCCAAGTTCCGATTGGAAGTTGTTGCGTTCCAAGGATGCTCGGAAAACTTGGAAAACTCGGAAGACTTAATAATTTTAATAAACGGCAGTTTTGAGACTTCCACGGCTGGTTGGCTGCAATTAACGCTGGCCTGAGGCCGCTTTGGAAGGGCTTAAGTCGCATCCTTTCCTCCAGAGTTCCGATACTGGTCGCGTTCTTCAAAGTTGCCCGCCTTTATCGAAATATTGGAACGTTCTTTCGGAACGTTTATAATGTTCGTCGACCTTTGAAACGTTATATTCTTTTTACGTCGCACGATTATCCTGCTGAACATTCTAGTATCGGTATATCGATTTTCAGGTTACTTTGTTCGAAAGAATTCACAGTTTCCGTGTGTTGTTAATCGTGCGTTTCTAAAAAAAAAAAGTTGATCTCCACGGCACGGCGCGGCGGTGAGACGGATATGAAAACTCTCGAGGAAAATTTTCAACTCCTGATACGGCATTCATCGGGGGATTTAGGGTTAAGAAACGAGGCCATATTTTACGCGGCTCGAGCAGGCTGCTGAATGAAAAAGCGCCATAAAGTGAATCAGAATGATAGAAAAATAAATTGGCCCGGCGTATCGTAGAAAAGTCGTTTGACTTTTATGGCTGCAATATGTAATGCACAGCTCTGCTACTTCCGCCGCTGTTATACGTTACCTTCAAGTCGTAAAGTAACATTAACGCGTTATTCATCACGTTCCCCCCTTACCAACAGAACAAATCATTCCAACTGTACGGCTGGTGATTAATGTAATCAAACGTGTGTTACGATCTCGAAGAATAAAAACATTGTATTTCCAAGTTTTTGCTTTTCCTGATATATCACTTTTTCTTTTTATTTCCAAATAAAATGATGTTGTACAATGTTGAATGTATGCGACCGTTTCAGACAATCAAACCATTAAATTGTACCAAGCTTATTGCATATATAGTTACGTCAGGAAACGAAAGCGACGGGAATAAATTACAACGACACAGTTATTGCGTTTCACTTCTACTTACATTTTACTAAAAGGCGAGTCTCTTTAGAGATCCAGGAGTGTTTTTGTTTAATCATAAAATGCTCCAGTTGAAGACTTCAACGAATATTTATTCCTCGAACTCGAACGTCTGTAAACACGGATACTCGGAGGATTTAATTACAGAGAACTCCGGTGGGACGCAAAATATTAATGAATTCGTACTACGAAATACGGAGCACAGTTTATGGCATCATAGTCGTTTGAAGTATACAGTTACATTTGTAAGTAAATATTTATGAACAACCATACTTATAGTATACTACTTTGTTACACTCGTGACCCATTTAATAGATTCAGTATCATCCCGGGCGATTTATTCGAAGTCAATGGCAAGCTGATCTGCGCGATTTCCATTAGAAGCCGCGGTATCGTGTCTTATAATCGTCAACGGAAGATCTAGGAAACTTTCGAAAGCGTCTTAACCGAGACCGCGAAGCTAGTTTTCCAGACTGGCGTGATTTATCGTGAAAGTTAGACGAACGAGGCGACCAAGGAAACCCCAAAAGATCCTATTCCCAGGTAAATCGACTTTGCGATTAATTCTTAACCTGTTACGGGCAAGAGGAGTTAAATCCATTGAGAGTGACACGAGGAAACTTGACCTTTTCAAGCTTACCGCTATCATCCTGATACCATCTTTATACGTGTTACAAGTGTTAAGAACGAAAAGATCTATAAACATGATATTAGAAGCAGAAAAAGGGTTTAAGAATCGTTTGCCAGATTACCACCACTTCTGCTCGTTTCACGTAGACCAAATGAACCGGGATTGCTTCATTGCCAACAGGTTCGTTCTCCGTACGGGTGGTCATTCATCGGAAGGCGATAAAAAACGAAGGATTCTCAGACAGGCGAATTGTATTTGCAGCATGAATTTCGGGAAACTCGATGGCGTTTCCCAGTGGGAGGAAGACGGCGTAACAACCGTCCTAACTTTTCCCGCTCATCGCGTATTCCAGTCAGCAGTTTCGGAAGAGCGGGTAACGTCCGATATCCCATCCGAGCCCGCGAAACTGGGTCAACATTCTCGCCAATCCGCGAAAAAGAACGAAATACCTACGTACCGCAAGAAAACGACCACCTCTGTCTTCCTTGAACGAGTCTCCATTGGATGACCGTCTCTGACTTTCGATATTTTTGATTCGCTTCCGAAATCCCACCACCGAATCTTCACTCCTCGTTGCACTGAGTACTTCTGGATCGGACGTGCTTTCCAATTTCCTTCAATATCTCACCAGATCAAGCAGAATCTTTTCAAACTTGCGTCACCGCGAGATTTAACGTTCGAAAATCCCACACGGGAAAGACGATTGTATTATATTTAAACGATTTTCTTTTCTTCGCATTATCCAAAGTTGTGTAAGTGCGTATAAGGTAAGTTGTGCAGGATTTTTGGTGCAACTTGCGTCGGATATGGGCCTGACGTACATAAGTCAACGACCGTCGAATACAATCGAGAAGGGAAGCGAGGCACAGTTGACACGGTTCCTCGAGTGTTTGACGGAAATAAAAAAAAAAAGGAAAAGTGGAAACCGAGAACATACGAACAAGTGTCGCGTTGGCAAAATCCATTTGACGATTTGAAGCATCGAGCAACTTTGATCCAGCTCGTGGCTCGAAACGACGAACCATAATGAAGAGTGCAGCATTTTTCGTCGAATGTAACCTTGTAAGAACCGCGTAGCTAAGAATTGTGCCGGAAGCTGCCATGCCGAAAGAACAGGATTCCATTTAAAATGTGTGTTTCGTTTAACCCGCTTGCCCGCCAACGTATACGCCTCCAGGGAAGATTTTCAGCCAGGAACGACCAGGTGAAAATTCCAATTTCGAAAATGCAAACGCGTCAGATATTGCGGTCAAAGAATCAAGGATATCGTAATCCTTCGAGGATCGTTCAGAGGCAAAAATGAAAAGTCATTTAGAAAAATTTCAATTTCAAAATAAATTTTACTCTTCGCATAAATATTTTTGTAATTCAAAGATCGTACTTTCTTTAAGCCGTGTCACTTTTCGACCGCAAAAGTGTTCAACCGCAAAAATTGGTCGTAACAGAACTCGGCGCAAAGGAAATGGAAGAGAAAAAGGGATTGTGTGTGAAATAGTATATTGAGGAGAAGATATCGAGTGTATCGAGACTGGGGATTCGCGGTTTCGCGCGTCGTAAAGACGACTCTGGGACTCAACTCTAATCCGTTTTAAAAGATCTTTACGCCGATGTACGCAGGCATTGACTTTCAAATCGACCAATCGATATTCACACAAACAGAGGGGAGAGTTTTCTCTCGTAAACACGAGCTTGCCTCTTCTCGACGGTGTTTTGAAACTTTTTAAATATCCCAACTCGCGATGCGAGATCGCGGATGTAATATGGAACTGGGAAACAGACGACTGAAAGTGTGCAGTAAGGAGGAGAAACTTTATTACAAACCATAAATCATGCTTTGCTGTCATTTTGCGAATAGGAACTTACATACATTATAAATTCTATAACGAAGCCACGAATTAACTGGTGTTTACGAGTACAATTGCGATTGAAAGGAAGATCAAACTTGTAAGCCTTGTCCTCCCCTCAATATTTGTTGCTGTTTACTCGTGAAGTTACGTAACCGCCTGTATCTGCATATTCTGAGCGCCGTTACGAATCCAGCGGAAACTTTTCACTTCGCTGAAAGCAATGGCACACGCATATATATTCAGTCAGTCGTGACGTACTTTTGATATTTATACGCGTGCTCCCACGAGAGGGTAGATACGATTATGCAATGTGTACCAGGGCGGTTGGTCGTACATAATACCGTTCTCTCGAATATCCTCGTCTCTCGTGCATTGATAATGTTCAGCGAGCTTCTCTCGCTTCTCCTTCGTTTCCTTCTCTTTGTCTCATCTTGCAAGACATCGCTTTTAATCCCTTCGCAGCGAGAAACTTGTGCACGGTGTCTTAGAAAGGTCGCGCATCATGAAAATTACACGGCCTTCAGAATAAATCAAACTGAAAAGTACCTTATCATCCCCCCCCCCCCCTTTTTTCTTACAGTCAAAAGTAGTAGACACGCAATATCGATCTCCGCTGTATTATTCGTCGCGGCAGAAGTCGAATGTTTGAAGTTCGAATGAAAATATTATTCAAATTTAAAGCATCGAAACGTTTCATATGTAAATTAAGACATCGTATCTTGAACGATGGGTCGATTCGTTGATTAAATTCAGTATCAGAAGTTGTTCCAGCGGAAGGAAGATGGAGTATCAGATGGCCGGCGGCTGTTGACGAGCAAACAAACGCCCACCATCAAAGAATGAACTGGCTTTTTTTTTTATACAGCGACGATGGTTTATCGCATCATAGTTCGAAGGGAATCAAAGATACAAAAGCTTTCAATAACTTGCGTCTTGTTCTTGCCAACTTTGCCATCTCGCGTCATCTCCCAAATGGATTTCACCATTGTTGCCGGCAGCTGTACGACGCACGCTTTATTTCCTCTTTCTCTCATCGGCCAATCGGTCGAACCCCGGCGTCGAATTGTCTCATACCGTGCACCCCCTTTTTCGGCCTCGTTGCAGCTCATTAATTTTGAAATTCTTTTATCACGTTAAGCGCCATGTCAGTCACCGGTGACTGACACCTGAAATTTTGTACAATCAAATCATTGACAGAAATGGGGATAGTGTTAATTTTGAACCAATAATCGGCTGGCTATCGAATTGAAAATTAATCGATTGCATTCTTAATAATCAGGATTTTATCGTGTCTGACTACGCACGTCCGTTTTCACTGTGCCACTCAACGTACATCGTCGAGGGTGTTAGGATTTTCAAGGATTGCACCTTGACACGATAATTTACTTAAACCAATCGCTTCGGCTAGAAATATATTTTCTAGTTAAAATTAAGAGAAGGGTCGGTGTATTTTTGGGAGATTGGAAATTTCCCAATAATAACGTATACAAGATTGATCGAAACGACAAGTTTCACGTTTCACGATTGACTCGGAAATCAGAGAAGAAGGCAAAGTGGAAGGAGAAGGGGTGGTGGTAGTCGATCGCGACACTCGTCGATATTCGAAAGCAATTAAAGTTCTGCTGCTTTCAGGCTTTTTGTCCGGTTGCTCTTTGCGTCTGGCTTTCTTCCTCGCGGCTTTCTCCCCTTACTTATCGGTTGGCTTTCCGAGGAGCCTGCTTTAAAGCAGCTTTTACCCTTCGACTAATTCACTCTATTGTGACAAGCTGTATTCAAGGAGCCAGCGTTCGTTTATGCACCACTCTCTTTTTCCACCCTCTACATTTCGACCAAGTACCACCTAATCCAATACGAACTTTCTCCTTTTCCTTTTATTCTCTCGAATTCAAAATCTATTTCGTATCACGTCTTCCATTCGGTCTTAATTCTCAAGCGAATTGGCATTGGAAGTTATATCATAACTTCGATTCAATTTTCATGGGCAAATGGTTTGAAAAACTTGAAATCGAACAAGACTGTCCAATTATTGGAGATTACGAACGGTTTTATTACAAAGTAATACACTTTTGTCGTGTCCCTGAATGCAAACGTTAGAAAATTTAAGTAACTCCGAGTGTAATTACGTTTTAACGTCAACGTCGCGAACAAACTTAATAATTTTGTATTTTCAACGAACCGTGGTTAATTATTTGTTTGCACGCGATTCTATTTGCCAGCACGTTCGTTACAAATAGACCATTATTCGCGTGTCAACAAACAGCAGATAATCGATGCAAAACACGAAACTTTCGAATAATGAAGGCAATATTGTACGCGTCTCTGTGCTTCTACGCTTTCCGCGAAGCTTGCTCGATGGAGCAGGTTACGTTTCCAATTCCAGAATCGACGACAGGAAACAGCGAAAGCAGAACGGCGCAGGAGGAGGATATCGAGGCTGTGCCGATGACGGAACAGGTTATGGATCCCGATATAAGAGTAACTGACGTGCCTGACGTGGACGAAGCTAGCGAAGACTGGGACGCCGAATGGGACAAGAACGCGGTTATCCGAGACGTTGCCTATTACATTCGTGCCCACAAATTTCAAGACTACGATCGTAGATATTACAAGAGAGCCGAAGACTCGCAAAGCAGATTCTACGAGGAATTTCCGAAGCCTCCTTTGAGATCGTTGCATTGGGAAGTGCGCAAGTATTGTTATATTAAATGAGTAGGGTTTAAACATTATCAGTATAGTTCACTACACGTTATTCTTTCCTACAACGGTCGACGTGATTTCTATAGTTAAATGGGGTAACTGTTTTTCTTCGTTACGTTCAGATATTGTGACTCGAGCTTCGTAGAATGTCTAAAATATGTGGAAGGTATAATTAAAGAGACCGCCCTGAAGCGAGAAGACGACACGGTGACGATCATGAAAGAACAGAAATGGAACCTTGAGAACAATACCAAGCAGATCCAAACGGCTCAAAGGGACTGTCAGATGGCTCAAAAGCGTGACGAATTAACCGTGCTTCCTTTTCAAGGTCCAATAGGCAAGTAGCGATGCTTTCCTCTGGATCTTTCCTAATCGAAAAGAAAACCTGATGATAGATGAAAAGCCTCGTTTCGATTTAGAACGATTTCAGTGGCGTACCACGGTGAGTTACTACATGTGCTGGTACACGATGCTCGGCGTGCCCGAGCTGAGCATCTTCGGCGAGTCATGTGACAACCACGCCAACTGTCAGCCGGAAAACGACGGCGGAAACGACGATCCTCGAGCGGATGACACGATTCCGTATGCCTGTTCTCTCTACAGTTTCTGTCCAGATCATTGTTGTCCTACGAAACGTATCCGTGACATGACGGACTGTTATCAGTCGCCTTTAAATCCCTGTTACGCTGAAAACACTCCAGGTACGTTGCTCTCCACCCTAAGGGTCCGTTCAGACTATGTCTGTAGCACTTGCTATTCTCTGTTCACGTTAAGAATAACCTCGTTTGGCGCATGGGATGGGTTGGAGGAGGTCTTAACGTACGGTTGTCTTTGTCTTACCGCATGCAACACTGTTTCCTATTCTGACGCCTTTGTTTTACGCAGTGACAATTAACGCTCCTGTTTGAGCTGTATCGTTATTCGGTTAGGTGGTCGGTAGGAATAGCGCGGCGACTAATCATATCTGTCAGGTTAGTAGAAAAACTGGTCGAAGCGTGAGGTTATTCTTAACGTGAACAGAGAATAGTAAAGAGAGGAAAGCAACCGTTTTCTCTTTTTACTGGCTTTTTACTAGTCCAAACGGACTCTTCGAGCTTTCAGGACTCGACGCTTCGAATCATTTCATGCGGGTTAATACAGATTAACAGAAGTACGAGGGTTGCCTGTCTTACGACGTAACAAAACAATGCAACTAGTTACACGTTTGACCAAAGTTCCGTTGATTTGCATCCTGGTCAATTTAATTTACCTTGTATCTCGCAGAGCATAGAACGTGCACGTTGAACAGGCAGGAAAATCACGATTTCTTAAGCTTGATAGCAAACCGGATAAACATCAGCTGCGAATGTCCCGAAGCTGGTTACAAATGGTCCTCGAGGTTTGGTCTATGCGTGGACGTGAACGAGTGCACTAGCGGGGAACACGGGTGCTCCGTAGAAGAAGGGGAGACGTGCATGAATATGCCAGGTGGCTACGAGTGTGTTTGCAAAATTGGCTACGTTTATGATTCGGAACGAAGAGAATGCGTTTTCAGTTCCGCCATTAACGATTTGTTGGCTGGGGAGAAGAATGATACGAACGTCACGGAGACGAAGAGTATCCTAGACGCGATCGTTGATACCATCACCAGATCGAGCGACGATTGTCTCAGGTTAGATTATTCGATCCTTTTTATTACGATGCTGATACGTTCGTTAACGACAGACGAAGTGTAATCTTTTTACATTATTTAACGACACGTTGTGTTATTACGATTACATGCGTTATCGATGCTTTGTGTCATTGTGATTTGTATTATCGACGCTTCGTGTTATTATTAGTATTATTATTATTATTATTTGTATTATCGACGCTTTGTATCATTAACGAATTGAATTGTTATTACTCATATTATCGACGCTTTGTATCATTATTATAATAAACGATCGAATAATTTACAACAATTGTCCCATTTTCACGTTAATCTAATTTTCATGTATTTACTGTTAATTAATTAAATTGTTATGTATATATTTCCTGTTATCCTATTTCTACCATCAGGACGAGTTACAAGCTCGAATCTGTAATTTCGTAGCGATAAAGAAGTTTTCGAGGTACCTATTAAAAAAATATTTGGAAATGGTAGCTTGTTTCTACCGCGTCAGCCATGCCCGAGTTCATTCCTGAAGTAATTCTTAAGCTCGTTATTAATCGTTTGTTTTCCCTTCGCGTTCTAGCCGGATATGTGTATGTAAAAAAGAAAATTCGATCGAAGTAAATTATTTTCTTCGAGCTTTCAAAGTGCTTCTGTACACGTTAAATTTCGTAAAAGTAAGGTCGTTTTTGCGTCGTTAAAAAACTTTAATTGCTTCAACGGTATCAAAGCGAAATGTAATTAAAAATATGATTAAAATCAAAATTGCAGCTGCGTTCTATTTAAAATCGGAACGATTGCGTTTCTTTAACTTACCGTGTAAAAAGTGAAGGAAAAATTCGAAGAAACCACTGAAAATTTGGAGAATCTTCTACTATTTGGATATTCTTCGGATCTGAATCGTCTTGTCAGGTAGTAGAAACCAGTTCGTTCGAGTTGTTACGTGAAACGATCGCAACTTTCGATTCGACCCACGTTTACCTACGTAATCGTAATGTAATACACGAAGGAGATTGAATCGCGCCAGTTAAACTGGAAACACGATGCGTTTTCATGGTGGTTTGTCACTATCAAGGTTCATAACTGCGACACACGACAGTTTTTCTTCTTACCAAACACCGACATTTTACGTTATTTCAAATTCCAATTTCATCTGCAATTCGCTCTGTGTGTTGTTTGATTAACTTTTTATTTTTAATCAAGACTTTTGGTTTAATTCGCCATCTGTATTAAAAATCCTCAATTTTTGCCGGTCTTTCATAAAAAAACAGTCACGTATTTTTTAAAATCTATTTTTCTGTTTATTTATTGTAACACGGATTCACTATGTTTTCACAGAAAAAAAATCCGTTAATTTACTGACAAATTGATCGTGCAACAAATGCAATTTCGTTTCAATTTACCTTACAATCCCGACCGATATACGTGCGACCCGGAAAATTCATAGCTCGACAACGAAAACACATTGTAATTAAAAAATATTCACCGGTACAGTCTGTCGAATCGTGCATATCCGTTTCGCGTCGTCCTCCATTTTGCTCGTTTACGATATTTTCTCCGGTACATCGATCGTAAGCTAATTTCCGGTCGTAACGAGACGGTTATTAATGTACGGTAATTAACTCGATCCTCGTCCCATCCAATCGTATAATTATTTCCCATGAGTCACCTTATTGGCGTATCTGTCGATCCTTTTTCTTCTTACACAATTGTCAAATTGCACGTTGTGCCGCCACACTTTTTACTTAATTAATCGTAAGCCGATTCCTGGTGCAGTAAATCGTTGAAACTTTTGGGTACTCGTCTAATAGCTTACATGTTACATTAATTATATTAACCGACGCGACACTACGAATAACTTAGTACTTCCAAGCCCTTTCGATTTTGGCGAATTTCGGTATTCGTTCCGACAAAGATTTGCTAATTTCGTTCGGTCCTAAATCCGTGCAACGGCGTTCTATTTAAGTAGCAATCGATATCGACTCTGGCCCACCATCGGAATTGCAAATTTTGAAAGCGCTTACCGTAATCGAGATACCGATACGGTGACGAATACCATTCCACTCGCGATACACGCAGTTACTCCTACGAGATACCGATGTTTTAAATAATAATTCGTGAAATTACTTTACACTTGGCATATTAATGGATATCAATTCTCGGTGTATAATAACTGTACGTCAGCTGCAGAGAACAATGGACCACACCAAAACTCTCGCGTATTGTTCCTTTACGGATCTGAATGAGGACATTTCACAGAGAAAATCCCTGGTAATTTCATACTCTATTTAGAGAAAGCACAGCTAATCAAGATAATCCGAATTTCCACAGTGCATTCCATGGTGTGCTTAAATGAAGAAGGCTTTTAATAAATATAGATCTCGCAAAGTCATTTTCCATTTCAACTTAGTAACTATTGTTTCTAATAAAAACCATCCTTGTTAAATTTTTATGCATAATTATAATATATACAAGATAATGTGTAATACGTTCTAAAGGTATTTTCGTTACATCGTGTGACTTCGTATGTCGGCTGTCTTACCAGAGTATTTTGAAACGCGACGTTTAAGTTTCATTTGCATTAGAACACAGCAAATCGAAGTAAATAGCACGTTTGGTTTTCGGAAGTTTTGCTAAAGAAGCAGACTATTTAGATTCGATCGTATCCAAAACTGCTTCGAGTGCAAAGGGTGAAAAATTACGAAGACACGTTTACGATCGTTAGATGGATATCGACGTTTCCTGATAATGAATGTTCGTTGAAAGCGGCGCGGCGGATCGGGCCTTCACGCGGTTTCCTTTAAATTGCCTCGATTTTGTATTCACAAACAGCATAACTGGCGTGTCCGTGGACGGAAAAAATCCTGTACATATTCATGGATGGAAATAAAGAGGGGAACTAGAGTAGCTGCGCAGGAATGTTAGAGGGAAATCGAGCATCGACCAGGCTGGACCGTAGCTGACCGGACGCCACGACGAAAAACAGGCCAACGTGAAAGTATCAGTGTTTCCATTGTGGATTATCTTTGTGCAATACAACGGACTACGTGCAAAAGAAATCTTGAACGGTGTAATCGAATTATTCGACACCATCGTTTTTGACTTTTCGTTCTGTTTTCAAATTGCTTCAGACAGAAGAAACAACCGTCGATGTGATAATAAACTGATTTAGCTTTTATACAGAATCAAGCTGTTTTTATCGAATTTTCATTTTTAGCGCGTCAGCGCAACTCAAGCATCGCAGTCAAGTATATTGACGTCATTCGACGGCTATTTGGTTGTTCGTATTCCAATTAACGACCTTTTTGGATGTTTCATTTAATATTTATCTAAAAAGCTGGCACTGCCTGACGTAGAGTTCCTATGTATACCCTTCTCTCTATCTCCGTCGCTCTCATCCGTTCAGGTTTCGAACGATCTCTTAAATTGAGGTCAATTCGATTCGAAATGTGAATTGTTAAGTCGGCCAGCGAGAGATTCACGGTAAAATTCCATTTAACCTGGCTCCTCGCTCTTTCACGCTCTTCCTTAAATTTCCTTCAGCTAAGCCTGATTAGAAATGGCCATAATTTATATTGTAGGTTTAATAAAATCTTAAATCTGCAAGATTATCGTTCATAATGCAATTGAATCCAACCAAGAATAACTTTATGTGTCTCAGATCCTTCGAGCCTCGATACAAATGTCAAATAATACCATAATTGATAGAGTATTAAATCGTTTTCAAAATTGTTTAAACATCCGGGAGGTAGAGGAAATTGGTTTTCCAAGATAGAGGAAAGCATAGACTGTTTGTAACAAGCGTAGCTCGTAGAGCTTCCGTTATCAAAACGATTCCGTTTTCCAGCAGTTTCTAATAAACGGAACTTTAACGTGTATCGCAGTCGCCACAAAACAAAATGAAACTTAACGAAACGAAACGAAACGAAACGAAAACTGAAACGATCGCAATTCAAGACGATAACGTTATCTGAAGCTGGTTCGTTGTTACGTACGTATGTACACGTTTAGAATGCGTTTGCAGGTGCATAAACGTTCGAATCGTTTCAGGGAAGATCGCGTGCATCCGGTCGTTGCATCGTCGCTCGACAATCTTGGTAACCGTATACGCCGCTGCTCTCATTTGCATGGTGATGTTCCAGACGTTTCTGAAGCGTCTAGCGTCTGTGCATGATCAAGGACCGTCCGTCCTCTCGGATCGCCATCGTCGAAGGGGTTAGGGACACGCCACATTAAAGGGAAACCCACGGGTATGGACGTCTCGTGCCTCGAATTCAATTAAATTGCCGAGCTGTGACGGCCAGCCGATACTCCATCTTGCAAATTTTCCAGAAATTCGATTACACCTGAATTCTACACGTATTCATTTCTGTAGGACGATTGGGAAAGTTTGCAACGAGATAATGTTAAGGATAGAGGTTGTCGTGAGGAGAATGAAATGCAACACTACGGTACGTATGCGTGTAGTAAAAGGAAGCTGATGGCAAGAGAGTACGGTAAGTGGGTTGCAGCGAGAAACCTGGCTTTCCTTTCTTTTCTGATCGCATCGGTCAGTCAACGAGCATGGCTCCGAGCGAGTGGTACACGGGCCGCGAGCTGCTCCTAACCGGAGTAACCAGTGACGTGGGGAGAGCTCTCCTCGAGAAGGTTCTTCGTTCGTTTCCCGATGTGAACGTGTACGCGGTGGTCAGGTCGCGAAGTGGCTCGGACAAAGAAGACAGAATCAAGAACATCTTCATGTCGCCTCGGTACGAACGTCGATCTTTGCTGTCTTTCGGTTAAAATCACTCATTGATTCACTATATTGCGTACCAACGAGTTAGTGTCATCCAAATTCCAACATTTCGTTTAACGTAGAAAAGTAGGAAAACGTCGTAGAAGAAATGTACATACACGTTCCTAAAATTTCTAACACAGGAGAAAGTTATCCATATCCTACGTTATTTTTCTGTATATTTTTCATTATAATTTACACGTGGTTTGTTAATTGGTTTGGGGCAAAATAACGTTTACAAGGACGTCTGGAATAGGAAGAGAACCCGTTTATCGAATGTGCAGCATTGGTGATATTGAAATTTGGAATAGTAAACAGTTACATAACGAATGTGTATATGTGTTTGTTCGATTAATTTGCGTAAACAATTGTGTTTAACGTTGACCGAAAGGAAAACGTTACGCTATCAGGATCGAGCGCTTCCTTAGCTGTTCGATTAGTACGCGAATGAAATATTAACACGTTGAGTGGCACAGTGAAAATGGACGTGCGTACTCAGACACGTCAAAACCCTGATTATTCAGGACGCAGTTTACAGCCAGCAATATCAGCTGAATATTAACGCTATCTGCAGTTTATTTCATCGCTTCTTTTCTTAATTATTTGATTGTAAACAATTTCGGTGACCACCGTGACAACCAACGTGTTAATCAGTATTGTCGCGTGTTGTATCGTAATAAAACGCGTATTAAATTATTTCAATTACTTTTAAACAAAGGAAAATGTTTGCTTTCAAACGTTCATCAATTTGCATTGTTATTACGCAGCGGTTTCATATTACTCTGCATATTCGTTAGATGTTACAGTCTGACTTTAATCAGTCATTCGTTAGATATTGCAGCCTTCCATTCTAATCAAGGATTCATTAGGCAGGCGGGCGTCTGCGAATTACCTTTTCATTAGAAATTCAACGGATGCCGCGAACAGCAGTGTTAATTTGTTTACCAGTTTCATTCATAACATTATATCGTGCCGTTGCGTTGATAGGAACGGGAACGATTGAACGAGAAAGTTTGCGATGTCATTTGAAAAATTAAAGTTTCACACAAGTACAAGCTGGCGATCTAGTATCATCTAAAGTAATTCTCGATAACATGCCCACGAAACTTGAATCAATGAGAGTTGATCGTTGATCAATTAACAACTAACGATCAACGGACAAATAATTGCCCCCTTCCATTCGAGCAAATTATCTTGCGGACAATCGGTCCGTCCAGCTAGTGACTAGTGAAATGGAAACGGAAGGCTTGATTGTCTTCTATTCGGGGTTGATAATATGTGCTCAGTGCTCATGACTGTAAACGCGGTTTTATCGGCGGCCAGCGATTTACGCGATTCGAAGACAATTAAATGGAAAACGGCGAAACAAACGTCACTCGTAACGAACGTTGTTGTTACGCTGAAACACGTAACTCGATCCAATTGTATCGTTTTCTCTTTGATTCGAACAAATTTCACTCGAGGTTAAAAGCCTTGGAATTGTAGTTTCCGGGCAATTATTTCTGTGTTAATTTCATGTGCTAGTTTTTTTTTGTATACGTTTCGGTAGATAATAATAGAAGTCTCTGTGCGTGGAAAATGTTCGTTGCAATAGAAAAGAAATACGATGACTCTATTCATTTCGCTCGGAAATAAAATAGTTAAGTGGAGACTGGGTGTACAAATTTTACGAGTAACGATAAAAATTTATCGAGTGGCATCGATTTAACAGGAGTGGACGTATAAAAGGGTAAACGGTGAAGTTCGATTGGGCGCAATCGGAACACCGGGTCTCGAATTACTCGTGTTGGAGTCGCAAGGATCTGAACGACGAGAAACCACCGATAGACTAGCACAGGCGAGAGAGAGAGAGGGGGGGGGGGGTTATGGTGTACACAATCGAGCAATAATAGTCGTTGGTAGTTGGAGGCGTGGGGAAGGACTGGCTGGAACGCCCTTAACTACTGTTATTGCAAACAGAAATTGCACACGATCGATCCGCCACCTGTAAATTGAAAGGAACTGCGCGTTGCCGGCACGATAATTGTCATCTAGCTAAATTATCAACACCTTGGAACAATTTATTCTACATTCATTTCGTGTACTTCACAAATACTTATTTTTATAACAGACACTTAAAAGACCACACTCTGGGCCTCTAGGCGGTAAATATCTCGTGAATTACAAACTGTCTGCTTACAAGATACGGGGCAGATTCGATACCCGAAGTGATCATCATGCAATGTGTTATATACTTATTTGCTTGCTTACTTACAGGTTCGAAAGGATCAGGCAAGAGGCGCCGGAGGCGATTTCTCGCGTGAAGGCGTTGGAAGGTAATCTGGTGTACGACGAGCTGGGCATGACGAGGCAGGACAAGAAACTGTTGGAAAACGTGAGCGTGGTGTTGCACGCGGCTGGCCCGTGTCAAAAACTGCTCGAATATTGCCGAAAGTTGCCGCGTCTCGAGGTGGCGGCGGTCGTCTCGAGCGTTTTTCAACAAGAAGCTCGAGTCGACGAGTCGAACGTGGATCACGTAGCCGTGGCATTGTTGAAGGTCCCTTTGATCGGGCCAGCTTATCGCGAACCTATGCCTGGTTTCGTGGATGTGCTCAGAGGACCGACCGCCCTGATCGCAGGGGCGGGTTTCGCCCTTGGCAAGTCCGAACTTCAAGCGGAAATCATACCCATCGATTTGGCGGTCAACAGTCTGATCGTTGCTGCCTGGGAAAGGGCTACTTTGTAAGTATGTTTCTTTCTTAGCCGATTGTATGCTCAGGTACGAAATAAGTGTATATTCGTTTAGTCTATAATCGAATTGCTGGTACGGTTTAAATTCTCAAATCAAATCTACGCGGAATTACGACTTCGTTCGAATCAGCTCATTCTGGAGACAGCTTAGTGGTCCATGAAAGATACGAATGTTGGATTATCGGTGCTTTTGCAGCCGCGTTTGGACCCTGTGCGAACGTAGTTTGTGAAATACGACACGTTGTTAAGGAACCTTTATAGCATGTATAAAACTGTTGTTAATTACACGGGGATTGGCGTAACAGGATAACGAAGATTGGATAGTAAAGATTGCTTGTCATTTCGAACGCCTCGCAAACCTGATGTTTCCGTAAACCTAATTACGAGATAATTCTTAGCGTTGTTATGGTTGCTCAACACGGAAACCGAGAAAGTTAATTTGACACCACAATATGTTACTTGTTCTTACGTAACCGAGTAAAATCGAATTGCTAACAAGAGAAAATATGCCTGTCTTTATTTCAAAATTACATAATTTTAAGTTACTCGGTCGGAAGTGTACAATGTTAGCCGTACGATTAATCAGTTTGAATGTAACAAAAAGTCATGTTTACATTTCCCATGTGACAATCTAGCAATTAACCGCAGAAACGTTAAAGCGTGTTCTTGTTAGCGCGTGACAAAAAAGAGTTATCAGAAAACGATCGGGGAACAAGGGAATAAATAATGTCTGTGAACAAACGTTGAATCGAAGTGCACACGCGATACGGGCAACGTAAATCACGTAGCTTAGCAGCCACGGGTCGTTAAAACCCGTAAAGCGTTGCAATTAAAGTTTACGCGAAATGAGCACGGCTTCGTTTCGCGAGACCATTCAAATCTCTTTTTGGTGCGGGCCAGCAAAAGGCAACGGGTTAAACGGGCAACATTCGAGGGGCATCGAGCATTAAGGCGGTTTACCAGCCCCTCGAATAGCCTCGGTTATCGTTTCACGAAGAATTGCACACGCGAACCAACACTGCCTTTCGCAACCTCTATTGCATTGCCTTTTGCATTCTTGATTATCAAATCAACGAATCTCCGATGTCGCAGAATATTCAGATCGTAAACGATTAAAAAAGGAAAAAAGGAAAAAAAGGAAAAGTCAGGGTTAAGTTACTGTAGGAATTCAAAGTTTTCGAGTGACGTTTGCCATCGATAATATTGTTGCGACGTTTCGTTGCAGAGAGAAGGTAGAAGGAACGGTGGTGTACAACGCGACGCCCATAAAGTGCACGTGGGGCGAGCTGATCAAGAAAGGCTCGCAGGGCAACCGAAAATTTACATACCCGACTTTTGGATTCCGCGGAATGACATCCGTGGCGGAGCTGCACTGGATTCTGGTGGTGCTGTTCGAATGGCTGCCATCTGCATTCTGCGACACGATCCTCGGCCAGCTCGGAGTAAAGAAGAGGTATAACGAAGCAAAGATTTTCCTTGAATAACCGTGATTCTCGCCAAGGTCGCGTCTCTCGATAGATTTTCAAAGTTCCGCGACGAACTTACGCCAAATTAACCCGACTAACGGCGACTTCGCATAGAATCGTTTTCAAATTCACCGGGATACGGGCAAGTTGTTACCGATGTTCGGTTATTACGCGAAATTGGCATCTTCGGTAGAGAGTTACAACTGAGAAACCTCTCAATCGTGACTCGTTATATTCCGACGTTCATCGATTCGTAACTTTGGGCCAACTTCATCGAAGGGGGTTGCTCTTCGGCTATCTTCGATAGCCATTACCAGATTTACTTAATTAAGCGATTACAAACAGAAGATAAAGTGAACTGATACTTTATTTGATGCAACGTTGCGGTAACTTTTATTTTTCTGCTAAATCGAAGCCAGTTGACCGATACGCGTGGAATAAAATCAAAAGATAATAACCGGCCCCTCTCAAAATGTACTTTTATCAAGCGAACGGAATTGTAGAGAGTGGAAATCGGTGGCCGAAGTTGGCGGATACAGCGATCGGTGATGGTTTTTCAGAAAAGTTTGATCGCAGGAGGGGGGAGTAGGATGCCGGAAACGGCAAAAGCGACGACGAGTTGGTAAAAGTAAAAGTTATCTTAAACTACGATTTAGAGGAATACCGAAGTGAACAGGTTTACGGCGGCATTGGCGGGTACAAAAAGAAGGCGAGAAGAAAAACGAGTCGCGGGGAAACTCGTTTCCTTCCGTGGGAAACTCGAACTCGGTCTCTCTGATTGCTTTTAAAAATCGTGAGTCAGATTCAGCGACGGGAAAAAGTTGGCCGAAAAATCTTGACAGTTCTCATTGAAATACGTTTCCTCGTCGGGAAAGGGCGACGCACTATGCCACTTTAACTTTCCTTCCGCGTGATTCTTCCTGCAACCTGCTGATCGTTCAGAAGTTAAAACTAAGAGGCTGTGTATTTTTGTTTCTTCTTTTTTTTTTCTCCGATAAACGTAACTTTGTCGTTTTCCTTGTTAGAATTAGTGAAAGATTAATTTCGGTGGCATGATAAACTTTAAACTATCACCGCTAACCACTTAATCCTTTTTCGCTCTTTTCCATAATTTAATTCAGTTTCTAGTCTATTAATTCTTTACAGATACCGCATGTCTTTTGGTGAAAGTTCGGCCAACTTCGTGCCCTCGGTCCATTATTAAAGATAATATTCTTGGCAGAAGGTAGAAGGTACCGTCGTGGTATTACATTAACGATTTAACAGCGTACGCGCTTGTCCTTAAACAAACATTTACCCGTGAATTCGAATATTGTAAATCCGTCGAGTGTTAATGCCTCGAGGTTACGGTTCGAAACTTGCCTTTATTACTTCGTCAAGTGAAACATCGTCAAACAACTTTTGCAATTACGTCCGACGCCCGAAAAGTGATATCGAGTGCCTGGTGCCTACGCCTGGCTGGATGTATGCGCGTGTGTACACACACACGCGAAACTATAGATCACCATACCGGAAATTACGGTGCCGTTAGTGATGGATATTTTTTAATACCGATTCTTGAAAACGTTCAAACAATTCCGTACTTATTCGACACCCAAACATCCTCGACACCCTCGACAACTTTCGAAAACTTCTCCTGATGAACATACTAATTTGCTAGTCTTCAAAGTCCTGCGAGTGTTCTCCAAGTAATCGTATCGTTTGACAAAGAATCCTTACAGAATATCGTTTCGAGTTAATCTAACGTCATTCGCGTTAATTTCTTCTTTCTAATAATAGTCAAGCTTTCGATTCGATCGAACTCTGGTCCGAAAACATACTTTTGATACCGTGTAAAGTGAAGATCGTGAAAAGGGTACCGAGTAAAGGTGAATCGGATATCGAAAGATACAAATGCGAGAACGAAGAAGCCAGAGGGAACAGAATGTCGATGGGGAGAGTGCATTATGGGTGAACGACGTGGACGTAGAAAAAGATCAGTGGAACGTGGTAAAAACCTTTGCTTCTCCGCAGGCTTCTCGAGGAGCAACGGAGAGTTCGTGATGCACTTCGATCCCTGGAGTCAATTTCATCGAGGCGGTGGTCAGCGGAGAGGAATCGCTTGTACCTGGTTCTGCAACGTCTCAGCCAGGAGGAGCAAGATGCATTTCCGGTTGCCGCGGAAATCGACATCGAGAGTTACGCTCTGTGCGCGACTGCGGCCGCCAGGAAGTATTGCGTGGACGAGACCAATATCAGCCTCGTGAAAACCATTCGAATGCTTTTCCTCTTTCTTATCGCCGTCGCTTTTCTTTCCGTGCTATTCCTCAATAGATATAAAACGGCCGAAATGAAAACACGACCCGAACTCGAGCAATTTTGACTCCGTACAATCCAAATATTATTTTACGCTTTTGAGAAAAGAAACGGTAACGTATTTTCACCACTTCGCCCGCGAATTTTCCTCGTTTCAAGGGGAAAATTATTTCGAAGTTGTAACAAGGTTCTAGAAAGAAAAGTTTTAATATGATAGAAACTTGTTATAGATCCATACGTGATCTTGTTTAAAAGAAACGAAAGGAAAAGAAATCGTGTTGACGCGTTGTTTGGTTGCTGTAGATTGTAGATTGTAGACTGTAGACGATGTAAAGTCTACGGTATTCTAGTTATCGTTTAATTTTATTAGCATTATTGCAAGGGGCAGAAAATCGAAGTTCTTAAATATTTACCGAGTATGTTTCGTTCGGTGTACTTAGGACAAAAGATAATACTGCGTAAAAGAGCTGTTAAATATACAGTGCGTTAGAAACTGAGGAAACTCGAATAACGAAGGTTCTATGGTATAAATTACCCTGTACATAGTATGTAGTAAAAAAAAGAATGCTGTTTTAAAATGTAACTCATTCGTAAATTGATAAATTTACATAAAAAAAAAAAACGAAAAGAAAAAAGAACTAAATTACCTAACGAGTTTCAAAGCTAAAAATTGTACAAAAACTCTACCTTGTAAAAACTGATCTACCTAATGAGCTTTAAAACCCAACCTAAAATCGAAGGAGAAATTCCCACGCTGTACATTCAGCTCGTTAAAACATCGAGGCAATTTCCCTATCCTCCGCTCAATGCTTCCTTTCCGTTTTCCCTCGTAAAAAAGAAGACAGTTCGCCCCGTTCTTTTTTCGGACCTCGTCTATCAATGTAACCGTATAATAACAGCTGGGTCTAATGAGTTAATTTGAATGCTGCCCTTGACGAGCACGGTCAACGGTATTGCTTAAACTGCTGGCCGAATAATTTCAGGAAAAGTTTGCGTAGAGGGAAAGAGTACCGTTTCATCAACTTCATTTCCCCTTCTTCTTTTTTCCGATCGATCAGTTCGATCCTGCCATTTTAATCTATTTTTTGTTTTAATCATCTACCATCACCGAAGAGCATACGTTCCCGAATAACGAATAACAGTCACAAATCACGAAAATTTTAATTAACTATTTTTCGTGCTGTTTTAAATATTTGGACATTGATTAAATAAAAATAGGAGATATTTTTCATTCTTTCGCACGATGCGAACGGGTTAATTGGTTTCAGTTGACGCGAAGTACCTATAGTTAGGTGTTTACGATGAAAAAATTTTCATTAATCCAGGAAGGAGAATCGTGTCAAAATGGAAAGTCGGACGAGCGTTTACGTAAAATTAGAAAGCGCTTCGGGGATAGGTTGGCACCGAGAAAGCGTTACTCGTAACGTGCAACCAGATTTTAATCTCCCAGTCCATCCACGTCGGTTTTTATTAGCCCCGGCATCGCGTAACGCGTTGTTTACCTTCTTCCTGTTGACTTTTCCGTGATTTTCCGTCGGTATTTTACAAATAAACAATACTACGAAACGTACCAATACGCTGCTCGTTCCTCTGAACAACATTCAGACGCTCATCCTTCCGGACACGGTTTGTATCCCGAAGATCCTGAACAAATACAATAAAAATCAATTAAGAACATTTATTCGTAGTATTCCGGCAAAAGTTAAAACTCTGTTTATTTCTCCTTCTGTGTAGTTACAAATAGTGGTAACTGAATATATGGTACATGCACGCGTAAAATAAGAGATGTAACATCGTTGCAATGACTATTCCCACGTTCAATTGTTATTTTAAAACATCACCGAGCGACTATGCGATTTAACACGTTGACTGGCACGGTGAAAACGGACGTGTGTAGTCAGACACGTTGAAATCCTAATTATTAAGAATATAATCAACTAATTTTCAAATTTAACTTTTTAAATCGATAGCTAGCATTATTAGCTTAATGATAACGCTATCCGTGGTTTGTTTCGTCATTTCTTTTGTTAATTATTTGATTGTAAAAAATTTCGGGTGCCGGTCACCGGTGACCCCCCTGGCAGCCAACGTGTTAAGGAGAGCTTAAGTTGCAGGCGAGCGCACGCGGAACAAGGTGAATCCAAATATGAAAGCGTCGAGGTACGAGGCAGCAGGGTCGAGGATCAATGGCAAAAAATTCACATGTAAATGCGTTTTACGAATACGTCGGTATTCAAAACAGCGAATGTATAAATATGACGACAGTTGAGCGGAGTGCATGGCAAATGTTCGTGAGAATTGTGCAAGCCGTCTGCATACCGGAGAGAGAATGATATTCCCGACGAAAGTTCACCGAAGAACATCTTCTTGCCTTCTTACACAGCCGAAGAACTGTACGAGCGTATCTTCTGCATCCTTTCTCGGAATTTCGACCTTTTAAGCGTTTCTTTCCCTCTTCGGCAAACATGAAACTCGAACCGACTTTATAATTGAGGCCGTTGCTGAAAACAGAATGTGGCGAGCCTGTATACCTTTTTCCTTCCGAAAATCCTTTAATTCGATTCAGGTATTTGTTATTTTGTTACATAATTCACTAGATATTCGATCGAGGAACGTGTATAAAATTTATTTTACGAAGAAGGGGTAAAATAAAGGTTGTTTGAAAATTGTTTAAAACGTTAGATCGAGCGGAATAAATGAGATTGCATTAAAGGAGCATTACCGCTGTTTATAACGTCTATAACACGATAAACACTGTCGTGTTTCGCGAGCATTATGTAAACCGAGAAACAGTTCAAGCCCCCAGATGTTTGTTATCAGGGGAAAAAAGCTCTAAGCTGGAAAGATTTAAAACATATCGTATGAAAATTCTCGTTGGGAGAATAAAATAATACGGTTCAGAGTGATTAAGATAAAAAGTATGCAGAAACGTATGCGTGTAAAAATAAAACGATCATATAATGGTCGTAAAAATAACGAGCAACTACGAATCTACTATTTTCGCTAACGTTCGACCCATTCAACGGAGAAGAAGACATAATTTTTCCCAATTTATTATACAATGTTTTCAAAAAAAAAAAAAAAATCAGTGCTTCCGCAAATTGCGAATTCTGCTTTTTAAGTGAATCTAAAATTTCCTCCAAAAGGCAACGAAAGGATTAACATGTTAACGCGTCGAAGAAAACAATTTAAGGAAGGATTCTCTGCGCAGTTTAGATATTCCCAGTAAACTGGACGACCGTCGGCCTTATTGTCGATGCAATATACCGGCATAATAGTACATATTAATCGTGGAAGATAGCAGCTGTTAATATTCCCATCAATTTAACGAAGAAGCATCCTTTGCGTCACCCGATGTTCCATCAAAAAGTTAGCTCGCGTGATTGCATAGCAGGGGAGCGCGGGCGGTCAGAGTTATGCTTTTAAAATCCTGTTAACCCCAGTCGTGAGCGCGAAATTTAACAAAGAAACTTACAGATTAGTTTCATGAAATATAATTGGACGTGGTGGTTGGAATTGTGCCTTCGTAATAATAAATCGAGAAACGTCTGTTCCAACGAAACGAAGTTTCATCGTCTGGCTGGCTGGTTGACTGACTGGTTGAGAGACAGAACCGGAAACAGGCCTGGAAAGGAAGGAAAGAAACAGAAGGAAATAAACCAAATCGTTGGAATTCATCGAATAAACGAAAGGTATTATTGATGACGTTTTTAATATACCCTTTGTCAAATTATTAGGACAAAATGGTAACGATTTAATATTACCGAAGTATAAGGTGTTAATTTTGAAATAAAGATTAACTGTGTTGAATGTTGCGAGTGCCACGAGACAGAAGATCAAAGGAGATTCTCTGAAACCCATTCGACCGACTTTATTATATCCATGGAAATATTTTGGCGAACGTTAAAGCGTGTCCGTTTTCGCCGAATCGCGCTTCCTCCCCAGCAGATGAGCTTCCCGCAAGTTTCCTGGATGATCGCGTCGCTTATTCAATTTCCCTTGGCACGACCTTCCGCGCCGGAATAACGCGTGCCTCCGCTGATTCGATGAAAAACGATTTCCCTCTTCGCCACCGTGCCCTGCCGTGGCCTTATCTTCGACCCGGGTGACTTTCAGCCAGCGGACAGAGGGTAAAAATTATCATAACTCGACATCTTTACGGGCACCAATGTCACCGTTAAAAGTGTCTTTCCATTCGAGGTATTCGCCGTGAAACGAACCTCTGCCAGACTGTCTCGCTGAAAACATTTTTCTTTGCTCTTTTTATTCTTTGAACGGGTTTCTTGAAAGGTGTCTACCAAATCTGCTTATCCCGCCAACCTATTTATCAATTAAATCCACCGCCACGCCTCTGCGGAGATATTAAATCTGGCGTCTGAAATCGTATAATGCTCTCTCGCGTTGCCACACGAATTCCTTCGTGAGGGAGAACGTGACGTCACTGATTCGACTGTAAGAAAATTTACACAAATCTACAGAACGTATATTTACGGACGAAGCCACGAGAAAATAGTTTCAAATTGATCTATAACACGTTAAATGCCTCGGGGGTCGCCGAAATTTTTTACAATCAAATAATTATCAAAAGAAGTGATGAAATAAACTGCAGATAGCGTTAATATTAAGCTAATATTAGTGGCTATCAAACCGAAAGGTTAAATTTGAAAATTAATTGTCTGCATCGTAAATAATTAGAGTTTTATCGTGTCTGACTGCGTACGTCCATTTTCACTGTGCCATTCAACGTGTTAAAATCGATATTAACGACCGTGAATCTCAAATTTGAGAAAAGTGCGTTATTTATTTCAACAGAAATAAATCATTGCTTGAAAATTTAAAAGACCTGAACGCTTTTTCATTAATTAAAAAATATTTTCCGTCCAGTGTATGCCTTCAAAGCATTTTTCGAAACTCATTGTTGAGTAGCTTTCAGAATATTTTCAGCTATACCTATTAAATTTGGAGCTTGCGAAATAAAGCAAGAGTAGCGGGAAGATTAATGGTTGAAAGGAGAGATTTCATTTCGCCACAAATTCGTGAGTTACTTTTAAAACGCGGCTTTCGACGTGGAATGAGTTTCGCGTGAATTGCAACGGCAATGCATTAAATTAATACACTTCGTAAATTGTCAGCACCGTATAAACACACGACTACAATATGTTTTTATATTTAATTTCACGAGTTCTGCAGAATCTTGTATATTTGTCGTTCCAATGTTTTCACAGATATTTCGTTCGTTTTAACAACGCGTTCAACGTTTATTACTGGACGAATAAAAACTTTGAACGCAATAAACCCTTGGTACGAACAATGAAATTACAAAGCTTCATGTTTATCCAGTACTTTTCACCTATGTTTGCGCGCGGTTTCATTATTTTCTTGTCCGTGTCGCAAACACTGCTGCACCCATGATGGATGGTCTGGAAATTGACAGACGAATGGCGTGGCACGCTAACGATTCATCGAATCACACCTCAGACTTTCAACCATTTAAAATTGAGTTGTTTCGTTAAGTCTAAACTCTCGCGCCTCCGAGTATAAAGAAGAAAGATCTGGGTCACTGGTAGGAAAAAAGAAAAGAAAGAGAGAGAGGTAATTGACCAGACACTCGCGTCATTCTAGCGGAAATTCAAGAAGCAGAAGGAGCGGAACTTCGTCTTGGTTATCGAGCCCATCGACGTAAAGGAGGATTTTCAATTAAGGCATAGAGGTTTTCAAGCGACTCTCCACAAAGATAGAAAAAGATCCAATGCTGTTTTAGTCGAGAGCATCCAAGAGGAAGAAAAAAAGAGGGGCGGGGGAGATAGAAAGAGGGAGAGCTGTAAAAAGCTAAGCTTAACGCGGCACGAGGGTGTAGAATGTACAGTGTAGATTAAGCAAGGCGCTCGCGAGCAATGGGGAGAGCTGCTTAGTAGCTCGACGAGTCTGCACACCCCTGCACCCTCTTCGAATTCGCGCGACTTTGCCCCAGGCTCTTGCACAATGCCAACTATAACTTATGCGACCACTCTCATCCACCTATCTCTCTCTTTTCTACGACTCCTTCACTCGAGAGTAGCAAGGCTGCGTTACTCTTTCATTCAGCCTCAACCCTCTCGCGGTTTACCTTTGCACACTTGCACACAGGTTCTCGCGTGTTGTCCTCCCAGACGTCTAGCGTCTGTAGAAATGTTTCACAAACGGCGTTAAACGTGGACTCGATATCAGACTGCTTTCGTTTCTTTGATAGAGAAACATGAATACTCGTTTAATTTTTCTGTTTGCGTCTTCTATCGGTTTCATCGATGACCTTAATACTTTTCAGCGCTTCTTTTTCTTATTTATCTTAACGACATCCAAACAGTTCAGAATTGGAAATTTCTCGCGATGTAATTAGAGCCACGAGCATCTTTAGAAATATACTTACTTCCAGCTTCACGAATCTGTTTATTTCGATCGTGATCGCTATCGCGTTATCCGCTTCCTGAAACATCGAAGCGGTACAAAAACGAACCTCGTGTCTAACTATAGAAATTCGCCGCTGGTTTCCTTGCGAAACAATCTCATCGATCTGTCGAATCAATGGTAGAGATTTTATCAAAAAAAAAAAAGAAAAAAACGGAGCAACGAGCTCGCCAATTTCTGGGAGCCCGTTAACGTTACTTCCCTCCAAGGAATACTCACCTACGTCTCGAGATACTTATCGACTCTCGACTCTTGGATTTCGTTTACTCGAACACCGTGAATTCTAAGAGACGTTGCAAACAGAAACGTACCAAGATATCCATTGTTAGTTGTAAGGCGTACACAATAGACCATGGAAATTAGTTTCTGATGATGGAAGGAGCAAGCGTTTCATTTGTCCAAATTTCCAACGTATAAGAATCGCGTGAAATCCGTTACTCCGTCCGAGTAACAACGAGAAATAGGAAGATGAACGTAACGAAGAAATGCAGCGGAAAAAAGGGGAGGAATTTAGCAGATAGAACACGACACTTGCTTCCCCTTGGGGTAAAAGGGAGAAAGAGACAAAGAGGAGAAAAAGGAGGAGCCGTATGCATACGAATGGAAGAACTGGTGAGTAAAAAGCAATGCGTTTGCAAGCGCACGCCCCTGCGCAAGGTTTGAGTGTCGTCAATTGGGACCCACGTGTATGGTTATTTTCAGTGAAACAGGGTTTTCTATGCTGTTACAGGGATTTTTGAATAGTACCTGTGGCGCATGTTTCGCTTTTCGTATGTCTTTTGAAAAAGATATGCTCGAAAGTGAATGTAAATCCCACAAAACCTTTGTTTATCCGAGTTAATGTAGAGATACAATAATAATTCAAAGAGATATTACTTTTTTCAAGCCATAGAAAATGAAATTTGGGAACGAAATTCCTGATAATTAGTTCCGTTCTTTTTGTTTTAAATTTGTAATTTATAAGCAATGTTTAGGCATTAAGGAGCTAATTACGACCCGTACCTTATTGTTAGGCAAATACAACCGCAAAGTGTTCATTTTTCGTGTCTCACGCATATACATATATTTCCAAAATATTCCGGTAATTTATTATCAGTGCAATTTTAGGTCGACTTTCTCGGAGTAATGGTTACCAAAAAGCTGCCGTTGCACGAAATTGGTCGGTTGTTCCGTCGTAATTGGTGGATTAACCGTGTCACTTGACGATTCCATTTCCCTCGGTAAGAATGGTACTGTGACAGAGAAACGAAAGTATCCTGTCGTGTCGCAGGATCAAGGAGAATAAAGATCAGAGACGTAGGTTTTCTTTGAAGCAATTAATAGGGTCGCGTTACGAAACGGGATCCGGAAACACCGGGCCAACGATGGAAAAGGCTTGTCGGTTAAGCGACGACAAAAAGGTCGGTGTTCTTGTTCCTAGAGCTACTTTGGCTCTTGGCAAATCTCCTGGTGCACTGAACTTCTTCTACGTTGCTGCCGGTGCTTCTTCGAGGAACAACTCTCGTGACGGAAGCGTGTAATCTGCGGGGGTAACGAGCGTGCAATCCTGATGGACCTTGCCGTAAGAGGAGTGCAGCTCCTATTTTTGACAACTTCTTAGTTTGACCGTGAAATATACTATTGGATATCATTCTAGACTAGTAAATATTTGTATGTTTCGCGTTTAATTTTTGGATCCGTTACTTATCAGCCCTGAATCATACGCCTGACCTTTTAGTCCTAGAATTCCTATCAGTCCTTCGCCTCATCCCTTAAAAGGATTAGTAACACATCATTGAGCAGCATTACTAGAAAAATCGTACATTATTGAAGAATCGCAGCAGCTATAGAAATAAAGGTCTTTTGTCAAATTTCTGAGTAAAAATTAACCAGAATAAACAGTTAACTTCGGAAATTTCATCTTTTTTAATTCACTGGAATTTCGTGATAAATAATTGTTTCGTTGCTGACTCTGCTCTTAATGATAAATCATGAATGATACTTGGAATCGGATGTTAGGGTATGCGCCCAGGCGACGTCGATCCGAAGATGGAGAATCGGGGTTAATAATTCGCTTGGCTGGCCAAACTTCCTTCCTTAGCGTCTTCGAATTCTGCTGAACACGACGTTAGGTTAGACGATCTTAGGTGAATAAACAGAGCTCGACTTTGGTTAAACTTACAAACTAGTGTGTGTGTGTGTGTGTGTGTGTGTGTAGACTGCTCTGATTTCAGATAATCTAGGATTCAACAACCGTGCTCTCTCGAGCATCAAAGGGTACGAGTAGCGCCGCGATTACGTTTGCCGCATAATTAATACAATTAAACAAACTAAGATTCCCGAATCTCTCAAAATTTATTCGAAAACGATCGCTTACCAACGTGTATCCTTCGTAGCGTGTCATTCAACCTGTCGCTACATCTTTGTCAGTTTGAAAAATTCCATTTCCTCCAAAATTCGATTTTTCGACAAAATCTGAAAAAGTGTTCTTGATTTTGAGAATCACTGTGCTAAGTTACTTAAACTTTTCACTAAATCGTGAAATGGTCGAAATGCGAGTAAAATAATTTCGTTATAAGGTTCGCAACGCCACTTGTACGCTAATCCGTTGATAAATTGAACGTGCAGAGAAGGCAAGGTCGTTCTGAGTTTACCTGACTGGCTGGAAAGGTTCGCCGAATTGGTGGACAGTTGGTTTCACGTAAAGCGGGAGGTTCATCCGCGAAGCATCCCGTTAACGTTTAACGTTTGGCCAACTTTCTTCGTTGCTCTGCAACCGTGAAACGAGCGGGAAACGAGCTTCTCGCCGTTTTCAACGATAATCTCGGTGTTATCGCGCGAAACGCTCCCGGCTACCGGCCAAACGAGCCAAACTCCGGCTCCTGCTGCTCGTCCTGCTTGTGTTTTGTACAGCCATTTTGTGTGCTGAGCCGCCTCGATGCCTGGCTACGTTAAACACCTACCAAAAACGAAACGTTCCAGTCAAATTTTACGTTAGAAATTAACGAAGGAACTTTCCAATTGATTTATAAAAATAATACTATATAGGAAAGGCGGTTATATGAGCAAACGATTAATAATAAAAAGGTTAAATATAATTGTAAACTAGAATACATAAACTGAAAAGTAAAACAATCGTAATTTTCAAATATTCAAAGATGTACAAAATGTATTACGAACATGACGGTAACGGCGATTTTCATGGGAAGACTTTTCAGTAGGACAGGTCCGTCGACGTTGGATCGCGAGATGAAAGTTTCTCCGAGCCAACTCGTTGACAACTTTTCCCAAGTGACATTATACGATCATAGAGTGGACGCGTTGGACCATAAATTTATAAGTGTGTCAATCGTTATTGAGAACGACCTAGCAAAGCGCTCGAAACACTGCTCGTCTCGTTTCGAGTCCCAAGCGTACAGTAGTGTTAAAAGTTTTCGGTGTAATTTTTCGTTATAGTAATAATGTGGAGTGCTAGAATAAACGAACATAGTGTGTCATTGCAAGATGTCCTGTTGAATGGTCGGTCGGCGGGTCGCCGTTTTGTTGAGTTTTCAACGATTGAAGGGTCGAAGTCGAAAGGAAAAGCCGAACAGTCGATATTCGAGTCAATACCTTGGATTGAGTCATTACCTTTGGTTTATCGTAGTCGTAACTATTAGAATTATGCCAAGTCAGTTAATAAATAAAGTTAATATCATTGCTTAGTATAGTATACAGCTCGTCTGTTATTTTAAGACCCTCTGACTTCCTACAATATAATTATTATAGATCTCGTGGACAGACAGAGTAAACGGCACATCGATATTTCCTTTCTTGGCCCGGTGCAAGGTTTGTCGCAACGGGTGAGAATTAATTCGTAGGTGGTTTCTTCGGTGGGCGAGAAAGGGAACGCGAAACAACCGCATTTCGTAGGAAGTTTCCGGGGCGATGCAGTCAACCCTTTCTGCTCGGTGCTCGCGGCGGCAAACTTCGTACATGTGGCGGACATCGTGGAATCACGAGTTACACTCGGCAATTACGAGCACCGCGAGGCGAATAATTATTATTATTGTCTGGCCCGTTATCCCTGCGGCTTTCCCTCGCTTCCGTTTTGTTTCAAACTGTTCTCGCGACGACGTATGCGATTCTCCCTTTGTTCTTTCCTCTTTATTCTCAAACAGATTCAGCTTTTCTTTTTCTTATTCCGTACCTTCGCAGAATCAGCCATATGTAGGTGACACTTGAATTTCCATAGTTGTCGCTTGTATTATTATTAATTAGAAATCGTCGTATTAGGTAGTCGAAATTCTGAATAATAGAAATGACGAAGAACTGTAATAATAACAGGCGAAATAAATGCTTTGCTCGGCCAAGTTTTCAGCGCCTTTAGCGTGACAGTCAAGATGTTAATACGTCAAGTGTCACGCTGAAGCTGTTGAAAAAGTTAGATAGTGTTTTTATTCCTAGAAGATCTTGTCTACTGTATTGTGACGTGCTGCTACACCATGTTACGTCTTACATCCAGTAGGATGTAACGTTGTCAAGCGATTAACGAGCGAACTAAAGATAATGGGCCACGGTACAAGACGACGAGGAAGAAAAAGAAGAAGAAGAAGTAGAAAGTCGAGTTGCATCGAAATGCATTCGCTCGAGCAATTTCCTTGGTAAAAGCATTCGAGGAGAATCTCTTTTTTTTTCCTCTCTCTCTCCTTTCCATCTCCTCGTAGATAGCACGAAGCGTCGTTCTTTTCGCGAGAACCCATACAGGTTCCATGAGTATCGAAGCGGCAACAGAAGACGACCGCGCAACGTTTCAGACGTCAATGCGTCCTTTGTGCCCGTTGCTTTTCATTTCTTCTCCATATCGCGTCGCTAAGCCCCGCAGAAAGCGTAAAAAAACCGAGTACACGTGCACACATCTTTCCGAGAGTATTAAAGCGGAAGAATACATTTCCGGAATCGAGGTGTAACGAACTCTTTCCACTAGTATTCGTCCACTTGGCTTACATAATAAATGTTTCAATGGAATGATAGTAACGCTGTTCGATTCCTGTTCTTCTTCGATTTTGTCCATTGTTCGATTGCTAAGCGACTTGGTAAGTGAACGCGTTAATTCACGAAAAGGAAAGAAAAAAGGAAAAAGAAAGAAACGGTAGTACTTAGTCTTGAACGTCTCCGTGTGTTTGCAGACGTTCGTCGAGCGTTTCGTTACGCGGTACGGTGGCTGGTTTCACGCTTTTCGCGCTTATGTACACACTTACAAGCTGCCTACTGTTTATGTATCATTTATGCGGCGTAGCGAGCGTGGAAAAGCCGTCTTTTCGGTTTCTCTAGCTCGCGGGACGAGCAAGCACGCGCCGCGTGTCTCCTTCTGATAACGTTTGAATTATCAAGCAGCTCCCGACGCTTCAATGATTCTCGATGCTGACGAATTAAACGAAATATCTCCTTTCGTCTGTTACTTTAGAAAAAATCAATTTTACCAGGATACTTGCGGGTGTAATTGAGTTAACATTTTGGATTTAACGTTATCCATAAAATAACTAATTTGACAGCATGAGTATTGGAATAATAAAGCAGTTAATCCGAGCGAACCGATCGCGAAGACAGAAATATAGAGTTGGCAACGAAAGCAACGCTGCGTAAATTGCATCGACGTCCCGAAAGCAAGTTCTTCTTGCTGGATTCCTTTTTATTCGTCCCAAAGAATGGCCGAGCTTTCGATGCACGTGGAAATCGATGTGTCATGTGGAGAAAATAGGTACTGGGAGCAATGTTATCCGAGAAGGAATTATGAACGAAGAATGCTTTACGACGACCAAGGAAATTGAACCGTGCCAACGGTCCTCTCTATCCATGAAAAACAGTTCTTCTCTGTACAATTTCCTCCAAGCAAATCCATTTACCGTTTCCAGTTAAACCGCCAAACGGTAATTGTAATATTATTTCAAGCGTACCAATAAGTTCAAAAAGAATACTTCGCACAGGAATCTTGTCATTAAACTCTAAAGTTTTAAAATGTAGTATCTGTTACATAAAATAACTAAGCAAATAATAAATGCTTTCAGTGGGAGGGACGAACCTGATGCTTTAATAATAAATTTAGTTAGGTTTAATCTCAAATCTCCTCGGTTAATGATGTCGCCAAAATTAAAGTCACGGCCTCCTTAAATGAGATCCACTATCGTTGACCCCTATTTACATTTTATGGACCCCCAATGTTTTTTTCTTTTCGCTGACATGGACCCCTGAGGGTCGATATAGACCGCTTTGGGAATCACGGGTCTGGTCGCTTCTTGGAAACGAAAATGTGGGCAAGTGCACGTTTTTATCTCTTCAATTTAAAAGTTCTGATTAATTTCTGTCGCGACGATTTGTCAGAGCCACAAAACCGTCACCGTTTCGCGCCTCCGTCGCTCCAAGATGTACATCCTAGGCGTTTGTTATTTCGATAAGAATTATTTCGCAGGGTATCGCGAGAGGGAAAGGGGTGCGTGTCGCTTGTAAAATACGATTCACACGGCGAGTTGCATTATGCGGCGAAACTTTCCGGGCTCCAGGTGGATAGTTACAGTCGTCGTCTTATCTTTATGCTTCATCTACCAGAATATATTTCCTACAAGATGTCTCTCCGCTTTATGAATTGTTCCCGTCCCCCTGGTATCGAGCGTGCAATTCCTCTACCCCCTCCAAACTACCCTACCATTGTTATGCTAATGGTTGCGTTCCTTCGCACCTAATTCCACCTTTTATATTTGCGCACTCAATGTTCACTGTTTTCCGCATTCGTTTCCTCTTCTTCTAGATTTTCACGTTCCTTTTGACAAAGTTGCGTATAAGAATCATTCGTTTTATCGTCAAACGGTTTGTGTACCAGGTTTTCACAATTAGAAAGTGTCCGATCAAAGTTATCGTTTAATCGAAGATGCTTGTAACTCGATGAAGCTCGGTACGTGTAACGCAATTGTTTGAACCTGCTGATTAATTCGATCCATTCGATTTGTTCGATCGTTTCGCATATTGTCGTGGAAATTCGATTGATTATGGATAACGAGTAACGACCGAACCAGTTTCATTAGGTAGCCATTAATTATCGAGACTGTGCGAAACACATCCATCGTTCCACTGTTCCGTCCAACCTAATACGCTACGTTCATTCCATTTTAAGTTTCCTGCTCGTCCGGGAAACATTCTGCAATCATTTATTTGATTTTTTTTTTATATATCATTATTGAATTACTTTGATATCTTGATGCACGAACATTCGCCGTGCTTTTAAATGTATACGAGGGATGATGGAGGCTACTAATTATTACCGTACTGTATTTAGAATGTAATAATAATTGAATTTAATAAAACAGCTTCGTGGAAATAGCCGGGGCTCTTACTTAATCCATGGTTGATACTCTGGGTCCATCGGACTCTGTAATATTGCTGCAGCTGAAATGATTAATAATGAGCATTAATTACTGTCACTCAAACCAATACGTTATTATTTATATAGCAGTACAGTAACTGATTTTATCCCTGATACGATAATCGAATTTCTCCTGATAATTATTCTTTCCTGTGCTAATTATTTCACTGTCGCTTTTCGCATCTCGTTCAAATATTAAGCGATTTTTAACGAGCTGCATTCGACGGTCAGCTTACGGCGATATCAAAATTCCGAGCACGCGTTTCGAACGCGTTGTTGTGCCCGGATACGCACATAAGGAATGCACAATTCACCAACTCCTACAAAGCGAGCGATAACCGACCCCCATCGAGCGAGAAATGCCTAACTCAGCAACACGTGCCGACCGAACGGCAAAAGACTTCGATCTATTGGGAAATATCCCAAATAATTAGGACATTACAATTAAGCGATTGACACGATTAAAGAATATAAAAGCACCGCGCATCGCCAGCGTGGCAGAAGAAATAATCGAAAGATCGTAAGCAGAACAGAACATAAAGTAACTTTAGAACAATCGGACTTGTAACTCTCTAAAACATTCAATAAACCAAGTATCACTTCGTCTATTCTCGTGAAACTCCCGGTGAATTCCAATTCTTCAAACGCTCCAGAACCTCAGCTATCCCATAAATTAATTGTTGATACCCGACGGGCGCAACAGCGTTTCCCAACGAAACGAATCCGTTAAAAAACGATCGTAGCCCACGGTGGAGGATGCTCGACGCAAAGAAACAGAGATGGACAGGAAGCGACGCGACTGAAACGTACCCCTTCAACGAAACGTTAATAGCCGCTCGATTGTTGACAGAAGAACGAAATTGTCCTCTTTCCACGGGCTGAAGTTTTTTAATCTTTCCAATCATATTTTCATTCTATAGCTTCTAACCGCGCAACAAACGTTCCACTTGTTTCGCTCATTTTGGGGAAAGATTGTTTTCCTGTCTAAAAACATTCTTATATGTATATAAGTTATTTTGTTGATCGAATATTCCGCGTCAAATTCATTTTTTCTATCGTAATGACGTGGTGGAAAAATTGTCCATCGGACTGTACGAAATTTAGCTGGAAAACGAACGATCGAAATAAAAAATAACAGATCGGATTTGTGGGAGGCAAACGAGACGATACAGGAACGGACAGAAATGGACGTGGCTAGGATATCCTGGCCTCGATGAAGCGTTAATAGCAGCATTAATACTAAGGCAGGAATTAAACGACGGAACGCCTGTTTCATCCCCGGGCGGAAATTAATTTCGCCCATCTTCCTACCTGCCAGCACTCCGCTACAGATTGAGCGTATTTTAACGAGAACCGTTGCTCCGCGTTCTTCCTCGACGGATTAACGCTAACGAAACACGCTTCTGCTTCTTCCGTTTCATTCGTACTCTGCATCACAGCGTCGTTTGTCCAACGATCGCAGATCAATTATCCATGCTTGATAGATTATTTATTTTTTGACGATGTTTCGATTTAACATTTCTTTACTCGACTTTTCATTTAGGCCATCTGATGTTTTGACTAACGATTGATATTATGTACGTGTACCCACCCGTGGTACGAGTTAACAAGTTAAACGCTACAAAGGAAATGACACGGTATAGTTGTAATTACATTTGAAATATAATATTCGGTTACGTGATTATACCAAACTCGTTGTGTCAGTCGCCAGTCACGTCCACGATAACCAACGTGTTGACAACAAGCCACACGGCATAAAGTGCACTCTGAATTTCATTTGCTTGCTTCGTTTATTTTAATCTCGTTTACCATAGGCAAAAAACTGAAGCTGCACTTTATGCCGGTGCATCAAAAACAACACTCATCGCCGGCTGGCTGTTTTGATAGGTACGCGAGCAGCAAATAAGTGCAGCAACAATTCCGATACACCAGTTTGTAGCACGCTCCATTGTTCTCTCCTCGGTTCTCCATACGCCATGAAACGCTACAAGCATGATACCGAAAAAAAAAGAAGAAAAAAAGGCTTTTTGGTTACGGTTCAATCGTGCCTCGTTGTATAATACATATAATGCTTGGCAAATTAACGTTACCGAAGACCGTTTGGTTTTTGAACATTGACCATCGACGCGGCCGGACGAATTACCAACGAAACACGTGTTTCTCGGTTATTTAACCCTAGGATGCATGATTGTTGCTTTCAACAGATTTACATATGTGGGGTGGAAAAAAAAAAAAACCCCACAGCAGTTGACACAGTATAAAGCGAACACTTTTATTTATGTATTAGCTGTATTACAACAATACGGAATAATATTTATATAAATACCTATTAATTACACTTTTTACACGTATAAATTGTGTTCTTTACATATCGGCTTTTCACGTTTTCTATCTTTTTTACTTGGGCACATAAAACAGCGTTTCTTTGTCAGGATTTTAGTGGGTATATTTTCCTCTTTCTGTACATCGATTAATTTTTTTAACGTCTTCCACAATACGTTTTGTTAAATTAAAATTCGAATTTCCACTTCTTTTTTCTTAATTATTCTATTAATGAGCTAAACAACTCATTGTGATAGGTATACATGAATTCTTAAAGGAGGAATACACAAAGCCATATGGAATTATATCCTTGTACTAGAAAGAAATCTAAAAGTAAATATTCACGTGGGTATAAAATACCCACGTTATGCATCCTAGGGTTAAATGAGAATCGGGGCCGCGACCGGCGCGTGCGGAACGAATTTGTCGAAAAATTTTCGAATCGCGCCTGGCTGCGTAGTTACACCCGAAATGCGAACGCACGGACGCATGCTTGATGCGCATTTGAATTTCATAAAGCTACATTTACCAACCAGAATTGGTGAAGTTTCGTTTGTTTATGCGAATTTGGAAACGAATATATTCGATTGTTTGAAAATTTCTACCTACCATTCGTGGATATTGATGTATAAACTTTTTAGATCAATATTCTTTGGACATACAATAACAGTATTTGCCAAGTTTTGTTCGTGCAAACATAGTTTGAAGATTTGAAATATTACCGATACAGACGATTTTAGTTAATAAGGAGGGGAAAATAATTTTCCAGCTATCGATTCGTTCAAAATTTGTTCATCGTTTCGAACTAACGGAAGGATCATCTTTCACTGTTCGTTTGCTTTTCAAAGTGGCGTTTAAAAGAAGTTACTCGAGCAGCCTGGTATCCGCTTCTCCTCTCAGCCGAACCTACTTCGGTACTTCGCAGAAGTTGCTTCATTTATTACCGGGTTCAAGTTAAACAGCCTGTGTAACATGTTCTTCTCAAAGAAGCCTCGAATATTTATCCATCCGCGTTGACAAATATTTTTCTATTATCTCTCTATTAATTTATCCCTTTTCTAATTGTATAGCAATATTAGATATTGAGTGTTACTTTAATAATATTCCAAATCTTCTGTTTGCTTGTGGTTTTTCATTATCCGGTTAAATGAAATTCATAGCCTTGGTCAGCGACGCCACGGTAGCCAACGCGTTAATACCGTAATCAAAACTTTCGCTTTGAATACGGTGTAACGAGTATAGGATAACGAGTAACAACTTTCGCAAGAAAAAGTTTCATGTTCAAAGGTGGTAGAATTAATTATGGTAATTAATTCTTCGGATTTTCGTTGCGTACACGCCTTTTCTGATGCCGTAATTACGTTCTTTAATAAATATATATATCCTGAAAGAGGAAGCAATAAGCTGTGTCTTCTGACGGACTATAACAAATCTGTGCCTTATAGGTGACAATAATCTACTATTAATTCTCGAACTGTGTCATTCAAAGATTTGCAATTGATACGTATTATTTATTATTCAAAAACGTCCAACTCTAGCCAGGCGATAAGTTGAAAAGTGCATAAGGATCGTGGTCCTATTTTTTTTTTTTTTTTTTTTTTTTTTATTACTAAAGAAATCGTCGTTGAAAAAGATCCGCGAACACGATGTTTCTTGGAGCTTCGAAAGCGACAGAGTAAGCGTATTATTTCCACAAATGCAGCCCGATTCGAATGGAATCGTCTCCTTCAGACGATCGTATACAAAGAGCCCAGAGATTCTGCAAATACGCTCTTTGCCTCGCGATATTCCCTCGGCTTCGCGTAAACAAGATGACTCGATATTTACATAGGAAAGACGTGCTCCAACGTTGGTCGAGCGACCGCATAAATCTGCTCTCATATCGAATCCCTCCTACGAAACCATCGCCGCAAAATGCCCTCCAGATTTCGAGTAGTTGCACTGGATGCTTTAACATTCGTCTCGACAAAATTAATCCGAACAAACGGGCGAACTTTGATAACCTGCTTCCAAACAAAATCATCACCGTGCGTCTGATCGACGTTTCAAGTTTTTCTTACAGGTCGAAATGAAAAAGTTGTAAAAACAACAGCTGTTCAAAGGAAATTCTGAAACTTTGCAATTTGAAATATTACGTTACCTAGAGCGAAAAAGTGTAGTAACAATAACAAAAAATGGGAGAAATAGTGGCGAAAGTGTAGGATGCTCGAGAAGCAGAAGTAACCGACACACTTCTTGTATTATTCTACGAGTCAGCTCGAAGCGAAGGAAGTTTCTTTATTGGTCGAAAATGGTGTGTAGCATTGATGTCAGAACTAGTCGATCTTGGAAAGTTGGTAAGCTCGTTAACAATTGACACGTATTTTCGTATACCGTCTGACTATGCTTTTGGTTTCTCTCCTTGTGCCTCGTGTCGTGTTCAAATATTTACCACCAGCCCCCGTCCCACCCCTCTTATGTGGCATACGGCTAACAAAACTGAAACTGCGGCATTTGGTCGGCTGTACGGCTGGTTATTAATGGCCCTCCGCCAACTGGCTTGTAAATTACCGGTGGAAATTTCGCGGCGACCCATTATACAGGCGACTTTGTTTGCTACCAAGTCTGTTGTATAGTGCAAGTTATCGAACCGGAGGCCCCCGATACCGATGTTGTTGTTGTTGTTGTTGCCGCGAAGAAACGATTAATGAGCAAACTGTACTTACGCTTTCCCCACCTATCCCCTCTTGACGGGTCTCCAACGAGTTGATCTTTCCCGCGAAAGTGACCGGAACAGATTGTTGTAATGACAGAACGTCGAAATTAAACATCTACATAATACAGCGGCAATTCAGAGATATAGCTCTGAACGATTTTTGTCGAAGAACGGCGAAAATTCGAGTTATAGAGGGTTAAGTTACAACGTATGAAATAGAGGTGAAAAGTAATATTTCACGATTTTCAATCGATTTTCAATTGATCTTGTAGGAAATCGAAAGAGAAGGAAATATAAATTCGACGCGAAGCGAAGGAAGGTAGGAGGTTCGAGGCGATAACATTAGTCGTCGGAAATGAAATCTTGCGGGAAGGTTTAAAGAGATCGCGAAGGATAGATCAAGCGAGAAGGTGTCTCGAAAACGTTGAAACTGCAGAAACAGGGACGAAGAAGGGTAGTCTTTGAATTGCTCAAGATTACGTTTTGCGGGCTGCGCAGTTTCTTCGGTTCCTTGCTCTTGATAAATGCTCGAACAGAAAAAAAAAAAAAGAAAAAAGAGAAGAAACTAAGCCAGGACCTTTAATTTTTCACCGCGTTCGCGCGAAAAACCTCCAGCTTCCTCTGAATAACGTCCTGTATACATATACGACCACTCGACGACGACGACGACGACGACGAGTCCACGGGTAGAGAAGAAAGAGCCAAAAAGTGGAGAAAAATTCTCGCGATTCTTATAAATCCCGTTAACGACCCAGCATCGATTTCACGCTCGTTCTAATACGAAAACCCGTTCACCCTCCACTCCCAGAGGAAAAAGAAGACACGGGTTGATCGCTGCTGCTGATTTTTCCTCGATTCCTCTCTTCTCTTTTTATCCGGACTCGATTTACCTCACGGAACACTTGTTCGCGCACCTTCTACTTATGGTACAACGATATTCTTTTAATATTCTTTTAATGTAATTGTTCGGCTCTTTGGTTTCATTAAGTTCAAATATCAGGGGTATGCAGCAGTATTTATCGTACAGAAAAATATCATTGATATTATTATAGATTGCCCTACAAACGAAGGAAACTTTTGCGTACCTTAATATATTCGAACGTGTTATTTAGGTTGATGCGAACAAGCATCGACTGTTGAGGCAACTTTTAAATACCTCGACAGGGGCAATTCATACTTGCATAATAATTAAGACGCTTTCCAGCCAAACGTTGAAGTTTCTTTGGAAATTCGAAAGAACCTTGGGAGCCAGAAGAGTGGCAGAAGTAATGGAAATCTAGGTACTATCGGGTACGTTAAAAAGTCATTTGATAAATGTTTCCTTTGTTGGCTGTTGTTTCAATTACGGGAAACTTTCCGGCACCGCGTCGAAAAGAAAGAGCGGAACGAATTCTTTTTTAATTAGACACTAGGAAACGAATGCAGGCAAAGATCGATGAAAGGAACAGACGTTTTTTTATACTTGACGCTTTCGCAGAACGACAAGGACTTTACCCTGGAAGCTCCGCCTTTCTTCTCTTTTCGGCCAGCGTGAAGAAAAATTGGGATAATTTAAAATAATACTTATCGAAGTCTGGCCATTTTAAGGTTAAAAAAGACTAGTGATGTTTACAGCATCCATGGCAGTTCGAATAAAATCCAGATTTCCAAGAAAACGGAGGAAATTCGTTTCTTCGTAGTCTCGTGATTCATGAATCTACTTTGATATTTCTTATAATCTTATTCTATTTATTGAAATATCGACTGGTCTTTCTATATTTGTTGCATCGGAGGATATTAGGATTGTGCTCGAACGAACGCACTGATGGAGTATCGGGCGACAATATTGATACAAGGGTAAAGCATAATGCGAGCTGGAACCCGGCCAGATACGGGTCAACGATTATTGGCCGTAATAACGTCGTAAATCTGAGAGATGGACGCGAAATCGAGGATCCTTGGTGTCGGTAGAAATTCCATACGCAGCCTGCTTACACGGTAGATAATAATGTACACTCGCAATCGTTCGTAGTTTCCTGTTTACGATCTTGCCACGGACTCGCCTCGAGACTCCGCGCACCACCGAATCCTTAATGAACCAATAATTTCGCTAATGACGCTCGATCAGCAACTGTTTGTCGTACACCTGCGTCCGATTACAGCCAGTATGCTGGGAATCCGCTCCCGTTAATCAACCATCTTCCCTGTTTCGAGCTGGTATTGCGAATTTCTGGCTCGTAACGCGTTGTCTCGGCCCCCAATCGTCCTTTCTTCCAATTCGATTCAAATAGAAACAAAAAGAAATGACATATTAATATTTTGAAATTGAACGTCAAGTCTTTCTTCATTTTCTTGATGGTTAATCAACGTTTCGAACGGACATAATGCTGGGCTGGGTTTTTCAATTCCTAGAAATCAATCTATCCCGAAAGGAACAGAACGGAACTGTGTGCCTCCTGTACGTACGGTCGTTATTACACGAGCGTGAGTGTTTTCGCGGGATTCGCGGACAAACGAGTTGCTGGAAAGTTGGACAGCAACGGCAGCCTTAACGGACGGACACGCGATCCTGCAGCGGAAATTTTTGCACGCGACCTCTTCGGATCGCTCGGGATTCACGTGAACATCGTGACCGTACACACACCTGTAATCTTAGCATTCGTTAACGGGCCAATATTCGCAATATTTATACTTACATTTTATTTGATTAGGTTACTCTGTGTCTAGAAGAAGACTCCGGTTCCGTTCTTTTTCTTTTATTTCGTGTATTTTCTTGCAGCAAAATCGTTGTAAGGATAACCAGCGACTGTCGGAAGGGAAACGGTGTTTACTAGATTGGACGTGAAACCGGATAACACAGTGCAAGCTCATTGCGCGACGCTCGTCTTCCGAGCTTCTTTCGCGAAGGATCTCGACAGCGGATGTATCCGGTGACAAATTACCCGATGCTACACCGACGAATCGAGTAAGGGACAGTCGGTCGCTAATTGATCGATCGAATCTACCAAGTGGACTTTACGACTCGCAGAGTGTTTAATTGTGATTTATTGGATATTCGCGAAAGAATACCGGTGATCAAATTAATTGAGATCCGGAAATTAAATGTCACAGTTTTTGTCTTATTTCTAAGCTTATGAAAATATATTCCCAAGAATTCCAGCTTCCTAATCAACAGCACAAAGCAATAACATTATTACGCTGCAATTCTATTTTAACATGTAACGTGCAGTATATCGTATCATTTTTCCCAACTTTCTGTTTCGTTTCCTTGTTCCATTATTCAATATTACCATATTCCCTCGTTTCGCGTTCATACTTTGCAACATTCATTTTTCTAACGAATCGTTTGTAATAATTTAAGAAAAAAAAAAAACAAACTGCAGCATGCGTGCAGAAGGCTATAGTATAGAGGCGCGATTTATCGTCGTACAGGAAGGAACGTGCATTAAATTGACGAGCAAACATTTTCAGCTTTCAGGACGATAACGTTATTACTCGGGTAGGAAAAGTTTTCTCATCACTTCTTGTCGTCCAATGGCACCGGAACTCGGCGCAGTTTACCTGGAACTTACCATAATTAACAATTACGATCGTGCCGAGGCTGAGGTCGATTGAAAATCACTTGGAGTTTCGAAAGTGCTTGGAACGAGTGGAGGGCAAATTAGCATTCGCCCGGAGGAATTCAGATTGTTACTACTTCTTGTAAACTATATGCTCCAGAGGTCGGAAGTTACGTTGTTGTGTTCGCCTGGTAGTGCAGGCTGCGTAACGGTAACGAGTTTTTACCACGACTTTTATTAACCTCGACGGACTGCAATCCTTTCATAAAAAATCTTACCCTGGCTCCTGCTTGGCTTAATAACGCCGCGCCGTTTAATTATCAATTTTCTTTCTTATGCGCGAAAATATTCCTTATCGTTAAATAATCATTACGGTAATTGATAATAGATTATCGCTAAAGATACGTTAACTTCGCGAAGACGTTTCTTACGCGCTGAACGAAAGACGTCCGTTTTAAGTAGTAGAAGCGCGAAATAAGTCAGACATAAAGCGTATGCTTTAGAATTCAGAATAACTACCAACTGGTCTTAATTTTCCTTTGTAGAACAAGTATTTATTTCGATAATTTTGTAACGTTAGTGGCATATAAAATTTGTTAAGACATCTTGGCCATAGAATTTGAATAACCTCGATGCAAAGTATATGAAAAGATCGCAAACTTAAAAGGTTTTCATTACACGAAGCACTTGTTTATCAGATGTACCATAAACTGGAGCGTATTGTCAGAGGGATATAAAATTCTTGTGATGAACAGTAATCTAGATCAAGATAATCCACGGATAGCTTCCGTTTTAAATTACAACCGGCGAAGTGATCAAAGGACGAGCTCCACTTTTTGTTTTCCTTTATTCCCCTTTTCTCCTTGCAACTACTCGCGGCATCGTCATTTTTATGGCTCGCTTTCAAGTTTTAATGACCCAACGTGCCTGCGCTTGATCCTGTTCCCTTCTCAGCCTTTAACGTATCACACTCAAAAGCAACGTATTTTCTGAAATATCATGTTGTACCTTGGTCCGTATTATTATTATAATTAAGAATTATTTTGCGTTCCAAGGTATTCGTGGCGATACCTCGTTTATTAAACTTAACTTTCGAGGCAATAAAATTTAATTTAACTTCTTTGTATTAAATTTGTGTCACCGATAATCGACATTCCATGGAAGGGAAAATATATTTTCAAACGAGAGAGAATATTTCCAAGGTAATAAAATATTAGTTTGGAAGGAAATATTGAAGGGAGAGAAAAGGTTTCTTCAATCTGGACGAAAAATCCTCGTTCCTCGTTACTTTTTTTTATCTACTTTCCACCTGATTCCACGCTTCTGCTTTTTGAACGGCTGACAAATCGCGAGCCACTGATTTATCGCGAAGTCCCGGGTTACCGGCCGAACATTCCGTGGGTGCTAAATTAACCATCTCCCAGCACAGCGCCGGTCGAAAATGGCTGACACTCGATTTCCCTGGCGCAAGAAGCGAAAATGCAGGATCGAACCGCCCTGACTCGAGCACCAGTTATATTCGAACCACTTTGATAAGCTATACTCAGATATTTACTATGATCTTTCGGTAGAAGGTTTTAAACGTTTCAGTGAAGTTGAATATTTGCATAACTCAGTTATAAATTGTCGATTGAACGCAACGGCAAAGTTCCGATTAAATGGAGTCGATTTCTGGTTTGGCTTAGTTTTCCAAAGGGTGAATTTTTGATACAACATCATTGGCACAACGATCGATCGACGACAGGCCAATTAACCGCTTTCATGAGACCGTTTAACGCGCGAGCTTGGGAAACATACATACGTTATATCCGGCGCTTGGAGAGCCAGAAAGTCCGGGCAAAGTTTGAAACAGAGCTCGCTGGAACAATCGAGTAGACTGGCACGGGGAACTAATTTCACCTACGTTGCAGCAACGAAATGTTGAGCAAGAACCAACTTTCACCACGTAACGTTAAGAAGCGTTTAAAAGCTTCCACGTGTAAAACTCTTTCTCCAACTACCCTGTGCGAGATTCATTTCGTACCGAGAAATTACAAAGTAATTTTCTTGTACAAATTTGATTATAAACGATGAGAAAGGGGATACTGCTTATATATTATTTCTATTCACATTCCGTTCGAATTCATTTCTTGCCATACCGGTGACAATTCAATGATCCCTCTGCGATAGAATTGGAATAATTTGAACGTAAATTATACGAAAAGGTCGGGGATTTGGTTGGCAAGCTAATAGAAGGTGGGTGGTTAGGTCCGTTCGCAAGAAGAATAATATATCACATTCGGTCCGATCTCTCGACTTGGTCGTTCCTTGGAATTAAATGGGATTCTTGGATCGGTGCATCTTTCTACGAAAACGACGTGCATTGTGTGCATCTGCGTGTGCATCGGCACCGATCTCGACGGGAAAAGTCTTTTCTGTTTTGTCGATTCGTTTGCTCTTCCAAGAAACGAGCACTCGTGTGACTTAACGTCGATAAAGCTTTGCTCGAAGAAACAATGGAGAGCACGCGATTCTCGATCGATAGTGGAAACACGCCCATGTTGATACGTTACCTTAGCCGTTAGCCCATACTTTCTATTCGTTCGATTCACATTCGTTAAGTTCCCACTCGATAACTTCCCGTTCGTTGAATTTTCCCTCTCGTCAATCAAGATGCAACGTTGTTTATATTTTATAAACAATTAAAATAGTAAACAGTAAATATATCGTAACAGGGACTATTTCAGTGTTTAAAGATAATAATTATTGAAGTAGGATAGAAAGTGGTCAGAATTTTGGTGTATTTCTATTGACAGATGGATTTAAATGGAGTCGTTTAAAGACTCGGATGATTTTATTAATCTTGAATTCTCGACCAAGATTGTTACAGGAGGAATATTTTATTCTAATTCAAGAAGGAAGGTGTCAAGATGTTGTGGATAGGTGGTGCTTGGTCGTATCTGTATGCAATGTATGCATGAGGACGCGTTATACATATACTGGAGGATCTAACGGATGCACGGCTGGATGCATCTGATTTCATCTTCTTCTCGTTTCCGCTCGGATAGACGCTTCCGTAAATTCATGCCTCATTCGTTCCATTTCGTTATCCTTTCAACCTCTTCTCTTCTTTCTTCGCGAACAACCTTGCACCCTCCAGAGATAAAAGAATACCCGTTACTTGATTAAATTAACAAGTCAAGAAAAATAATAATTATTTATTTTTGATAATACTTTTGCAAAAACATTCTATGGAAATGTATAAATAAATAATCCGTCGCATTGAGCTTTCATTATTTTTAGGGTAGTTTTCCAAGCCCACTTTATATTATTAAAATTCTGCACTTTCGTTATATTTGAAGAAATAAATGAATTTTTCTATAAGAGAAATTAGAAACGAAAAATAATCGGCCTCGCCCCGTTGCGGGGTCGTATCCAGGGAAGCCAACTCGTTAAATAAAGAAACAAAGGTAAAAAAAAGAAAAAGGAGATGCAGTGCAACTGGCAAGGAAATTCTCCGCACGAATGTGAAATTTCACAAGGGATGCAAAGGTGCAACGACAATCGCGACGATTCTTGGCACAAGAGCGAGACAGCCATTATCTTTTTACGCCGAGGGAAAAAGAATGCGGTCGAGACGGTTAGAATAGAAAAATTCAGGATAAAGTGGCCGAAGGTGCTCACGGGCCAATCGAAACAATAATTTACCAGCAGCCACTTTTATCTGTAATGGTCGCGGAGGAAAAGCTTCGATAGAACGGAACCGGAGCTACGTACCTTCTATCCTGGTGTTTTACGTATTTCTTCCGGTGGCATTGATATTCCTTTTTTCTCTAATTCTTTATTCATAAACTAAAATCTCTTTGATATATTATATTTTTAATATATTTATATATATACACACACGTGTGTATTAGGTTGTTGCATATGAAATGTCCAATTTATATTGGCAACTTTAAATAAACACACATTTTTTATATTAAACTAATTAAAATCTGTACATTTTGTCCAAAAATTACAAGTTTCAGAAATTTTCTCGTGCTTCACAGAAATCTAAGAAAGACACGTTTAAACACGCGAATCTTAACAAATTTCGATGATAATTCATCACAATAAATCATAGACTTATTTCTAAATAAGAATCGTTGGAATCTGCACATTTTCTTCAACGAATCAAAGCACTATATGATTCTCGCAAAAATCATGTTAATACATATTTCATAAAAGCTTTTCTGAAACAAAATCAGAAATTTCATATTCAACTACCTAATACATTTTGTCTCTTATATATTTTTATATACGTTCATACATCTTTATGTATGTAAGAACCAACAAGAAACCGTGATCTTAGCAGAGTAATAAAAAGAACGAAAACTAGTGACACAACATTTGTCAAGTAGTTAGAGAATTTGCTTGTCCGTAAGAGAAGTCGAAACGAGAGAAAAGCACGCCGCGCCGTACCTCTATGTATTCGGCCGTGCGAGGTTCGAAGATAAAAAGAGGGCTCGCCGAGAGGAGGAAAAAGCATCTTCTGGTGGGGTCTAGCCACGGACAATTCGCTTCGTTTAACCGAGCTGGCCGCTGGACGATGTCCAACCGGTATCGCACAGACGTTTGCTGCTCTTTTGAACGTCAGTTATGAGTCTTTCAAATTGCATCAAACCTTTACAATGCTTCTATCTCGTTCCCTTCGTATCTTTCGTTTTCTCTCTTGACTTCTACCCTGACGGTGAAACACGGATATCAGGAGAAAGCTTTCCTCCACCTCTGTCGCCACTTGTCTGTTTTTCTCCTCTTCCGTTCCCCGATAGCGATACCCTTTTTCCTTTATTTTTCTCTCCACCGTGTAGAGCGACAGAAAAAGGGATCAGCCATAATTCGTGATCCTTCTACGATTTCGAAACGAATACGATAGCCTTAAGTAAACCTCCCCTTTTCTCCGCTCGACCGAGCGAAGCGTGCAAATAATTGTACCGTCAAGTAACCTCCTCTCTCGCGGACGTATTGGTTTTCGCGTGGATAGCAAACTTAACCCAGAATCTTTTTTATCTTTCTTCGAGTCGAACGAGTCAACCCCATCTTTTGCAGCCACCTTTGCGGATATCGCTTTTGCCTGCATACAGGATCGTAACATTTGAATCCTTTCGTAAGCCACGCGCTTTTAGATTGTTTATAATCGATATTAACGACGCAACTTATGAGATTTTACCGCTCTCGTATATTGGCAAGTATCGATAGGTTCAGTCCTCGGTAACTTTTAAGTACAAAACAAATAACTATTTTCTTTGAAGAAATAGTACATTGACCTACGATTCGTCGATTGCTGTTTTGTTTAAGAATTCTGAATGAAAAAAAAAAAGAAAACAAAATGTTTTGTTACGTCCGGAACGTAGACCGAGCTAAGGGTTCTGGATAGGTATATAAAATCGTTTGAAATTGTTTAAAGCGAATCTACATACGTGCATGCGAAGCGTAACTCGAAGCGAGCACAATTACGGCTGGTAACGGTTGTTCGAAGCAGGGGGTAACAAAGGGTAATCCATTATATTATGCTTCTAGCATCATTCTGGTAGATAATTTCAGCTCGTTACAGAATCAGAGCTCGTTTTTCTTCCGTTGGTTGCCGGTTAGTGGCATAAAAGGAAGCCCGGTTTCCTAGATTTCCTAACTCCCCGATGCACTTGGAAACATCAGGAAGTAGTTAGAACACCGCTTGATGGCGTATCAGAGTTTCCTTCGCGGAAGTAATTTTCTAAAATCCCTCTCTTCGATCGATTTCGTTCGATCAACCAAATTTACTTTCTCCTTCGTAGTCAGACATTTTCTTACGCCAGATAATAATATATTACGGCCATGCAATTGTTAAAGGGGCTGTTTTATAGGGTGTTTTGATTATCAACCCTTCGAACCAACCGGAAAGCTTCGTGTTGCAAAGAAACACGATACTAAAGTTCATTTTTTTTTGTCGTTGAATAATCAGCCCTTAGACTTGTTCGATTGGCCATTCACAGTAGGTGTGGTTAATCGTTGAAATAGTTCCTTCGGTTGGGCAAATTAGGTTCACGAATAAGGTATCATGGCACGGCACGGAAGCGGTAAGAAATCGTACAAAGGGGCATCTAATGGGTCGCGGTTACTATCGGTTTACCTGAAAACGATGCAAAAGTATCGCCTCACGCGAGGCTCATTAGCATTTAGAGTGGCGAGGGATTTATTCCCCGGCTGTGACTGCTGGATCACGACACGGTATGCATAGGATTATCTTCGAGTACCTAGACAATAGTGACCTAATCCATTTAGAAAGAAAACGAGCCACGTTTTCTATGCCTCTGTTTCCCTTTACCGCCATTCTACGTGTCTGCGTATCCTGAATGTTACCCTTTTATCCTTTTCATTTTTATGCGGCTCGTTGCCGTGTTGCAACGAGAGAATAACGGATAGAAGCAAGAAACCCCTCGTTCCCTTTTAACCTCTTACCCCGTTGGTATTTTTGTTCTTTATAGAGGCACCGTTATACGTTCTTAATTTAAGAGGGAAGGAAGTGGGATACCACCGCAGAGAATAGGGCGGTTCTGCGTAGAAAAGCTTTCAACATTAAATTTCCTTACGACTTTCGTTGCACTTGCAAACTTGGTACGTAACTAATAGGTAGCGAGTAAATAAGTGTAAATTGCGATTATTCCTCGATTTACGACGGGGATCGTGTTATAGAATTTTCGTTGCAAATCCAGTTTTGTATAAAATCATTTTTTAAGAAGATATACATACAGAAATGTTGTCAGCTAGTATAAATTAACCGATGCCACGAATTGCCGCAACAACGTCCGCAATAAGCGCGTTGTCTCGCGTCACGCCGCGTCTCGACGCTTCGCGTCGGATTCCAAGTTGAGCGTGTAAACGCAGCTGCTTTGTATTTGTGGGCTAGCGTCGTCGAGCAGGCCGATTATATCACGGCTCGTGGAAATCCAAGCGTTCTTGGTGAACGCCAACTGTCGTCATGACCGGGTTACCGGTTCTCCCTCAGAATGGATTATTCTTAACCCTTTTACACGTCATCGAGAATTATTATAACTACCGGTATAAACGTTAGTGGGGAAAAGTGTTGACGTGTTTCCGTGTTTGTCTGTCTCCTCCCCAGACGCCCTTGGTTCGGATTGTCCGATATGCGATTCGGATATAATACGAGGCGTCTGGGGCAGGGATCGACTGTCGTCAGCTTCACTGACGAGACTGACAGTCGATCCAGAGACGAAACGCCAATTAAGATTATCGCTAATGGCAGAAATGTAACCCTTTTAATACTCGTTAAAATAACAGAGTGATGAAGCTTTCCTATGATTTATACTCGCGAGCATTTATTATAAATATTTTTATCTACGGTACTGTATATTTATATTCTTATTGTATTTGTTCAGCTACGAATACACTTTTTGACGAAACCTCCTCGCTCCCGTGTAATTTCTCGAAGAATCCAGCCAGTCGTTCGGTTGAGAAAGTTAGCAAACAGCACGTGACAACAATTAAGAGCATTAGAACGGTCGAAGAGGGGAGGAGGAAAGTTTCGCGGCCGCTGACGAGGAATTAGCAGTGTTAGCAAGACTAACTACAGCTGGCTTACGCGAGCCTGCAACTCGCCAAGATCAGGGATCACAACTCGCCACCCTGTTTAACGCTCTTATCTAAGAAAGGGATACGCCACTCTTGTGTCCGTGACTCGACTATTCAACGCTTCGTTCCTCGAGCGATTTCAGAAAATATTTAGGTAATCCGTTCAGCCTTCGTTTATTTTCTCGCGTTAAACAACCTAGTTGCTATTTACGCGATTTCTCAAGGAAAGACGATAAATTCGCGTCACGTCGGTGTTTGTACCGGTATATGGAGCATGGATCATTGTTGCCGCGGATTTCGTTGTAAAATGTACTATATGTTGAAGCGTACGAGACTCGATAAATTCAGCTGGAAGAATTTTTGAGTATTGTACGAGACATCGACTCGGAAGGAAAGGAAAACATTTGCTTTTATGTGGAACGAATTTATTGGATCGATTTAGGGAGAGGTGGGTGCATTGTATCCTCCGTCCGACCGATCACTTTTATGTGTTCCACGGTAAAAAGTTTGTTGCTGAAAGCGGTACCTACCGCTACCATCGTTTCCTACTTCCTCCAAGTACCACTACCCTTCAAAATAAGTAATCTCAATTTTCTCCCGTCTTCGTTCGAAACCAACACTGTTATTTCTTGGAAATTCTGAAAACCATGGCCGCATAAAACTGAAAATTATTTAACCTACGCAACCGGTCATAATTGATCACAATTTTTATCAACCACGATCTCAATGCAAAATGAAACTTTCTCGTGCGCGTACGAACGTCATAAATCAGCCAACAATGAATTCGTTATTGCGAACCTGACGGAGTGTATCGATCGATTTTCACCGACCATAAATTATAATCGTGCAAAATTCTTGCGCAAACTGGAAACGTTGTTACGTTAAGTTGAAGGATCGTTGAAGTGTCCGATTTCGATGGGCCAATGATAACGGGCTGGGCTTAATGCGTTTAACGTTGTTATGTAAATGTTACGTTACACGAGTTCGCAAACAATTTAGTATATCGCGCGATGCCGGAACGCGGTTTCGTCCCCGCGTACTTAACGTTTACCTTGCATCGTAATAAGTTTAACATAGTTCGGACAAATAGGGAGTTTCGGCTGGCTCTTGGTACCCGTTAACCACCTTCCTACGCCGAGATTGGAATCAGCGTTACCAAACGAACCCTCCTTTACGACGGAGAACGTGACGTCACAATACCCCTAGTCGACCGTTGGATGAATGCACGTGGCAAGTACTCCTTACGTCCAATACGAAACTTCCGTTTGCCCTACGATACGAGTCGTGACGTCATTGGTTCGCTAACTATCTGCTACCAACTCTTTCGAATGAATATAACCATCGTGATTAATTACCTTGCATAGGATTTGGAAAATTAGATTTCCTGGAGATTGTACCTGGTGACAGAAGGAAATGAAAAAGGAGGACGAACGGTTGGGAAAAGCTGAAGAAGTTGACAGAAAATTCTTTCTGTTTCGTAGGATCAACTCAGTCGACGGTTATTCAAAACTTGTAAGCTCCCCAAAAAGACCAAGTTCCATCTTTTATTCTCGAGGTATTATCCTACGCAATTCGTCCGGGAAAGTTTGCCGTTCAGTCTGCCGTAACGCGGCCGTTAAGCGAAGCGTTTATCGAATTAAGCTCGATCGTTTTTCAACCACGGGGCTACACAATGAGCTCGTTTATCATACACGTTTAATGAAGCGACCGGAATGCTCGATTAAAATATTATCCGGTCATCTCGAGCGAAAAAAAGTTAATACCGTTTGCGAAACATTTGCGAACTGTAATCGCGAATCTTTTCTTGTTTTTCCGTTGCTCGAGACAAATTTTCAAGAAGAAATTCTGATGCAAACGAATCGTATAATTAAGCTGTGGATCGTTGGGCATAAACGATCTGCATCCATACCAGTTGTAAATTAAAAGCTTGCTACGATAGCCTGGTGACTTGGTCATTTTTCACTTGTTTATAAAAATAATTAAAAATGCATCTAACGATCTGATTGGCACGCGAATAGAGGAAAGGATAAGTGCGCTTTCGTTATATGCAATTACCTTACTTGGTTAAAAAAAGAAGAGGCGGTTAATTATAAGGTGAAATAGAAACGTTAAGTTATAGAGGAAAGAACATTTGAAATAGAATATATTGGGGGCGCGCGGAGTTACATTCTCTGAAAATGTATATGCGAACAAGAGCACGGGTAAGGGAACTATGAAATATCCCTTCGTGGTTAAACGAGGTCATCGCAAAGTAATGAGCACCGTTTTAAGGAATTATTAAAGAGATAGCCTACTTTTCGTACACGTGCAATGGAACGCAACGAGAATTATTATGACGTTCAACCACCGCGAAACTATGCTGTTATAAATACCGGAATACCGCGGAACCATGCTAATAAAGTCATACTTTTCATCGCTGTAGAATATTAATAAGAGGAAAGCCAAAGACCTCGGCAGCAATCCTCTATCGATATAATACAAACAATATTTTACGATTCTGTTCTATTTTGAAGGGGTCTAAAATGTAAACAGTGCAACGTGCAAATCTTTTAAAGATTCTCGTAAAAAAATACAAACTAAATGTAGCGGTAATTAAATAACCTGTATACACGTATACGCCAGAATGGTTAGGGTTAGGTTTAATCAAAATACGAAGAAACTCGGAGGCTACCAATGGAATTGCACAGTATTATCGTTAGGGGTGTGTATAAGCGTGATCGTAACAAGCAATCACCTTATCGAAGGTAACAGGCAACGGATACGACGTCGGTCATAATGGTCGAGGGCGTCGATCATCGCAATAATAATGCAACAGAGGTATCGAATGCCGTTGAATGTTGGCACCGGTAGGAGGATAAGTGGAGCGGATCGGTGAGGAAGAGGGGTTGGTGGGTGTCGAGGGTGGGTGCGGGGTGGTCAGGGGGTTGATGTCTGGCTAAGCGCGGGCGCAGTTGGATCGTGGTCTCCTGCACGGCAGCATTTCTCTTACCCGGTCTCTTTACGCAGCTCCTCTGTCTCGATCACCTTTCCTCCTTTCTCTCTTCTTCCCCTCCTTGGTCATCCACTTATCGGCCTATCCATCTTACCAACCCATTTTTCGCTTCTTCCTTCCTGCAGGCCTACCGCTCTATCCCCCTTTTTGTACATGTATCCGTCTCTGTCTCACCCTTTACTGGTCGGTTCCATCCATTTCAGTGTGCAGGCCGGCTGACCATGCGACACACGCGTCCACGCGACCAAGTGTGTCCGTGTCGGATGACGAATGAGTGGCACTCCCGAGGGAAACGGAAGCTGGGACGCGCTGGTTGATCGCGAGTCGAATGTGCCGTGTTTTGGTGGGCCACCCTGTCACGTGGAAATTCGAGTTTCTCTGTCCCTTCGTCGTGGAACGAATCGAGGAAAAAAGGGTTTCCGCTTCCCTTCAAAATCGCCCCAAACTTCGAAGTGACTGACTTGGAAGGGTTCGAGAGCTAGCGTGAAATCGGCCGAAGCTTGAAGTAAAGTGAAACGCTTTCCTTGTTGTTGTTGTTGTTGTTGTTATTGTTTTTCGTTTCTGTCGATAGTCTTATGAATCATCGAGGGAAACAATCGAGTTTCAGTGATTTATGGATCGTTTGGTGCTCGCGGTTTCGTAGAGGCATACGGGTCTGTGAACTGGTTACGCAAGCTTGTCGGGTCAATTTTATTTATTTACTTATTCGATGGACTTTGGCCGTTGTTTTATGAAACCTTGAGTTGACGTTCAACGTTCGTTAGAAAATCTTGACGTTTTAATTTTGGAAAATGATATTATTGTCACTTTTATCATACTTTTGGACCATTAGCTTTTAACGTGTTAATTTGCACAATAATTACCGCCAAAAGTATAAAAATATACAATTCTGAATATCATTGAAATTGCGTTAGTAAATCGAAACAACGAAATAATATTATTATTACATTTCGATGCGTTCTATCTCATACACGTCAATATTCAGTAGGATGGTTATGTTACTACTACGCATGGCTTGTACGACACTATTCTCTCTGTACGTGCAATGACAATTAAACTCTATTAAAAATCTGAACCTTCGAATACCGAATCTGAGTCAATCACAATCCACAGCTGTAAAATAAAATTTCAAACGTAAGGCCTTTGGTGTTTCGGACGAAAAAATATTTACAGAAATGCTTCGAATTCAATTGATTCAACTGAAATCGTGGGATCTCTTCATGATCCAACGTTCGAGGCTTACCATATTAAAAAGAATCTCAATTATAAAACTACACACGTTCCGTATGAAATCCTATCAGCAACTGATAAACAATAACATCGCAAACAATTTTGCAAGAACGAAAGGAAATTTTTCAAAGAATTTCGAATCGAAATTGCAATACGTTCGCCCCCTTTTGTTCGCGGCTGCCTTTTCATTGATCTGTTCCACTGCGCTCTTTCAAAGACTCGTCCGGGTGTAAAACGTCGCACCAATAACTCGTTCGCAAAGTGTTTCGTTGTTGAAATAAAGGAAATTCGCGGAACGCGACGATGATAATCGGAAGGTCAAAGTGGAGCGTGATCGTAGCGAAACGGTGAACGTTGGTTGAAATCGTGGGAGGATGAATTTTTTCCCTGGTGAGAGAAACATTGACAGGAAAATGGATCAGGGAAGAAAGGGACGCGTGGCCTGGACGTGGAGGCAATAGAGCCGCTTTATTGGTGACAGAGGGTCAACAACGACCAACCCCCAGCCGCATCCACAACAACGGTACGTTTTCCATCGTGCATGCTACCGTAATATGGAACAACGTGGCTTATCGTAACCTAGAAATTTCCTTTCTCACCACCCCCCGTTTTCGAGAGAATCCATTTTGAATATTCCCCTCGTTGTTTTCTTTTTCTTTACATATTTTCAATTTTGTCCTCATATTCCACATTCGAGGCTCCATTTACAAGAAAGTCAATTTTCAACATTCCTCTTGCCTTCACTTATTTACATTTCATTTTGTTCTCATACACTTTTACGGCCAGGAAAGAACCGTAAGGGTGAAATAAAATTTGTCTCTCTTCTAGAAAATCGACTTCGTATTTTTTTATATTCGAAAAGTCTTTAATGAAACAAGATAAACTTAATTTCCTAGCTTTCGCTTGAAAATGGCAATTAAATCTGAAGGTTCATAATTTGTTTAACCAAAGCTAAAGGGTTAACCATTTTGTATTTTTCGATGAGAAATTCGAGCCAGTTTGAGGACATAACTCGTGCAGCAATTTCCCTTTCGGAAAGAACAAAGGTTCGATGGCGGGAACCACGAAACGATGCATTTCAAAAACACCGGAAATCGGGTCTGAACAATTTCAACGCGTTCACGTTTTAAACCGGCCACCCTCTCGAGCGATTATCTCGCCTACATACGATGAAGTTATATTCGGGATTGATTTCAATTTGCGTGCGCACGCCAACGTTCGCTGAAGCGCGAACAATGTCGACCCGATCGTACTACACGGCCTGATTATTAGTACGTAATAACCGGCCAGCAATAAATCTACGAATAGATAATCAAAATGGTAAACATCGTGAAATTGCTGTTTCGTCATTTCGCGTTTCGCGTTTCGATTGCTACAAACCCCGGTTACAAACTGTATTGCAAATATTATTACTGTACATATTGTACCGATTCGCGAACGTACATCGATCTGTACGCAAACACTCGTTATTAGTTTCGATTCCCTTCTATCGAATTTTAATCACTACCGGTATCGAACCGAACTAATTGACGTACGTGAACTCTCAGAAGGTCATTACACGCTTCGATCAAAACCATGTGTATTCTTTGGGATATTTATGCAAATATATACAGGCTTGGTAGAAGGTGCACGAAATATTCACTTTATTGGAAATATTTCTTTAGCTAAAAAATGTAATATTTTCTTATATAATCTAATTTTTATGGATATTTGAAAAGTAGGAGTGCCAATCGCTTGGAAAGGGTTAATTATTATTAGTTAGTACTGCTATCGCAAGCCCAACGATTGCTATCGCTACTGTTACTAGGTAGTGAGTTTCTCTTTGTTATTGTTCGCAGAAGAGGTACATCGGTATAGTCGATTTGGCGCGATTTCGAGAAGCGGTATCGCGAAATGTACCGGAAACGATGGACCGTGAAGACGCTGGGAATGGATTTACGGTACAACGGCGACCTAAGCGGCTGGTGCACGGCTGTCTTGGCCAGGATCATCTTCATTCTCTTCTTCTCGATGTTGGTGCACGGTGAGTCGATCTACAACTTACGTCTACCTCGAGACGCTTATACAGCACGCGATAAGCAAGCGTTTCCTTCTTGTTCATTGAGTCCTCTAGCAAACAGAAGCTGTCCCATAAAGAGGAGACGTAACTTTGAGTCGATTTAGCCGGTATTACTTTGGTTACTAAAGAAACTTCACGACTTCTTTTCACAGGCTCGTAATAGAAGCCATTTATTCGAAAAGTAAGCACCAGCACAACTCTGTATAAAATACGGAAAACGATTCAGAAATGAATATACATTTTCCATCGATGTCATGATCAAAACCGTATGTGTATATAGATTTATGTACGGTCTTGAACTGCGCGTTCGTTTCGGAACAAAAGAAATAAATGAAAGCGAGGAGAGGCTCCAATAATCCCAACGATTAACCGAACGATAAAGCTTTACAGTGTAATAAAAGCAGGTAGTCAACTGCCTGCGCATTGATGGTTGACCGAAGAGAACAGAGATTCTAATTAAACATGGCTTGAAGCGCGAACGTTTCATTCTCGATAAATCGTGGCCGCGGACAGCTCGAATAAACAGACCTACATGCATCGAGAAAAATCAATGACAAAAAAAGTAATTGAAGGACGAGCGTACCTGCGATCAACAGGATTTTATTTCCCTTGTTCGTCCATCGATCAAACGTCCCACTAATTATCCGTCCTGTTTACACCGCAATTGTATCAAATATCGTCCACCATACTTGACTGCCACGCTAAAAGCGCTGAAAACTTTGTTATTATTCTCCCAATTTCTCGTCATTTCTATTATTCAGAATTTGAAGTAGCCAATACGCCGATTTCTAATTACGTAATCGACAAATTTCTACGGAAATTCAAGCGTCACCCACATACGTGTGACGTGGCAGTTAAAGTGTTAAACAATATGTTTTGTGCTGCGTTACACTAAAAGACAGTTGCATGAATCTCTGTGGAAAGACGGTAAAGAGTATTTCCGTAATTTCATCAAGTTTCTCAGCGAGCGTCTGTCGTGGACAGCTGAAAAAGAATAGAAAATCGGTAGAGACTGTAGAGAGGTTTCATGGTCTTAAGAACGGTGCTGTAATTTCAAGTCGGGTAAACGTAATTTAAAAAATCCAGAAGCAATTCCATTTTTTCCCCTTTTTCTACTCTCTCTCTTTTTTTTTTTTTTTTTTTTTGGTTTAAAGTAGTCTGGAAACGTTGGCGTGCACGAAACACTTTGTCCGCGCGCACCAGCGATTCCCGCGACACGAAATTTTCGCGAGACTAGTCAGGGGACCCTGTTGAAAAACTCGACGCGAAAGGCACAACCATGCCGGGAAAATCAGCGGGTGGAAAGTTACGTACCCCGGCATAGACGAAATCAGATAAAAACGTATCGGAGAAAACAATATGATTCTCCTCGAAACTTTACAAATGACACCGACACCAGATAACGCCGTGTGGTGCGCGTGTATACGCTTTGAAAAATCAACGATCTAGTTACACTTGTATCATTTTTCTGACGGTAGCGTGAGTGTTTTGCCTGTCGAATATTTTCTTTCTTTCTTTTTACCATTGCTGTCAAAATTATATCTTTTGCATCGTGAAAGTTGCCTAATATCGATCGTCTGAGTTTTGAAAATTGTGAAAATTCAGAATTCTGAAATTTCAGCCGAAATGGATAATTATAGCGATTAAATCGGATAATTATAACGATCTATCCTAATCGGTAATTAATACGCAAGCTACAGTTTTATCAACGTCCGAATAGATATGATACGTTGAAATACATATCCACAAATAGGGGTTGTTGAAACAGGCGAGTACCGGTTGGCCGTGGATTTCCTTGTTAGTAACGCAAAGCCTGTTACAAGTTACAAGATAGCCGGTTCTCGGTTTCCAAAGCAAACTCGACGTTCGTATTGGCCAGGAGTAAACGCGCGTTATCCGAAAGTTGCAGTTGCATTCGGCTGCGTGTTTCGCATATCGCGTATCACGATTGCAATATCCGCTAGCTATCTCTCGCGGCAGAGTCTGATATTGCCCATTGCGTAAGGGGTTAACGACACGATGACGGTTCTGGCCGCGTCTGTTGGCTCGATACATTTGCCGCAAAACGCAACGGAGGAGGGACACGTAGTTTACAGACCAGGGGCTATTTCATTCGACTCGGTTCCGTGTAACCACCATGGAACCGGCAAAACGACGAATTTACATTCGATAAAACATTCCCCTCGTTTCCCCTTCCCTTCCGGCCCATCGTATTCCTCTTCGTCAGCTTTAACCTTATTGTTAATACAAAAAATTTCATTTCATTCTTACTATGGATTAAACGTTATTGGAATACGTATAAGCAGGGTTATTAAAGCATTTGCATAATTTCCGGAAGCTTTCGTAATAATATGGTCGTTGAAGAGTCAATAACGATCCTCTCGTGTTACCCATCACGTTCATTTCTAATTCAAAGAACGTATACTTAGGTAGGGTATGTAACCGGGAAGCATCGAATCGTAGAAGCAGTTTGCAGCGGCAGTTCAACGTTTGATGGGTAGAATTAGGTTTATTCAAGAACGCGAAGACGGTATTACAAGGTTTGCCGATGAGTCATACAGGATTAGTGCGGTTCACGTACAGCATTTCAATTTCTCTTTGACGAACCTTGCTCTGCCAACACCTGAATGCATCTCGATTTCAAACGTATATATTGCATTAAAGCAAAAAAGGAACCCGCACTTCGATCTTTGTACGATTATTACGCATTGTGAATAAAATTGATTCGATTGATAGAACGTTGAGATTTGGTAATGATATTTGGAAAAGTTGGCAATTTCGAAAGCAATTGAATATGGAGAAACCGCAATGTAAGGTGGTTGGTTCGACGCGTACGAAAACGGATTATCCTTTAAGTCGACTAATTAATTGAAGTCCCGCGCTAATTTAATACACTAAGTTAGTTGGGCGCGCGTGGTTTGCAGCCGGTAAGTGACCCAGTTGTGGACATTTCCCAGTAGAATCCCAAAGAGAGCCACGCTCTAGAGGAGAATCAATCATTCTGAAAGCTGAATACATTTTCCGACCGAGAGATAATTAAATCGTATCACGGATAGAGACAAATATTTTACAAGAATAATATCCTTTAACTATTTCCTGGACAACCGATTAAAATAGAAGCTTCGGTGCTTTGTGTATAATTTCAATTTATTCTCAATTTTAATTCACTTTTATAGTTATGAATTCAATGGAACGTACATGAACGTCGGTAGTTCTAGTTTTAAGCTCGGCAGTGAGTTCACAAGCTCACAGTTGCGAAGCAGTTTTTCTCTTCTTAATACCACTGGTGAAAAATTAACATGGAAAATGATATGTAAAGTGAAGAGATTTTTGAGAGACAGCGGGAAAATGAAATAGAGAGAGACGGTGCTGATTCGAGGATTTTCTACTTAACGTTGATTTATCGCGTGTCTAGCACAGCTGTAGCGCAAAACTGTTGAAATATTCGGAGAATTCACGATCTCCCTCCTCGGGAGAAAAAATATCTCACATATTCGGCACTTCTCATAGTGAAGGACAGATGGTACCAATGTGACGAACAGAAGTAACGATCTAATTCGAGAATAGTGTTGAAAAACTATAATTGAAACGTTGTACTACTTTTCTTGATTACGATCCTAATTCCCTTCTTCGTAGCATCCACACTTACAATTGTTCTTATAAAACTCCTATCTTTTGGGTTTGGATCCTTTCCGTTCCTGAACGCTGCTGTTACGACACGATGATAGTCGAACGATCAGGAACAGGGCAACCAACGAAAATGGAATTCTTACCACCGTTTCTGTTCGCATTCTTTCGCCGTTCGTAGGAAGCTGAAGAATCACGAACCATTCTGGAAATGGGTTACGAGAACGCGTCGTTGCACAACGAACTTCCGTGCTTTTCGATCGGTGAATATACTTTTGCGAAATGTTTTATACATGCTGACCCAGAAGTCGTCGAGTCGCGTCGCCTCTCGTTGAAACGTTTCATCGTAATTACAGATAGATATCGTGTTTGTGTTTTTCATTTTTATTTCACACACAAACACACACACACGCTGGCAGAACGTTCGTTATCTCGCAGGAAGTTTCACGGTTAATCGCGAAGACTGTCAAACGGACTCCGATTTCCTTGAATCGAATATTCTGGAAACGACTAGATAAACCCGGCGACAGAACTCTCTGACAGAACTCGAATGCATCCTTCCTTTCCGATGTATCGCTCTTCCTATGACCTACTTCCGTTACCTTCGACTTTCATCTCGTATGCATTGCTTGCCAGCCGGTTACACGTCTATAATTAAGATACGCGTCACCAAATTCTCAAAGATACGCGAGGAACTTTTAATCTAATCATTTGGAAATATTTTCAAAGTTACCCATATATTGGGTTGGCAACTAATTGTAAGTGTTTGGGATTTTAAATAAGAAGGAAAATTGAAAATTTGTACTTGAAAATATAACTTTAAATTTGACCTTTTACCATCTTCCAGGCAGTGTCATAATTCCATGTTCATAAAACTTCTGATTTTTGCCAGCAACAATTAAATGAGATTTTATATGATCAGCGTCATGAAGAATTTTACCATTTAAAGAGTTCTGCATGGAACGAAATAAATGGAAATTTGAAAGCGCAGTGATAACACATCTCCACCAAGACCAATAAAATAAAATAAAATTCCATTTTTAAATTGGAATAAGAACGAAACTAAATAACTCATCGATACAATTTTCTTACTAATTCAAGGCGAAAGTCCGAACAACAAGAAAACAATATAGATTAGGTGCTTTGAATACGTTGACAAAATCATTTAGTTACCAACCCAACCCAATACAATTGAATTTTCATATATGTATTTCCATTCCTCTCCACAGTAAATCATATTATACGTATCACGTCGGAATAAAAAGCAATCGTGTTACCTATGTAGTTGTTGAAATGTCGAAACATCAGGTTTAAAACGATTCGACTTATCATGTAATTGAGTCTAGCACGTTTTAAAGCGATTGCCTCGTTAATATTCATCGCGATGCGAGCTGAACCAATCCGCCGATTAGAGGGATTTGTGTTTTTAACGCGTATTTACGGTCAAGTTTACGAAGTTAACGGGAAAACAAAGGCCGACGACGGCAAGTAAAATCCGTGCAAACAAATTAGGGGGTTCGTTGAAGTTTAATTACGAGCGTTCTCGTAATGGCGCGGCTTCCCTAAGTCCCGCTAATAAACAATTAAGGCAACTTCACCAAAGTTGCATTCACTTCGCCTCTGTTCACCGTGCCCTTTAAATTACAAAGCCGCGATGAAATTACCGAAATCCTTTTGGGACGAGGTAACCGTGTACTCCATGACTTTGATTTTTCTAGCCAGAAGAATTTCATCCATTCATCTTGGATACCTGGGTTATCCAAATTGTTCGAATGTTCAGATGTTTGCAGCTCACGAATTTCTTTTTCTTTCGTAAAATAGGAATAAGGTAAGCGCAAGTTAATTAACGATAATTATCACCTTTCGATCAATACACAATGCACGCGACCAACCGATCATGCGAAACAACAATTTATTAAGCTTCTCTCGCGGCAAAACAGATGCCATTTGTTTAATGGGATAGAGATTGCGTTTCGTTCGAATTCGTCGATGGATTTCTATGAAACGGGGAACGAGCAGGATCGATACCTTTCATGCGAATGCTACCATTTCAATCGGATTCGTTTTTCCTTCCGTATATGCCACCGGTAATTTAATTATTCATTGTCTGCGATAGGATAAAAGATTGTTGGCGATTGTTGCTGTGTGACGAGCGCACAATTCATCAATGGGAAGATTATGCAAGTTTTAATTAATACTTCGTAGAATAGACGTACAAAAAGCGCCGGGAAAAGGGAGTGTATACTCTCAAAGCCTTTGAAAGTTCGAATTTAATTATTCTGATTAACAAGCGCTTAATTAAAGTTACTGCCAACATTCTTTCATCGTCTGTGCGCGGAGTTCCAAGAATTATTGTGTCGAGACGAGTATTCTGGTTCGATATAAACTTCGTTCCAAATATTTTCCACTACTTCTTGTGTTTCGAGGTTGTTTGAATATGTAACGAAATTAAAATACGCAGGTTTTGAATATCTTCCTTCGTGCAATTTATTTAAGAAAAGAATTAAAATACGTTACCGGCGTTTAAAAAGGGTTGCGAGTGACGCGGTTGTTCCAGAGGTTCCTTTTTGTTTTCTTTTCATGGGAATTCCCCGAGATTATATGCTTCTGTGCGACGAAAAGCTATGATCAGCAGCCCTGGTCGTAAACCTTGGAATCAGAAGAAATAAAATTTTCAAATTACAATCTAAGGATTTTCGCAGAAATCCAACAAAGGCGTGAAACACCCGTTAAACTGTTAGACTGTTATATTTGGCAGAAATAATGATCGATAAATTGGCGCATAATGTCTGTCATCGACGATACAATATTCTGTCGCACGTTGAACAGAAATCAATTCCATTTGTATGATAACGAACAGATAAAAAAGGAGCGTGCGTATTTATGAACAACCGATGCCGAGATTAAAAGGTATACACTGACCATGGATAACTCATCGGTTATTGATAATTGCAATGAGAATATTGACGATTCGTTTGATGAGTATCAATAGCGTTGAACAGTTAATTTGCCTGTCGAAAATGAAAACGTTTTATTCACGCAAGTTATACGTTTGCTTCGAATCTATCGGTTTTTCTGGCTAAATAAATTCGTCGGATCGGATACTTTAATGAACCACGATTCGTTTTAAAATACATCGCTCGCTGTAACTTTCGACGACACAGGTTTTTCAGTTTTTTTTTCCAATCAAATTTTTCTTTTTTCTTTTTCTAAACAAACAGTAATAAATTTTGCTTAAAATTCTTTGTCTTTGAAACGAAACAACCTTGTGCCGAGCGTTCGAAACGTTTTATTTCGCGTCGAAATTAATATTTGCCGAGATCTGTATCATTATTTCGGGGGGAAAAGTGGAGAAGCGAGCGTTAAATCGGGAGCAAAATGAGCCAAACAATAGTCGGGTTGGTTGGAGGTTCGGTTGTCCGTAATGAAAGTTAATTGGCCGCGTGGGCGAACTTAGATTCGCGTCCGGAAACGATGCGCTTCCGTCGCAGAGATTCGTCCGTCGAGACCGTTTTCCGGTGTGCCCGAAGAAAGGAACAGCTTTGTCCGCGAAAGCTTTCAGAGATTTCGAGCGTCGAGTTTCCTTAATGAAAGTCCGGAGAATGTCTTTTCCCGCAGAGGTGTGGGGGTGCGAGGAGACGAATAAATCATCGTTTTTGACGAGCAATTAAAAAGTCGAAAAAAAAAAAAAGGAAAAGAAGTTCTAATTACCCGAGCCGCCAAGAAGACGTCGGGCCACGAGAACGGGCAGAGAAAATTGCTGACAATTGCAGACGTGTCTGAACGATAAGGCTCTGGCAATCTAAGCTCGTAAGCCTCTTAAGAGCTTTGCCATTTAATTAAGAAGGGGATACGGAAAAAAGTAAAGAGGCTCCATTCTGGTTACTTTGGATACAAAATCATCCTTGCGGCAAGTTTTCACCTTCCACGAATGCTATCGAAATGGCGTTACAGTAACATTTCGAAAATGTCAAATAAGTATGGAAACGTGAAAGAGAAAATAAGGGATTAGGTTTTTACGCGAACCATCGTAGCTCGTTTCCATTCTGTCTGGAAGTAAGGTGGCTCGTCGAGGGTTGGCCGACGCTATTTCGTCTAATTAAATCAGAGCCCTTTTGAGGGTCTTAAGCATGGCGTTTCCAGCCCTATCTCCAGTCATTTGTCGCTCCATTATGTAGTAACTCACTGTTTCTTTGAACAACCGTCCCCCGGCTGTATAGAACTACAAATGAGTCTATCTTTTAACGTCTTGTCGCGACAATACTGTTCTTTGTCTTTATTCTTTTTTTTTTGTTTTCTTAACGAATACCTTCTTCCTTTTCTCCTTGTTGGAATGTTCCATGTCGAACAATATCAACGAAATAACGTGGATCTTGTTACGGGAACTTCCACCAATTCCGTACTTCCCTGGTCGCCCTGATACAAGGATCGCGGACAAATTGGTTATGAAAATTCATGAGCAGAAGAAATCGATTGCAGACGAATTACCCGGCATAAATTTTGGGATCGAAGCCGTCGGTTGTTCCCTTATTATCGTTCGTAATTTGCTGCCCGTAGTATTTCTTCTTCGACGAGCACGGTGAAAGCTCATTAACTCGAAAAGTTAGAAATCATTTGACACGATGATTTCGTTCCTATCCTAGTCATACAGCAACGTATTTTAACGTAAGTTAAATTGACCATTCGGTACGAAATTTATCTAAAAGAAAACTACCGTGCAGTTTACGAGTTAAATTGCATTTAAGAAGAGACTCGGGAAGAATCGCGAAACCGGTGGCCACGATACAGGATGAACGTGTTCTTTATAAGGGAAAATATATTCCGTCGGAGGAATATTTTCTTGTCAACGAGAGAGACACGGAGCGCGATATTAACTTGCAGATATTTTATGTAGATTTACGTATACAAAGAGGACGCGAAACATTTACTTACTTCCTTTCGGTGCAGAAAAATATCTGCGCGTACAGATCCTTTATCCATCTCCTAGCGTCAGTCATCTTTCTTTGCGAACGCCTTTGCGATCTATTAGAATAAACAAGTGGAACACGAACTATAATGTGAACGTAAAATAAAAGATACAGACAATGATAATGTGGCATAAGTCTTGTTACGCGAACAGAAATTATTTAGTATCCGAGTTATTCGAAATTTTAACGTCCAAAGTATAATTTTACCAGATATTCATCATGACAGTTTCCATCGACAGATTCAGAACGATCCCTATTTATTTCTCTTCTGCGCCGTAACTGAATATATTTTCTTTTTGTTTTTTGTTTTTTTTTTTTTTTCAAAACGCGTACTGTGTTTCATTGAAAGAACGTCGATTGTTTAACGTTGTAAATGGAATCAATTCAACATTGTGATGAGAATAAAAACAATCGTATAGGATGGAAGGAGGATGAAGAGGGAGGGATTCTGATCGGTGATAATCCCATTCTTACGTGTACGAAGAGCGACGAACGAACATTGATGAGTTCCGTATCGGACGTGTGCATTGTCGTGCATTGTTGCGGCCAGCATAAAACCGACAACCGGTAACCGCGTTCCTCTGGAAAACGTGCTTCAAAAAGTATGCTCTAATGCGTCCATTAAACGAATTCATTGAACCAATACGCTGGTCCCATGCCTGTCGTCGCCTATTCAAAGATCGAATTAAACAACCAAAATTCTATAGAACGAAATCCATTTCATCAGTTCGTCATTCAACAGAGATATTCGATTCGTCGGTTTTTGGTCGAATGATTGTTCCTCGATGGCAATTTCGTTAGAAATTGAACGGTCATTTCCAATTGCATCGTTTATTAGAACAAATCATAGTAGGTTCGATATTCAACAATTTCCTTCGCGTCTGAAATTCTTAAGTAAATAAAATCAGACAAACAGAATTATTTGATTTGCGTTTATAGTACGAAGGGAGAGTTTGAAAGATGTTTGCGACAAGATCAGCACAGAAGAGAGAAAATTAAATATTCCTAGAAGGGAATGTGAAGGAACCGCGTTTCCCTGCCTCCCGAGGTGACATCTCGGAGTAGAAAGGATGCAAAGATGTTGCTCCCTTATCTCACATTTCCCACATGAAAGAAGACGTAAATATTCCGGACGATGTGCTCTTCGTGAAACGAAACCTCTCGACGCTTTTCTATTCCATTCCTTTTCAATTAAATATTAACATTAAGATCATTAAGAAAGAAGACGACATAATTAAATATTTAATCATTTATGCTTAAAAGTAATTTGCCAATTTAAATAATCTTTAGTCGTTGAAATATGTAACGTTTAATGTCTAAAAGCTTTATTGCTCACGGAAGGATTAATTTAATTTGTTTTCCGAAATATATTGTAAATCTAACTGTAGAGTTTTAGCTTTCAGCGATTCTTCGTTATACGAGGTTCACTCACCTTAATTTGAGCAGCAACCTTCACCCGACTGAAATACTACGGTATGCAAATTGTTCATTGCGTCCTACGTGCAACAAGAAAACATTGACTTAACGCCGTTGCTTCACCTTCGAGCAATCTCTTGACCGTCGCTCTTCAGAATTCTTTGAAGATAAAACTTAGCCAGCTTAGCACTTGAACAACTGCTCCGCACTACCTTCTTTTTAACCACTTAACGGGCTAAATGCACCACGACCGTGACCGCGTTACTTACTTCGTTCGTTTCTGTTGGGTTACGGAATGCTTGTTTCCTAACAAAGCATACATTTATTCGTTAATTATTATTAATTTTTTAATCCGCTCCAATGGAATTCTTTAACACGTTGGCTGCCACGGGGGTCACCGGTGACCGGCACCCGAAATATTTTACAACCAAGTAATTACCAACAGAAATGATAAAATAAACCACGGATAGCGTTAACATTAAGCTAATAATGCTAGCTATCGAATTGAAAAGTTAAATTTGAAAATTAGTTGATTGTATTGTTAATAATTAGGATTTCAGCGTGTCTGACTACCCACGTCCGTTTTCACTGTGCCACTCAACGTGTTAAGTTAGGGAATTTATATGTATGTAACCTCATACATACATATTATTGAGCACATCCTTTTCGTTTCGATTATATTTTATACCTTGTAAAGAGATCATCGCCATTAACAAGTTTATTGTACATCCTCCAGCTCCTCGAAGGGCATATCGATTAGCATACAAAAGCGAAATCCGTCGAGTGTCGTTGAAAACGACGAATAATCGTAGCTCGAAGTCGGAGCTGTTGCTTTGAGAGCGCGCGACGATTAACATTTCACAAAGGCAGACAGAGAGAAGAAAAAAAGGCGCCCCGTCGACTGTCGGGCAACGAAGGGAAATTATCGCGTTCGTTTGAAGGTGAAAGGACGACAGAAAGTCCTCGAAGATGGAGCGGAGTCATTTGATGTCTGTGACATTCAAGATTACCGACGCTCTTTGACAGGAATTCTCAGGTAGAAAAACTGTGTACCCGGGCGCACGCGAAACTAATGCGTTTTCAATTATATTTCAAAAGTGAGTTCTGTTAGGCTGGAAAGAAAGTAATCTGGGTGACAAGTGACAGTGGTACTACGATTTTAGGATACTAGGCCAACGTCACTGTACACGAAACGTATGTACGTACAATTAGAGACGGTGATTTGACGATAAAACAAATGCCTTCGATTCCGTGTGTGAATCAGTCTGAAATTTATCATGTCCGTCGAACGTTAGAGGGTTGTCGAGGGTTAATGGAAAAAATATCTGGCAGAGTGGGGGCGGAATGACAAACGAGATTCTGTCGGGGCGAGTGTGTAGGTAACGGAGTAGCCGAAATCAGCGGCAACCAAGGGGGTCAGGTGTGACACGTGGCCGGTGGACGTTTCAAAATGTAATTTACGTGTAACCGGTCTGTATCGATCTGAATCCTACTACGTTGAAATTGACTTATTTCCAAAAGGTCGGGGGCAGGAAAGAGAACTTTCGAACGGGACAGGAGTATCGTGTAACAGGGGGCGCATAATTCATCGATGATAATTACTGTTGCGTTGGGTCGCGCGAAGATAAACCGACGCGAATGTAAACTGTGTATAGGAGACGAGGGACGCAACAGTCGCATTAATCTCCCTTGAATCATTTTAGACGGCATAGAATTCGCGCGCATGCATCAACGTTGTTCCGTCCGTTTCATCGCGATACCGTGAAACGGCATCGATTAACCTAATTTTTTTTTTTCGACAATCAGAATACACACGATCGTTATTCCATGTCACGGAGATAATAGATATTTTCTGACAGCTTCAAATCCATCTGTACAGCTTTCCTTAGGGAAAATGACGCTGCAGGAAAAGAATATTTATACTACTATAGTTGGATTATTTTTCGTCCTCTGGGAAATGATTAAATTAAATTTTTTGATAAGTTGAAATTAGTTATTTTATACGGTCCGTCCACAAAATCGGCCACTCTATCCACAACGTGACGGATTTATTTGCACGAAGAAGATAACAGTCTGGAACGAAAGGGTTATGTTCGAATAAACGAAGCAACGTAACAGTATTCGCGAAAGTTGTTTCCCAGCGATCCAAAGGTAATAACGGTGGAAAAAGTTTGAATTCCCGTTGAACAGAGTATCCGTGGGATTTCATTAAAATCTCCGAGCCTCGCTTAATAAGGTTCGTTTCGCGAAACGGCAACGGGTTGCTAGCGTTAGCTCGAAAAGGGGAGGATTCCCCGGATTCACGGTGTAAACTTGCGTCGTAGAAGCGTTTAGATTTAAGGAGGTTTAAGTAAGTGGTTATTTACGGCAAATCCGTGATACTCGTATCGCAGCAGGGCCACCACGGGATCTAGGAGGTTCTCTCACCGCCCTCTCGAGTGGACGGTTAGAAAATGCCTGATTGCCCCCATAACTTTGGCCAATTTTGCGAGCCAAGCCCGCTCAAGGATACCATAAGGGCCGACGGCGATTTTATATTAATATCAGACCCTTTGTCCCTTCTTTTTTTTTTTGCCGAGCCTTTATTCGATCAAGACAACTTTTATTCCTTAAATTACGCGTCCGTGCCTCGCCCTCTTTACCTTCGGGCGCTCTAAACAATTTTTACTTCCAAACTTCTTTTCTTTTAGAAAATATGAAAGACGAAGGATGGTCGTGTTTCGGTTAACCCGTTAAACGTTAAATTTTCATTTACTTCAGAGCATTTTACTAGCTAATGTATTAACCGAACTGGATATTAATATCGTTGCATTCTACCATGCATGGACTCTGGTGCATCCTGTGATTCCCGTCGTACCATCGTAATCCTTTAGAACAAGAACTTATGAACATTTCTATTTTATCTTCGTTCGAAGAGCCAAGAATTTCTTTAGCAAGAATACTTACAGCTGACGAGGTTAGGTAAAAGTCGGCAAGAAAAGGTTGATGCAAAGATATTGTTACGAACACCGAACAATGGAATTATTCGGCTAAAGCTTCATCTCGGGAGGTTTCGCTGTTTAGTAGAAAAGCATCTTCCCCCCGCTTACAAGCATATTCCCCCGGTGATCTCAGCGTAACGTCGGTCTTGGAGAAACTGGGTTAAATCTAGACGAGTTTGGCGTGTTTCCATAAAACAGGAAAAGTAACCGACAACTGTGTCGTTAGGTAGATCCTGCCGTTTTAAAATTATTCACTCGAAGATAGTATACCCTATCCTGTGCCTCGAAGTGTTCCACGGAACAGAAATTTTCAATTTTTAAGTCCGATCACTTCTCGTTAATAGTTCAAACTATTATCACGTTGATTTGAAGTTTGGATGTGCGCCAGTGAATCAGCCCCAGTGATTGTCGAAAGCGATCAAATTAATCATCGGTGTATTTTGATAAATATAATAGCTTTCGAAGTGTTTCGTCGCAGATTGACGATTTATTTCTAGGTGTTGCGAGTTCAAGTAGTTGGTCCTGGTCGAGCACCTCTTGTGGTACACGACGCATAGTCGAATCTGAATAAGAAAGTGTCGTCGGCAACGATGGAGCTCGTAAGTGGCATTTTCCTTTCGATGCACTTTTTATGCATCGATAAAGGCGGAAAGGTATCGTGGGAGAGGTACACGTTGCACCTGTCGACTTCGATCGTCAACGTCAACCTGAATGCCACGTAGGCGTCTATTTCCGTGATATTTCGGTCGTATTTCCGCTCGCGGAATTCTCGAGGTACATCCAAACGTATAAACGATCGGCGACACGCTGTTGCGTTTCAAACTTCACAAATGTTTCTAATGCACCGACTTACGTATTTGTTCGCGATTAAAATAGTATCAGGAGCGATATTGTAAATTGGATAATTACGCTTGAAGTTCAGAAGCAAAATATGATTTTTCAGATTTTAACCCTTTGCGGTCCGAATTATTTTTCAATTATTTTTTTATTTTAACTGGCATTTTAAAAATGACGTTTGCGAAGCGACGTAGCAGTGTCCCTGTGATAAACACTAATGTCGAGTCACGCTCGACACCGGACCGCAAAGGGTTAAAATTACATTTTAATACTTTGACTGCCACGCTAAAGGCGCTGTCGAAGCATTTATTTCTTTCAAATTTTACCTATTATTCCGACAATTTTTCGTCATTTCTATTATTCAAAATTTCGAGTTACCTAATACGACGATTTCTAATTAAGTTATCGAAAGGATATTAATAATGCAAGCGACTTTCTACGGAAATTCAAATGTCACCCACATATGGGTGACGTGGCAGTTAAAATGTTAAAATATTGAATGCACCACCGAAGATTTTGCGAATTCTCGATAAAAAAACAAAAAACAAAATAGGCACTTCTTTTAAAAACGATTTCAATTCTCTTTCACTGTTACCGAATTTTCTTTCGAACTTTATTGAACTCCGGAAGTTTACGTCGCGCTAACAGTAGAAACACTTCCTAGCCACTTTTCGGTTTATCGAAAAAACATGCTTTCTCTCCAAGGAGTTTCTCAAGTTTCGTTTCGCGAACGACATTCTCCGATTTTGGCCAACCAACGGACGGAAGTTTGTTTCTATGGTGGATGTAGGTAGTGGAAGCTCCCCGTTAGCTGCTTTCCTGCCCACTTTCGAATCTTATGGTTCCTTCACATTCACGATTCTGCTACTTTCACTCGAATTTCCTTCGAATTTTACAATCCGACGACACGATACTCGAACGTACTTGGTTGATACTTTTTTGTACCACGCTTGAAACTCGAATGGTTAGAAATATCGCTGGTGCAAGATGTTTCGAGTGTCGCCTGTCGAATTTACTATCCTGGAAAGGTATAGAAAATTAACGACAGGTAAACCCAATAATCTGGCGTCGTTCCAAGGAAAGTTGAAGTAATTTCGAGACACGAAACGCGACAACAACGAGACCCCTTTGAATAATTGAACTGTTTAAGTGGTTTCGAGGCTGGCTGTAACTTGATACAAGGATAGACTTTCCTTGCATTATTTGATCTCCTACAAACTTCAATAATACGCTCTCCTGCCGTTATAATATACCGTTGCTCGTTTACTTGTTAATTCTTCGCTAAGAAAAATCAATGGACCGAGTAATAATCTGATTTAAAATTGAACGAAACCAGGGACGGATTAGCAGATGGTCGAGTAATTCGACGAGACAGACACCACTGATCCGACACGAATGAAATTTCATTAAAGTTCCTTAACTCTTAGCGACGTATCAATATTCCCGTCGTTCCAGAAGTCATTAGTCATGTCGTAGGTAAGGTGGCAAGTAAGAGTACGGCTGGTGCTCGACACACTCGAAAATTTATTATTAAAGGCGCCCAACTGCTGACTACCCGACAGGATGAATGTTATTTAATGGAATTCCATCATTTCAGTTTCTACCGACATTAGACGCTTCAACAGCACCATTATATATGTAGATTATAAAATAACGATATATTTCAGAAGCAATCAAAATTATAGCATGACACTTGGTCCAAAAGAATGAAAATTTATTTCTTTAGCTTTAGATATTTAATATGGAACTGTTTGCAAATATTCATGCAAACGGTGACAAGAGAAGCCAAGTGTATTCGATCGATACAATAGACAAGATGCATTAAGCCGTGCTGTTGGCATCGAAGGTATCAAATTGTCTCGTCTCGATGCTAATAAGCGGGAGAACAAGTTCTACCCGGTAGAAGTTTTCCGTGAAACAAGGAAAAGTGATAGAAGTTCGTAACGAAACTGACAGCGATATTGTTTGCCTGGCTAAAAGCCCGAGACATTTTCCTAGCCTGTATTTTTCCCATATTTCCCGGTTACAACGTTCACAGAAGGGAGAGAGTAACCAAAAAAAAAAAAAAAAAAAAGGAACGAGGTCCTTCGTCCAACGAGCGCGGGATCCAATTTCGTCCGTCGACCAAACGATGATCCTTCTCGAACATCGTCAATTTTCTCGCGATATTTGCTCTCGGTTTGAATTGTTTTACCATTTCTCTCCCCAACGGGGCTCGCGGTTAGAAAACACTGCTGGAAATTGCATACACCCGTTTATTGGCAAGAATGGAATAACCCTCTATAGAGAAAATGTTATACCAGGATAGAAGTTATCGAGTGGTTTTCGTCCTACGAACTTTGGAATCGAGATTTTGGCATCGTAACTTCGGATTGATCGTCTACGGTCTACAAGCTTACTGTGCATTTGTTTTATGAACGTTTGCATACCTACTCCTCATAGAATCAACATAGGATTTGGATAATTTCCATATTGAAATTTTCGCGAATGTAATTATTAACGTAACATTAACACGTTGACTACTTCGTAAGCCTTGGCAGTAAACGTGTTAACAAAATAAACGATGAAGTAAACTGCAGATAGCGTTAATATTAAGCTGATAATGCTGGTTATCGAATTGAAAGGTTAAATTTGAAAATTAATCGATTTCAGCGTGTCTGACTGCAAACGTCCGTTTTCACTGTGCCATTCAACGTGTTGATCAATTGAAAAGCACCGCTATCATACATGTATTTGTGCATTTCACGTTCGCTTTGACTGACATCAATTTCGACTTACGTCAGCTGTTCGGAAAAGATCTAGATTCGGTTTCGATCCGGAATCAACGTGTTCCAGACTCGTTCCAATTTCGATGCACTGGAAGCCCGTGAAAAGCAAGCCATTATTCTCGTTTCATGGCAATGGCTGGCAACCAACGAATCCAAGAATCTTGATACTCTGCTTCTCCCGACCTTACGAGGACTGACCCTTTCGAAACGGCTGACCCAGAAACGAAAAAGACGTACCTTCTTATCTTACGTCCGCGAGGATCGTGTAAAAAAAAAAGGACTGTCTCGTTCAACGACAGAACTCGACGTAAAAATAACCTGACCGATATTGCCTTTAATATACGAAAATATCAGAGCCCCGAATGCTCAGAACGCGTAAAACATCGTACCGCGTGCTTTTATTAAACCCTTGTCTTATTAAATTCCTTAACGACGATTTTCAATCTCTGAAATATTTCGATTTTTTTTAATACGGGCTCGTGGACGATCCACGTGGAATATCAAAAAACAAAAAAAAAAAACAGAAAAAAGTTCATATCAGATTAATACGAAATGGTTTAAAATCGGCGAAGCGGTCAAAGTTTTGTTCGATAACTTTCGCTCGTTCGAACGAATACTCAAATATTCCCTCGATTACGGCACAAACTTTCGTTTCCCCCTTACGATTTTTCACCGCGTCACCTAGCCACAGAAGCGTGTTTGTTCGACCGAGCCAACACCCTTCCGTTTTCTTCCACCCTTCATCGACTGCTTCGCTTTTATTACACCGAGAGATTTTTCGCACCGCCATCGTTGATAATTTATCACGCGTTTATTGTTTCTTCGTTCCTGGGGGGGGGGGGGGGTCATCGATGTATCGCAACCTTTCTTCCCAAACAATTTGCCTCGTAACTTTGAGAAATTGAAAAAATCTACTCGATAATTCTGTACCAAGTTACATCTTCGTTTCTCGTTTCGTCCGATCGAGATGTTTCTCTCGTTGATTAATGAAATCGCAAGAACTCAAGGCGTCGGATCAACGATAAATCTTGCGTAGATATTTTTCTCGAGCGAAGAACAGTTTATTCTCCGAAGAATCGTCTAGTAGAGAGCTCATTTTTTTACGTCATTCGTGGAATTCTTACGAAATCCTTCAAAGTTTACTTGTCTCTAACGTAGTTCCACTGTCCAGTCTACAAGGAAAGAGTATAAATTAAATTTAAATTCGTTGTCTGGGTGTTAATTTGCGAAATGAAACGAATGGCCATTTTCACGATGGTTAAGATTGGTTCAATTATTCGGACTAAATGAAATTCTTAACCAAGGCGTCGAAAGGATAATACGAGCCGGGACGTTGGTATTTTAACGGAATTCATCGATAGGGTAAAATTGCTCGAGGAATAAGGGACGAAAGAATAGGCAATTGGAAATGATAAGCGGACGGTGATCGATCGTTTAGGTGGTTCGAGGGCTGTTCGAATAATTGCTGGCTCGATTAATCGCTATTCCGATAATTGACATTCCAAAAATGTTCTGCCAAGGTTTCAGAGTCGTATTAGTGTATTTGTATCATCATAAGACGTGTTTATACAGTGTTTGTACTATGAAAATTCCCTTCAGCTTGTTTTTCTCTAAGCTTATAAAACGGTGGCATGTGCTTGCCCGTTTCCCATTCGACCCCTCGATTGGGAGAACTTCTTATAAAAACAGTTATATTACGTCGCATTTGTCACATCAGCTATCAATCTTTAATACGATATCAGAAGAAAAAAAAAAGAAGAGTAAATTACCAGACCACAGAGTTCGGGACAGGAATATTTATCTTCGAAATTGCAACGTGATGTCAGCGTTCCCTGGTCGCACCCTCCGGCTACACATTTATCACGTTAAAAGGGTTGGTGATCAGGGTAAAGAATGGAAAAAGATGAAGACCAGGGGAGAGACATAATATACGTTCCCTTAAAGATATTTACCGTAATAAGCTTGAAGGAAGCTCCCCTGTATTGAACAAAGACTCCCAAATTAACCCTTTCCCTTTTTTTAACAGGCCTCTAAATCCACGCTTTTACGACCGCTTGAATTATTCCCGCCATTTCCACCTCATCGAGCCGGCAGCCAAGTGTTTTCAAACCACCCCCGTTCGTTTACTCCGAAAGAGACTAAAGAATACCCACGCGTTTTCACGCTTCCCTGGCGACGGGTAAAACTGGATCGAACGAACGTTCCTCCGGCAAACTAAATTCGCAAGGAAAACACGGTCGCTCGTTGAACCACCTGGGTAGATAATACATCTGCCGTTCGAGAAACTGGATGTTTTAATACTGGAACCACCGAATTGCTGGAAATATGACTAGCTTCGAGATTTTTATACGTTGGCGTCGAAAAATTCTCCTACCATTTCCCAAGTATCAAGATGAGCGAACAACCCGTGTTACCTTAATAAAACAAGGATACAGCCTTGTCGTAAAACGCGAAGCAATTCACCATTAGCCTTCGATCGCGCGAAGTATTATAGGATGATGGTGACGATAGGAGAGATTGAGTAACACGTAACTGTTGTGTCAAAAAGGTTAAGCTGCTCGGGCCGTGGAAAATGAACACCATGAAAGAAAGTCGAGAAGTTGGCTGTTTCGCAGGGACAGGCAGTTAATTAACACTTTAATGGCGAGCCGAGGCGCGTAGTATATTAAACGAGCCCCGTATCCACCTAGCGATTAAAGCGTTACCATTAACACGTTTAACTTTTGTTATCTTTATGGATGGCTCGTCTCCCTCCGCGGCGTCCAAGCTGATTTATTAAATCGCCGCGCTAATTCCAATGGAAATTGACCAGGTTTTTCACGCTCCGCGAAAGAAACGACTGGACGATGAATAATTAACAGCTTGGTTCTCGCGGGGGTCGCTGGTGAGCGGTGCGACGGGTTTAATTTACTTTACTTAGTTATGGTACGAGTAATCAGAAATAGAAAAGTGATGTATTAGGAATACAGTATTTCTGACTACGTACTGTTATGCCGTAACGCACACGAGGAGGTTCTTTTGCTGGCAAACTAAACCTTTTACCATAAAGTAACTTTAATTATATTATAGAGTTCCGCGTCGAATGAAAGCAGAAAGAAAAACTGATTTATATATGTTAATCGGTGACACACAATTCGCCGTTTACTGGAACTTCCGCTACTTAGTATATTAAAGTAGGCTGCGTAACTACCGCGGCAGTCAAACACTATTAAAGCTGATTGGAATCGACTGAAATCAACCGTTTGACATGCAACCACCTGACAGATTGCCATGCAGGACCGTGGGGGTAATTTTTGTAGGGGTTGGTCAAGAGCGAGACACAACGATCTTCTGTGTATGTATGCAACTCGTGCGAATGCGATCGTGTTTGCCGCAGTGCAGGACCAACAGAAACAGGATAGTTACGCGCCAACTGTTCCACGATGTGTATACGTAGAGTGCTCTCGAGCCACTCCGGTTTCGCCGGAGAACCATTCGGGTGCTCGTGGCGTTTTTAAAAGATCACCGTTACGCCATTGTTCGATGGAAAATCACGCGAACAAATTGCGTAGCCTGGCAAACGAATCAGCCATCACGCTTGTAATTGACTTTTTTTTTTTACCACCCACCCCGCCCTCGTGCCGCGAACTCGTTCATTCCACGAACGTTTGCGGCCCTTTGTGCGATCGAACCAAATTAGGAAACCGGCGAACTCCATCGTTCAGAATCAAACGCAAGTTTCACGATATCCGGCATTCTGTAGCTTTCGGATTAACTCGAAATAAGTAAATTTCAGATTTCTACATTTTTAAATGGAAAAGTATCGAAATTCCTGATTCTTAAGTTTCTGAATTTTGTATATGGAGTAAATTGTCAATATCCATGCCACGGTGATCAAGGGTTAACTATAATGTTCCCAATTTCGATCGTTTCAGCTTTTTTCGATTTTTGTCGGTTATGAAACACTTTTTAACTCCTATTTTGTGTTTTCAAAATCAGCCACTTTTGAATTGAACAAAAAAGAAGCGACCGAGGACCGGAAAATTTTATATAAAAAACGGCTAAAGCATTGGCTAGATAGACTCCCTTTTTACAAGCCAGTATTCGTTTACAACCGATGTTGTTTTTCAATTTCAGGGGAAGCTGTGCACAGTACTGGCCTGACCGTGACAGATTCTATCCAAGAATGGCCGATTTTAGACTCCAGCCATTATTTCGACACAACGGCCCAGTCCAACGTGACGAGACTCGTCGGAGAAACTGCGGAACTGGTGTGCAAAGTGAAGAATCTGGGGAACAAAACCGTACGTATTGTCCGCTATCGATAAAAGTTCCCTTGGATTATTCGTACTTGTAATACGGCTTGCAGCGCAGTGTAAGCATCGAGTGGATTAAGTAGAAAAGAAAGAAACTGATTTAGAAGCTACTCCGGGTCGGTTGCCAGAGGGATGCGTTACCATTTTTAATCCCGAAACTCATTTTTATGCAAAGCATCTACCTGCAAATACTATACGTTCGTGTGTGTGTGTGCACGGTGGATAATACGTTTCGTTGATGTACAATTTACGTCGTTCCGTGTAATGTCGCGAGTAAAATTGAGATTCTTCCGCGAGGTAAAATACACGACGTATCACGGGCGAACCTTGAACCATTTATATCCCGAGACAAAAATTGCATTTTGAGAAATAGTCAATGTCACGTTCGAATAAGAAGTTTTATTCAAATAGTTGCCGTAGTAATCCGCCGTTCATAGGTTAATCAAACGGGCAGGAACGTTTCTAAAATGTTTCCAACTCGAAGGAAGCTTGAATCGGTGGAATCTCGTTAATAAAAGCAGTGGTCGGAAAGTTGAAAATCTGCCACAAGCAAGAAACTGAAGTATTAACCGGACAGCAACGGTGTCATCCGCCCAGGCTGAGTCCATTTGCAAAATTCAGCGCAAACGTTCAAAATTACTTAACTCGCACACGAAATAATCTAGCCGGCTGTAAATGTACTTATCCGTTGATTAACCGCAGGCTCTCTCTCGTATACATGTATGTGCATATGAACCTCGTTCTCGGGAATTTGGTTCTCGTAGAGGGCCGCCAACAAGGAACGTTATATTATACGAGTGTCCACCACCAATTTTCTTCTCTTTGAAATATGCCATTAACTACGTACTCGTGCCGTAACTTTTGTACCTCGAAACGAATTGTTACCGCTGTATGCAATCTTGAAAATTACTATCTGCTTTTTTCATCCATATCAAGCCGAATTATCAAATTAGGACGGAAAGAAAAGACCCCGCGTTAGAATACTTTTGCGGGTAACTGTATTCGAAGGGGGACGAAATTGGTAGCGGATCTTTGGACGACGTTCGTTGTAAGTCAGTCGGACGATGCGACAGCCAGCGATGGGGAATAAAACGATTCAATATACGAAGGAGTGTAACTATCAAAGGGTGAACGACGTTGTATAAGCTTGAACAGTATCCGGGGGTGGAAGGGTGAGAGAAGTAAAAGTTGTGATATACAATGTTATAAAGAAGGGAGAGCGAGAGAGGTGTAATAAGGCGGCGAACGTCGAGAGACGCATAATGCACAGTGGTTCCCATCGAATACGACTTTTTAACGTTGACGCTGTGTCGCTCGTAAACACATGGAAAATGAGCCGTTACAAAACAAATTCGCCGCTGACATGCGTCCGTAAACCATTACTTTAATATTTAAATCCTCATCTCTGGTAAACTATAATAAAAACAGGGGAAGAAGCGTGTGAGAACTCATTGACAGTTGGGAACTTGATACTTTTCGTATTGTATCGTGCCTACCCTATCAGAAGTTATTTATTTACAGAAATTTGAAAATTATGTGCTGTTACCGAACGTGCTAAACATACAGACAATTTCAAATTTATTTTTATAATTGAAATGTATTTTTTCCTCGAAAAAGCGATGTTTACGATATTGCGGTCAACGGATGACACGTACACCCACATACGGACACGTCCGAACGAACGGTGGACGTGCGAGCTGCGAATCGTCCCGCGTCTAATCATTTTTGTGTTTTAGGGGGTCGATTAATCCCCAGAGTGCGGTATGACCTACCTTCCACGCGAACAGTAGCCGGCTCGGGTCAGGTTGGGTTAGGTTGGGTTGGGCAACTCTTAAAAATGAAAACTGCGGCTAGGGGTGGGCGAGCCCACTTTACGCGTTTATCTTCGACCATCTATACAAGCTCCGACCTGGAAAATAATAACCTGATATCGATACATTTGAAAACGGCTCGTGAAACGATTTAAAGAGATACACCGTCACGGTGATTCGATGTAAATTGTTCCCAATAGAAATGATAGACCATCGTGCAGATAATTTATTAACTAATGAAACTCCTACGGATTGAACATCGCGTAATTAACGTAATCTGGTTTCGTTTGCAGGTGTCGTGGGTAAGGCATCGTGATATACACTTGCTGACAGTAAGTTATTACATTTATACGAGCGATCAGCGTATCCAGACCATACACAACCCTGACACAGAAGAATGGGTGTTGAGGATATTGAATTCTCAGAAGAAGGATTCCGGTATTTACGAGTGCCAACTATCCACCACTCCTCCTGTAGGTCATCGTGTTTATCTCACAGTGGTTGGTAAGTTATCATCGAGTTTTCTTCCGTCTTCGTATTAATTAGTACCGATTATGATAACTAACTGTTCCAATCCTTTGGGAAGGAAGCGTTACCAAGCTTAACATAGTACACGCACGGAATACTATTTGTTTCGAATAAAATATGTAAATGATAAACACCCTATCCACAGTGAAACTTATCCTTTGTGTCGAAAGCAGGGCAAAAGATTAATACTTTCGGCCAGATATCGTTCTACGTAATTTCCTCGTTCTCCAGCGTTCCGTTTCTCAAAAATCATCATCGTATTCGCGAGTACCAGCGATCGATCATCGTCAACTTCCTACTATATCGGACGTTAAATAGTTTGGCAAAGCTTAAAAGCTCGCATCCGGTGTGAGCGAGGGAAAAGAAATTGAAAAATTCCTTCCACTCCGACGTAGAATCGGATATCCAAGGACTTGGCCGGTTTGCGAGTAGGAAAGGACAGAAGGTAGGAAGGAAGAAGTTTCAGGATCGAAGTTGGAAAGATAACGACGTCAAGGATAGGATGGACAGTGTTTTGCGAAAGCAAGTCACGGACCGGAGCCAATTATCACCTAAGCTAATGAAGCTATTGCTGGTGAAAAGAAATGAAAAGGTAGAGAAATCGCCGCTTCTTTCCTTTCATCTATATCCATCCAGTTTTTTCACTCCATCACTTTTCACTTCTTCCCGTTGCTCTTTAATTCTCTCAAATGTACCCCGAGTTAAAAGAAACTTTCGTCATTTTTCAACTGTTGTTTGAATCAACACGTTCACTGCGGCGTGGAACGTATACGCCTCGTGAGAGAAACTTTTCATTTATTATTTGTTTCACCATCATTTGCCATTATTATTTAACCCTTTGACTGCGGCATGCTCCGGCAAAAAGTCATGAATAATTGTTTTCTTAAAATCACAGAAAGGAAAATTATAATCAAAGCTAAGTTAATTTTTATTTGAAATCTTACAATTTACTGAGCGTATATTAAGAATATATTTAGTTAAACATCTTCCATGTGTGTCGAAATTTTGTACAATCAGAATTTCTCGCTAGCAAACGATTGTAACGTAACCGTGACTTAATCTTTTAATATCGTCATCGCAACATTCATTGTAAAAGTAAACTTGCCTTCGTAACAAGTAAAGTGTCGTGTCAGAAGACGGTTTCATCAAACGAGACAAACCGTCTGGCGATTTATCCAAAGCGACTTCCCGCCAAATTAATAGATCGTTCGCTGTTTCCAGGCTGTCATCGCGCGGTGTTTACGTCCCCGGAAGATTCGCTCGTCTCTTCCTGTTTCCTGTGTCTCCTCGTTTCGCTCGTTCGCCGTCCGATTCACCGGCTTATACGTATGTACCAGCTCGCGTCTAATTACGTCGCTGGAATAATAACGCGGTTTCCTTTTCACGCGATCGTCGTCGCGTGTTACGATTAAACACATATCCGACATTTCCTTCAGGCTTGGAAAGCTCCGCGACGATAAGTCGACCGCTAAACTACGATATCCGCGTAATCGTTTTCCAGCTGCAACACCTTCGCGTAGCTCGTCAAAACGCGAAAAAAACTCCCGACTGTTTCGAACTTCCGCTTGTTAACGTCGCTGAAAGCGTGCTTCAGGTTTCTTTTTTTTATAGTTTATTTCTGTTTCAAAGTATACGTGACGCGTGCACGGGCGAACAGATTAAAACTGCACGAAACGTTTCGAGAAATAATCAAAGATTCCTGTATCGAAAATTGTCGAAAAATAATTTCTATCACCTGCCTCACTTTTTTGTATTTATTTTATTTGCTGACCAGCTTGATCAGAAATCTTTTGCTAAAGATTGATATATGTATACACCCTAAGTAATTTGAGTTGAAACAATATTACAGATTTAATATCCAATCAGACGCAACCGAATAAATAGATCCGATTGATTTGTTGCCGAATTCTGAATTGATTTCGTTCCGTTGTTCTAACGAATGCCAGCCCTGCTGTTTCTTGTATTTATTGCGAACACGAATTCCAATAATCCTACAGCTTTATCTCTTGCCGCAGCCTCGAACGTTCGACTAATTCGACGAATTAATATCTAACCGAAGCATCGATCTTCCTTCCTAATCGATCTTAGCCGGAGCCATCCAGTAGGAAATAAATCGAGTGAGGCAACGGATACGTAACTCGACCGCGACTACAGCCGCAATTGAATCACCGTTGCCTCTCTGTTGGTCGTAAAGAAAGATAAAAAAAGAAGAAGAAGAAGAAGAAGAAGAAGAAGAAGAAGAAAAGAGGCTAACAAGTGGGAGGAGACGGTAGATCGACGCTCTGCTGAAAATAGAATTCTCTTCGACGTTGATACACCGAAATCCCAAGATTTAATCAAGTTGATTCCGCGGCTTTAAGAGCCACGACTCTTGCTTTTTATTCAACAACCGCAGGAGCTACGATTCCCATCTGGTGCGACACTATTTTTCATTTTACCCGCCTTTAAATTGCATCTACGCCAATGACAGAGCGGATTAAATGCAAATTGTTCGATGTACAGTCAGAACAGGTGTACAGCGAAGTTTGAAATTGTTCAACTATGCAGTTTACAAGTTAAAAAGTTTCAAGCCTTTGAGAGGTTCGATGAAGTTTCTGTATTACTAACTACGAAAATTGTGAAATATTCAAAATTGAAAATTGCAAGCATTCGAAATATTTTCAAATTATCCAAATATTCTTACAGACTGTTGGAAAATTCTTCGATAGAATTGTTATAGATTCTTATTTTACACAAATTTAAATTGGTGATTACCAATTTCGTTTTATTTCTATCGTTACGAAATGCAATGGTTTGGTCGTTTAGAACGGAAACCACCCAGTATACGCATCTGTCCTCGGGTTAACGTCCTCGATCACGGCGAAAGGACATCACCGAGTCCGGCATTATTGTCCTTTCGAACGCCAGTCACGATTTTCAGCCGCAATGGAAATCGTTTTGCCACGCTAAACCTCTCTTGCTTTCGTGGCACACGGACGACCTTCATTATTGATCCTGTTCGTCTCTTTTCGCGTCCCGGAATAATTTATCTCCGCTACGGATATCTCCGAGTGACGCGTCACGTCGAAACCGATTTTTCGATATGTTTTCTGATGCAGCATATCGAACAATTCCATCCATCCAGCTCCAAGGAATTACCAAGTCGACGTTGAAAACGGGAAAATGAAATTTCTTCGCTTTGGTAATTTTGCCGACATCAAGTTTACCAAAGGGATAAAATTTGATTACGGTACAGCTAGGAAGGGGATCTTCAAAGTTGAAAATTGCGAGGAACCTTGAAAGCTTTGTAACAAGCTCTGCGCTACGCTAAAAAATTTGGTGAGTTCCTCAAGAGAATTGGAAGAATTATCGATTAACGAGAATATATCCACGTGGAACGAGGGTTCGTTGGCGTTGTAGCTGGCCATAACACGGTGTCCAGACGGATTAATCGCGGTCGAACGATAAATGTTCGCGAGACATGGCTCGTTCGACCGCAAATACGATCCTAATGGAAGGTTCAGGTAAAAGCTCGCGGTTATTTTCGATCACGATCGACTAACAAGCCCGAATCGTTACTCCCAACCCGTGCTGACAGAGCTGGTTTATATCGTTCGCGATAATCCCGCGAAATAACGTTCGAACGAGTCCCGTAGGAACTGGACGATCACCACCCCGCCCTCCGAAACATTACTTTCGCCAAATTCTCAACACGACATCCTTTATTTCAGTTAAACCGACCGAAAACAGAGCTTGGTCAACGCTCAACCATTGGTAATCATTCAATCTCGCGATCAACTAACGAAACTTTCTGATCGAACAATTATTAGCAAAAGTTTATCGATTGGAAATGGATGAAATAAATGATTTAGTCTCCTTGCTTTTAGAGTTAGTAGTTTATTCGCTGGTTAGGAAGAACGTCTGAACGGTTTGAGATTCGGAAAATCCTTAACTATTCCTTCGGTGACAAACAGTTAAAAGCCCTTAGACCTGATGGTGCCATTACACATTAAATAATATTTCAATAATTCAACAGATACCTTTATTTTATCTAATCTATTTAGAGAAATTCTACCTTGGACAACTCTAATCGTTTCTACCGTTTAATCTTCACTGTTTCTTCGTCGCAATGTAACCTACGTCTGGTAGACTAACGACAGGATCATTGGAACGAGATTAGTCGATGTTTCGCTAGGAATTGCTGGACCTGTCGCTATAATCGCTAAATCTACGGCACCATTACCTCTCAAGCAGTACACTGTTTTCCTCCAGGCTGTTCAATGCTATTCAGAGCTGGCCACGATGTACGCGACGATCGATCCGCGCGTTCAAAGCAATCATCGGTGTTACCCGGCTTGTAATTAACCCCTGCGACGTTCGCGTTTATAGTGGTCGCGCGAAGGGTGTTTTAGCACCAAACGAACCCACACTCGTTCCGTCCGTCCAAGGATTTTTATCATAGGGACGGAAAGATTGAAAACGAAGAGGAGAATGTTCTTCGGGGGAGTGCAGGAAGTATTTATTATTTTTCACGAAATTCAACCGTGTTTCACGATTTCGAAATTCGAGCAACGGTAAAGAATTAGTATGTGCAAGGTTGTTTATTTAAATCGCTGGAATCCGACGATTTAACCGTGGCGTTGCTTAGTCGAACGTATCTACGACGATGAGAGAGGATTTACGAAACAGGATTAAACGATACTCCCGCTGGAATCACTTTCGATCGGTGTATCTCTTTCCGTAACGAATATGCCCGACTGCTTCTCAATCGTTAAAAGCTTTCCACGGTGGCATGGCCGGGCTGACCCTTTTCGAAGCGCGCGAATCAACGCCACGAAAATCTACAAACTTCGACCGCCGCGCCGCCGCCGCGCCGAGAACCACTCTAATCCGAAAAGTCGAAAATCCGAAAACTCGATTGGCTCGTCCATGAGTTTCCATTTTTCCCTCCTTTAATCCCCTTTTTTCATTGTACCTGACAATACTTCGAACTGGTATTACCTTTGAAACCGTTACCGCAAAACAGGAATTAAATTTTAATAGAACTAACGTTTCCAAAGAATACTGCAAAACACTTAAATAACTTATCAAAATATTTAGAATCATCTAAATTACTTTGTAAGTAATACAAATTTTTCAACGTTACAACACACAAGCATCCAGCTTCGAATCCCCGGTGAAGCAAACAGACGAGTTAAAGAGAGACAAGTTGGCCGACACATTGGACGCGATGGCACAAAGTGCAACGCTAATGAGCCGAAATGAACGTTGCCGTCACAGTTAATGACCGAAAGGTACATAGTTATAGTTCCTTTCTCCCTGGGCAATTATTCACCTAATGGAAACTGCGGTTAGTGTTCGATGAAGAAAAAAGGAAAAAAGAACAAAAGTAGAAAAGGGGGTCACGTGAGGGGTTGTGGGTGACGTCGGTATGTATCGTGCACAGAGCACCAGGTTCCCCTGTGTTTTTCGTGAAAATAGCACGTTGCACTTGAAGGCACGAGAGGTAATTACAATAGCACGGTGTGTAACGTGCAACGTTCGAGTATTGTTATCACGATGATCCCGACCGCCTAGCGTACCAGCTTGTAATTATTCGACCGGGGCTTGGTTCCTGCACGCGGGCCCCCTCTAGTCATTGAAATTAAAGCTTTTTGCATTTTCAACGGCGCCTCGTTAATCCGTCACGATGACGGTTTATCGCGAACCATAGGACACGGCCGTGCCTAAACGCGGTGACGCACTCTTGTCAACGTCACGTGAACTCACGTGTTCTAATGGAAGGAAAGAAAAAACGGGAGGAAAAAAGTGGAAATGAAACATAACGATCGGTTGTTGCGTATGTTGCAACGTATCAGCATAGCACGGATATAAATAGTAGCTCGCCCGTGACAGCATGCATTTTTCTGCCCATTGAAGTAACATTAAACAGGGCTGATGCCACTTTGTTTGCAGCATGGAATTTCAGCGAAACAGCAAAAAGAACATTCTTCGAGCATTATAGCGATTGGAAAATGTTTAAACCAATAATTTTCTTCTGTTTGAGGTAATATTATTTTGTGATACGTGAATTTTTCAACGATACGAATCGAGAATACGAAGCGTATTTTCTGATTCGATGGCTCGAAATTGGATCGTAAGGCGAGTAAAAGAAATGTTTCGTGTCAGAAATGATAAAAGTTCCAATTCAGGACCTAGTTTATCAGTTTCCTATGGAACATGCATATTCATGAACAATCCGATTTTAATACTTTTTCTTTATACATATAATGCCTCATTTTTCGTTACACTCGAAAGAACAGGGTTCTTACATTTAGATTACTCGGTAAGATTCTCGTCTACCAGAATATTCCATTAGTTTCGGCGTTATTATATCTTTATCGCGGTTCAGCTGACCGAATTTACGACAGGATTACTCCAGTGTTTTCCCTTATACCGCGCTGCCTTTTCTCTCCTGGCGTCTGTCTCTTCTTTCTCGTTTACGCGAACGAGGAACGAGTCAGAAAATTGATGCACGAGGAAAAACGCGAGATCGCTCGCTTTCGCGTTGGGAAGGTCGAATTTGAATTTACCGTGGTCCGTGTCACTCGGTCGCCACCCATAATCATCGATAACTCGTGCGATCGAATCGTTTCGTCAAATTCCAACCCTTTTTTTTTTCATATTTAGTCAACTTCTGATCGATGATTTTATTGCATGGATTGATATTTGGTTGGATAAACAAACGACCAGCTGGGTACCAGATTTTAAGTTTATTCGTTCATTTTATAGGACATCGATTGAAAATTCTTGTCGCGTTAAAAAAAAAGTTAAAAGTCATAGCCTTATTGGCACAGTTAATAACAAGAGGGGGCAGAAAGAAAGCTAGCGATCCAGGATAAAGTAAGAGGACGAAAAAGTTTGAAAACGGTTCGGAGGGGAAATTGCTGATAGGAAGTATATAATTCATTCGCGGAAACAGTAGGTCGGTTAAAGCAAACGGGCACTGGTTGTATCGTTTATGGGAAATAATTTCCTGCGGTTGTTTCAAGGTCCAAAACGATTTAGGGGGGTAACGATCGTGACGTGTGCGATAAAAGTAACGCCAGGGACGGGGCCCGTAAAGAGGCTGTAAAAGTAAATCGTAGATCCTTAGTCCCCCTTCGGGCAAATTCCGAAAACTGAGGGAAGGGAAACGCACCTAATAAAGGGGAATGTATTCGATAGACTTTCGAGACAGCCTCGAGGTGTTTCTCTTGGCTAAAATTAGCAGAGTAAATCCGAGACTTAATCGATCGTTCGTGAACACACGATTGACTGAGAAAATAAGAAACGACTGATACTATTGGAGCTACGCTCATAAAGATTCGAACCTTTTGACGTCAGTTACCGGTGACTGACAAATAATTGATAAAAAGAAGTTATCGAATTGAAAGATTAAATTTGGAACCGTCCGTTTTCACTGGGCCACTCAATCGTTTAGCTATCGATGCCGCTTGAGCAGCTTCGGTATAAATTACAAACATGGAATCGTAGGAAATCGCGTAGAAAATTCATGAATTCTTAACGAAAATGGTCTGGCAGAAACGGAAGCGAAACAAGCTCGTCCATTAAGAAAAAAGTGTGCTTAAAGGAGACGTCGAAACGAGCTGCGAGTCGTTTCTTTTTTTTCCGCGCAGCCATTCCAGATTCCAGAACGAAGAACATACGAGGAAGACACGGAAGCATTAGAGGGAGCAACTATCGAGAGGTAAAAGTCGTCGTCGAGAAGAAAGACTCAATTTGTCGCCACAATTTCACGGGTATCGGGTGCCAAGAATGCCGTTGAGAGCCTGGCGATTGTTTCTCGATTCGTTCTAGTCTGCTTCCATTATTAGACGTCTCTGGAGGAGTTTCGCCACGAATGAACAATTTGTCCAACACCTTCTCCGATTCTTCCAAAAAAGACGCTCTCCAACTCTGAAACCGAACCCTGATCGTAGGGATGTGTATGTGCGTGTGTTTGCACGAAATACGAAACAATCGAACGAACACTGCTCTGCTGTGCCTGTTTACTGGAAACAAGCGTTTTGCTTTTCGCTTTTCAACGCGGCTGTCTGCTTCGATGCCAATACAAGCTATATGTTCCTTTTCTTTCGTTCTCTTTCGCGAACTAGTTCGGCTTTATGTTTTATCTCTTCGCTTTTTCTCGACACGAACTCAGAAAGGTAAGTTCACAGTGCTATCCTATCGTTGAGGGTCTCTAACAACGCGATAAACAGAATAATGCAATTTGAAGTTGACACGGGAAACAAGCAATTGTTATGACAGCCGAACACGCGGTAATCGAGATTGTAACAAGCAACCGCGGCACAGCGGCGTTCCTAAATCATCAGAATGATCCGACGAGCCGTGAACACCGTTCTGCGGATCTCGATCGCGTAACAATTATTTGCCTTCCGCCCGGAAGCGTTCAAATTTCGAGGGTTGAACGCTGGCAAAGGGCATGACACGAACGTTTGACCAGGCGATCGCGCCATAGTGTGCAAACATTGACGCGAGTAATCATCTCGACAGCGCGGTCTTGTTATTCCGGTGACGTTTTGCGCCAAGGAATAACAGCTGTATCCCGACGTTGACGTTTACCTACGCGGGGAAACGAGTACCGTGCCAGACCATCGGGGGAATTCCACGAGTTTCACGAATTCTCTTTGGTCAGTCACGATGTTACCGACTCCCCGACCGTACACCATCTTTGTTCAATTTTCGACCATCCTCACTCCAACTTCTAACAGTAAGATAGACAGATTTCCAGAGAGAACGAAGCTGTTTCATTCTCCAACAAATCACTTTATTTCGTAAAGGGATGAAATATCCATAATATGTTAATTTCAATTAATTTTGGCACAGAATTTGTAATAATGTCGAGGCAAAATGTATCAAAAATATTGATTTGAAAATCACAATTGGCCAAGTCAGTTAAATGCGGGGAGAATAATAAATTAAAAGAGGAAACGAGTAGAATTTGTATAATGAATTATGTGAAACGGGAACAGTAGAAACTGGATGCCATGGGTATTAGGAACAGAACTCGGTTTCCTTTGTGTACGTTATCCGAGACCTTATCTACTGCTCTGCCTCCAGCACGCTCTTATTTCTACCTCCGTGATCCTTCTTACTAGGTATAGAGCTTCTAGTATCACATTCCGCCATCATACTATAGCATTCCTATCGAATGTCTGCTTTCAACTTGGATATTCCAAAAATGTCCACCCTCGGATCTTCGAAAGTTTACAATCTTGTAACTTTACTACTTTGGAATTTCACAAGTTCACGGCTCGTAACTGTCAACATTTGGACGTTTCACGGTTTTCGAGCTTTTAAAAGCTTCGAAATTTCAGCTTGAAGATCAAACAGAATATTCCAGTCTGGCTATTGGTACGAAATCGATAAGAAATGAAAGGAACGGTCCGGTCAGACGATATATAGACGTTTGTTTTTCCTGGGCACGGATCAAATTCAATCTTATTGTTAGGCAGAGGAGTGAAGGGCTTGGTCCGGCGAATAAAATCCAATAACGGCGAACAGAAGATCTCTCTACGCGATATATTTGTCTGATACTTTTTCCGTGAAAGCGACGCTTGTCCAAGGGAATACCGATCGGATCAATTCTACATGGCTTGAAATCTCGGCTAAGAAAGAATTCGCGTCGCGTACAATCAACGGAACACGGGATACATCGGAATGCGTCCACTTGCTTGGAAAAGCGTATCGTTTATTGAACCGTTTCTGCGATCGTTGCCGATACCATCTGTATGGGAATATAAATTTCCCTCGGACGAACCAACCGTTTCTTCCTTTCCCTCGTGTACACGACGCTCGACGTTGAGTCAAAAGAAAAACGTAATAGAAAATTCTGTATAGAAAAAGATAGCTTAACTGTTCGACGAAATGATTTCGTTTTCATAAACGGACGAATCGATGGAAATATCTTTGCTGGTAGAAGGAGAAGAAAAAGCATCGACTAATCGAATCGATCGAAGATAAGTTCAACGAGGCAATTTGTCGCGTTGAACTTTCAGTTTGATCGATCAATAACCGCCGCAGGTGTCAGCGCGCCTCCCCCGAGGCAGTTACTAAGGAACAGATTGATTATTCCTTAAGGAGCAAATCCTGGAGGTGCTGGTGTACTTGGTAAAATGTCTTCCATACCGATAGTCATCCCCTTTCTCCCTTCAGCCGTCGAAAGTTTGCGACGGCGAGGCAATATGCCGCTTAGGGGATGCTCTTCGGAGGAAACGAAGATATCTCGGTGCTGTGTCGGTTTCCGCCCGAACGGATACCGGATGTCACCGGCCAGTAGGTGTAGAAACTCGACAGCTGATACAGGGATTCTTTAAAAAATGTGTTTCTTTTATTCGATGCTTCTGTGATAGAATTCGAGTGACCTTTAACGCTTTAATTAACGCTTTATTCCGTAGAAATTTATCGCTTGTATTATTAATATTAGGTGTTCTAAATTTTGGATAACAGAAATTACGAAAAATTGTAACAAGTTATAATTAATGCTTCGCCTAACAAAGTTTTATTTAACAGTATTATTTAAAAAGCCGGTAATAATTGTAGCGTCTAATCAAATATACGAGAAACTTCTAGGATAAAGGTGGGTCGTTTTGATTTTAGAACCAGAGACGGAGATCTCCGGGGGTCCAGACCTCTTCATCAACAAGTACAGCACGATAAACCTGACCTGTCTGGTGAAATACGCCCCTGAACCACCGTCCACGATCGTCTGGAGTCATAATCAGGAAGTAAGAAGCGTACAGAAAATGTTCAGACAAAATAAAGAATTAAAACGATAATAATATATAGGGTGTCTCATTATAATCTTTCCACGCCATTATCTCGCAAAGTATTCATTATTCGAAAAAAATGTTTAAACGAAACACGCTCTATCCAAAAGGGGACATACGATGGTGTACACTGTTTTTTTTTCTGGGTGGAGGCGCCTCCGAAATTTGAAGGTGATCTTTGTTTTTTCTTCAAGACGAATCCATTGAACTTCTAAATTCAAAAATACGACCTTGATAAACATTTATGCAGCACCTGATTCTATCCCTAAATGACAGTTCAACTTGTTCCATAGTTTCCTTAGTAATTTGCCTGCAGGCATTGATTATTCGAGATAATCGCGTGGAAAGATTATAACGAGACACCTTGTGTAACGAGTACGAAGAACAACGAGGGGGATTGTTCGTGAATAAGAATGTATAAGATGGCTTGCGTATTATAAGGAACAATTTCTAGAATGTAAATTATTCACGGTGTAACTAAAGCTGTCAGTGATTGAAGAACGAGGATCCTCCTCTTGGTGATTTATTACGTAAAGAACTTTCATAGCTTCCTTCTTCTTTCGAGTCGATATTGTAAACGATCGATGGAATGGAAGTTGAACGCAGACGCGTTAGAAATGCATTGAAAATTTCATTCTCCGTTTGCCTCCCTTAAACCCTCGAACCTATATTCCTGGCGTGTTGTTATTCAGAATTTCCTTGCATTGTTGGCAAGAAAGTTTCAAATAGTTACGCGAACTTAAAACAGCTATAAGAGCAATGTTATTTTTCTTTGTTTCGCAGCCGATTAATTTTGAATCTCCAAAGGGTGGGATCAGTTTGATCAACGAGAAAGGACCGGTGACCTCGAGCCGTTTACTTATTCAGAAGGCAACCGAGAGAGATTCCGGCCTTTACACGTGTTCGCCGAACAACACGCATCCTAACAGCGTGCGGGTTCACATAGTCAATGGTAAATTTAGTGTATAACACATGGATAACTATCAATGGAAAGCCTTTATCCAAATAGTATATCCAAATAGTATATTACGCACCAAAGGCGCAAAAATAAGAGCAGCAATGGAGATTGTGACAGTTACGTACGCTATTTTTTGAATTAGAGGGCGCAAAACTCGGACTTTTAATGTCTATTTAGCGAGTGCATAGTGCCCTAAGGCAAGAAGTAAAATACTACGCGTTCTAAGGCAAGAATCAGACACTTTGCGCTCCCGAGTTTTGCGCCCTTTTAACACTATGCAGTCCGGTGGCACCACGTTGGTGCGCCGCGAAAATTTGTCGAACGAAAGAATCCTGATTACGAGTACGGACAGCATAGTATTAATAATAATCGGTAGTATGCCATTGTCGCCTTTCGAGCATCCAAGAATACACAGTCTTTAATCGCTTAAAGCTAGAAAATAATGTTTCGAATTGGAAAATGTTTGATAGCTTAAACCTTGAAAAGAAGGTACCAAGTTGTACAATCTCTGATCCGCCCTTAAAAATAAAGTTTACTAAATTATGTGACATAGTGTAACATTACAGTATTAGGTCGATTCGTTTTGTTGTTTCCCGACGATGCGCCAGCAAACAAGGCACAAACAAGTTTCCGTAAACCGTATAATCAAAATGGAATCTTGGGTCGCGTATAAATTCGCTCGTTTCGCGTTGGAAGCCGAAGGAACCGGCAAACTTGCCGGAAGAGTTTTGTTACCTACGAACGCGATGTTCCGAACAGTTTCGACGGAGTTCCCGAAATTTCATTTACGTGCTACTCAAACGTATTAGCAGATGCTGTTCGCGCATAATTTAACGCAATTCCACGAACCAAACTGGAGATCTCTATCGCGTTCGTCCGTAATCGATCGATCGATCGTATCAACGTTTCGTTTCGTTCAACAAATTTTAATAATATTAACAGTTCCACCTAATCGTTTGTCGATGAATTTCTATTCGACCAAAGTAGTCGATTTAAGAACAACCTTGATTCACTTTTTGTTTCAGAACATCCAGCGGCGATGCATCACGGCAATGGCGACAGAATGGCTGCGACCTTACTTCCTTCCGTTCTGCTCCTTCTCGCGATCATTTAGCCGGCTACTTGGCCTGTACAAGTGGTCCTTGGTGCGAATTGTTTCCGCGTTATCGACCAAACTCTATTCCAGCGATATTTGAACTTGCCTCGCTCGTCGTATCATCCTCGCCTTTCCTAGACTTTATTGCTTCTTCATGGACGCCTTCCTTTCGTTTTGTTTGACTTTTACTTTGTGCTCGGTCGATTGGTTTTCTCGCGATAATTATACAGGGTGATCTCTGATCATGACGACCTATTTTTTTAAACTTAAATTCGTGTTTTCATAAAGAATATTAGAAATATTTGACACGATAGATCCTCGATTCTGCGCCAACCATTTAGAGAGCCCCTGTTGACACGCATTTGTTTCCCATGGTTCAACATTTGGCTCGTTCGTGTGAAATTGTTCGTCTCAATGCGAAAATAAATAGTCCTTTTCCTTTTTTTTTCTCCCCCATCTCGCAGCAATAGGCCGCCCCGACAATCGTGTCGGAATGAACCATTGAATTCGTTTTTCGGTTGAAAGGTAACAGATTTTTTCGACGACCGCCAACTTCGATAAACGCGTTATGGTTCGACGTGTATTTAATTGAATAAAAACCACGTTGGAAACAATGTCGAGGAAACGTCGACAAGGCGATCCAATAATAAACTTCCTTCTCCCCTGTTGACGAAACTTTAACCCCCGCTACGAACACTTCCTATCCGAACAAACTCGTTACATTCTGTTTCTGTCCTCGACAAATGGAATCAGTGTAGCCTTTCGTGACCCTTGCAAACAATCCATTCGCTAGAAAGGGCTGGGCTCGCGTTGACAACAGAGTTTAACACTTTGTTAACACTTTGACCGCCCTACGTCGCATGTTTCTTGCTTTATTTCTACGTAACGTGTTACATTAATTTTACATTTCTATCGAGTACGAATTTCTGTGATTTTTGCGAAAATCTCTAATTTTCTTCGCCGGCTTTCGATTTCTATAAAGATTAAAATTCCAGCGTGTTACAAAATCGAGTCGTCGCCAGAAAATTAACAAATAATAATCCGACACTCTATGAAATATTTGATATATGCCCACGATGCTTGGCTTGATCGAAGATATCAATTTTCTCGGCAAATACGAAACAGAAACTTCCGCTTTATTTTTGAGATCAAAATAAAAAACGCGACGGTGTACACAGAGCGTACGACAGCGACGTGTGCCACGGGTCGGGGAAAAAAGAGCGTGGCTAAAGGATTAAGGAAAGAAACGAGGTGAACAGTTTGCTCGAAAGCCGTGTCGGGCCATTCGTACTGATTACTACTTAATTTAGCTCTTTTCCACTTTCTTTATCCTTCCTTTCTCTAGCCAGTCTAAACCATCCTGATTACGTTGAACTGCGATTACTTCCTTTTCTGTAGCTTTCTTCGAGTCACTGTTTCACCGTGCACAGGTTCGCCGTGAAAAGAAGGAAACTATCGTTCTGCGAGCAAAATGAAAGGAAAATATTTGCTCGAGGAAAAAAAACGGGGCAACGTTTTGCCAACCCGAGCCATGGGTGAAGATTAACTTTTTTTTCGTTTCATGGATAAAGCGAAAAGTTCATCGCATCGTTTCGCTCTTTTGTTTGCAGAGATTCGAGTGCAAATACGAGGCGCGTGTTTGTGTCTCGTTATTTCAAATTCTGAGAAAACTTGGAAGAAAGATGTTGGCTTCGAAACGTGTAAACAAGATAACCTACAGCGTTTAGAATGTGAACGTTTGATTTTTCATTCTACGCATCGTGGATACTGTACGGAGCTGTGAATCTCTATTTACTTTCTAGCATTTCCCATCGTACCTGATCAAAATTTCATTTACCTTCAAATCTATGTTACACCTGGTGTCGATTTTTACGGTATATTTTCTAGAATGTAGGAAATTTGATTATAGGATTAGATTAACACGTTCACCGCGACAGTGAAAGTTGCTATACATGGTCAGACACGGAAATTGTGATTATTTAAAATCCCACTGTTCTCCAAATTAACGTGAATAGTAACATAATATATCTTTTCTTATTTGACAGTATTCAATTTGTAATTGTCGAGCATTGGTGACCCACGTGGCGACGAACACGTTAACCATCTGCGATCATTTCATAATAACCACTGTTAATCACGTCAGTCACCGCTGACTGACACCCGAAATTTTCTACGATCAAATAATTGACAAAAAGATAGCGTTAATAGTAAGCTAATAATGCCGGGTATCGAATTAAAAGATTAAGTTTTCCACTCAACGTGTTAATTTATCACTTTACGATAGCGTTTAAGTTTTCTTTTAGACATAAAGTATAGTTCTTTAATCAGCGCGTTCAGTGGAAAATAATTTTCACCAACAAGGTATCTATATCCATGTACGAGCGCAAAGGGATAACGGAATATAATGATCCCGCAAGAATAAATGTAAATTGCATATAATTAATTGTCATTATCCGTACACGTAACAACTGCATTTCTGTTGCATCTAAGGGACCATGAAGGTTGAACAAAGACAGACGGTCCAATTATTCTGATGAATAAATATTATCTCCATGGTACTCTTTTGGTCGCAACACGATATACCGTTAGTAGTAAGAATTTTTACGAAATTCATAAGTATCCATTAGTCGTTCAAAACGAATCGTTTAACATTGTTATCGGGAGACGATAAAATGATTAATCGTACGCAAGAAAGTTTTAGTCTTCTTTCTATAATCTTCGGATTTGATTCGCCATCGATACCCAGTGTATCGTGTTGCATAAACTTCGACACAAATGTATCGAAAACAGGAGAATTGATTAATGTACGAAGCTCTGAAATGAATACTTAAGACTTTTGCGTGCATCTAATCCACGAGTCGTCTTCGTTTAAGAAATTTTCTACGAATTTACATAAATAAATAAGAAACTCACTTCATTTCCTGACTGTACTTATTGTTCTCGAAAATACACTCAGCCCTCTTACAACACGGTGAGAAATAATTATGACAATTGTTTGATTACACGACAACCATGTGAAACTAAACCCTCGTATATCAGTACTTATTTCGATACAACACGGAGCGAACTAACCGCGTTATAGGAGAGTTTGTTGTATTAAATTGGCAATTAAATTCGCAATCTTCGTATCCTTCCCTTAACCCCTTGCCGTATCATTATTTCGGTAGATGCGTCAGACACGGATAAATATTTGTTGTTACAGTATTGAATCAAACCAGGAAAATGGAAATATTGTTTACAATCTGCGTTTAACAATAGTTTGTTATCTCAATTATAATTCGATTTTACTGACAGTACCAGTCAGATTTGTAACATTTGAGCTGCAAAGTGCGTCACGAGTCAGACTCGTCCAAGCACGGCAAGGGGTTAAAATTCAACAAACAACATGGAAGTAGGCGCCACTCGAATTAATCTGTTGTCATAATTGCAATGTTTTAATCGATTCGAATAATTATAACGCGAAATATGCAGAAGAAGAAGATCGCGAATTTAATTGGCAACTTGATAGTTAAGAAAGATAATAAGTTAACATGGATCGTTGCTATTTTGAATAATTTATGAGAAATAAAGTATTCGTCATGGAATATCTTTATTTAATCCCTAACTACCATGACCATGCAAGAAAAATAAACATTATATTTTACAATATGGTATCTGGTTATTAGAGTGTAAAGTTGAAAAATTTAACGAAAGAAATAAAAGAAAGGTAATTCGATGTGGGACGAGGACATTTTTTCCAGCACCGAGTCGTTTCACGAACGAATCCTATTATCTTATTTAATTATGCACCACACCTCGTATCAGGTACATCGGGAACGAGGCGGCCGGTATAATTTTTAATTACTCCCGCCAGCGAAACGCGACGAATTTTTGAGAAATTAATCGCGACCCTCGTTCAATTTCCCCCGTTTCTTTCCTTGAATAAACCATCCGCGACATCTTACGTTTATATCGAGCCAACCGTTGGCTCGACGTTTCCCGTTCCCGTTATACACACTCGCATTAATGAATAAAATTTAATTAAAAAGTTCGGCTGCAAGTTGCGCGCAACAAATACAGTCGCGGCGAAGGAAGTTCTAATTGGAAGGCCAACAGATTGTGTTCCGTGCAATTAGTTTCCGGGATTCTTTTATCCTCCCCGCGGTGAAAAGAGGAAACGTATGTACGTTATAATACCAATCTGGTTGATATCGGGTTGGCGATACTCTGTTCGAGCAGTGTGTTCCGCCGAAATTTCGTCTGCTTGACTTTGTAGATTAATATTAAAAGCTTACAGAAGTAATCGATGGCGGGCAACTGTATCGGAAGGGTCGATTAAACGAATTGTCGAACAATTCAAAAGAAACAAAAAGACCCGATATTCGTTAAAATTAGATCCTTCGGTTGATTAAGCGGCCGGTTTGCCGGAGTTAATTAAAGAAGGATCAGAATGTCAAGGGAGCGTCGAATTTTTCTAACGGCGAGGGTATTTTCTCGCGTCATTAAACCGCGAACAAAACCTGTATACTCACGAAAGAGGGGTCGGAGTGAAAGATAGAAAGGAATAAGAAAAAAGGAAAGAGGAGGGTGGTCGAAGTGCACGCCTACGGCCAGGTGAAATCTAACGGAAGATTGAAGAGGGTGACCGGTTGATGTTACAAAGCGGAGAACGTGAGAAAAAAGATTCTCGGTGCAGAGAGGGGTAATTAGCGTCAGTCAGGGCCGCGGATTAATTAAAACGGGCTCCTTGGAAAACGCGATGTCGACTGGCGACGGTAACTTGAAACGAAAAAAGGAAAGGGCTTACAGAGAAAAGAAAGGGCTGTTTCGCGGCCGTTTCACGCTCGCCTCTTTCTCGATATAATACCCGAATGGTTTTCTCCTACAAAACGAACCCACCCTGTCGATAATTTTATTCCTTTTTCCTTTTATTCGATCTTCCAATTGAATTTGCCTCGATCGAATCTTTCTCGAATCACGAAAACCGTTAACGAAACATTGCAATGTATTATAAATCTTTTACAAGACTTTTCATCATTTTCCCATAAACGAAGCTAACAATCACCGTCGCGACCCCCCGCCACCCATTTGTAAGGATTCGAAGAATACTTCGATATTTCAATTTCGAAAGCAGCCTTCATATTTCTGTGTCAGAATTTGATAAACGGGGTTCCATTGTTTGAGAAATCGTAATTGATTACCCGCGTTAAATTCTTCAAAGGACAGGTTCATTTATTTAAAACAAGAAACCTCGAGTCGCGCTGGGTACCTGCTTTATCCTCAATTTGCAGTAAAACAAGATGAGACAAGGGAGGAGGAGATAGTATTGTTCTTGATTAAGCACACCGTTATCAATAATTCGATGTATTCGCGTGGAAGCTCGGCGTCGTCCAAACAAAGAAGCCCCGTTAAATATTGATGAGAATAAAAATTCATCCAAACACCGATGAACTGTAATACCTTCAGACATGACTTTCTAGAAAGGAAATTGTTCTTTTATGATTCATCTTCTTGTTATTCCAAAGTGAAAGTCAAATGATCCAGTGTTCGTCATTTAGGTGTTAAGCGTGTCTGAAGTAGAGGCACGGTATTTATAGCTGCAGTGTAAATCAACGTTAACTTTTACAATAGATTTGTAAAGTTCAATTTAATCCGTGTAGCAGATTTATGTAGACCGATGCGCTCCCGTTACGCTCGAACTGCTCTGCTGCTCGCTTCTTAATTACGTCTCCGGATCCACGTTCGCGTTGTTTTACGATTCGCATTTATCACGGCCCTCGTAAGATTCTCGTTGAAAATATACTGGCGGAGAAACAAGAGAGAACACGGACCACTGTTCGTTAAGGCGTTTAACTTTATACGCCTCGCCTAGTCTTGTCCTTACTACAAAATCGCTACTCGTTATTTATTTTGCCTACTATCTCACTCGCGCAACTACAAGTAGGCGCCATTTTGAAAATTTGAATCCCTTCGATCGGATACATAATTTTCTTGATTATATTCATATTGTTCGAATTTCAGATCTAAATTCTATAGCCAGTGTTATTTATGAAATAAATGAAATATTAAAGACTTTGTTTGAAATGCTTTGTAAATAGAAATTGCCGAGTGTCTCGTAATAGAAGATGCTTCTCGAGTTACTTGGAGTATACAATATGTATAGCGAAACTTCCAACCCGGTTAGAATATTATTCCAATTACAAGTCCTTATAAATTTTCGCTACGGTAAATGACGTTCTCGTCTTACCACACGAACTTTCCACCTTCAAACTTCTAAAAGCTGCGAAACGTTGGACGCTTTCAACCTATAATTTCACAATGAAGGTAACATCCCTTTTCCGTTCGTGCAACGTTTCGTTTTTCTTATAAATAACAAAGTTGTTCCGCTTCGTTGCTCAAGAAATTCACCGCTTTTCTACTTTATTCAAGTATTCTATTTTCAAAGCTTAGGTAAAAACACAATACAAACACGATAGTTGGTTGGTCGATTAATTTGTACCAACGACCTAAAGAAAAAAAAAAAAAAAAAGATTAATCGTCAGCTTTCGTTTCGTCCAGGTTACCTACGGAAAACGACATCTGCTCGAAGGACAAAAACGACCCTCGATTATCCTCTCGAGCGTAGTTTCGTTCCCGAAAGGAGGTTGGTTGTTACCTTTTATTCGTTGAAATCGCCGATTACGATTATCCTTCGCAACGTAGGATCGCTGACAGCGTGGTAATTAAACGACTTCCCAAACCACCAAAACCCTTGTTATTGTCATTTTATTTTTCGAGGATTCCCCGGCTTTCTTGGAAATTCCCAAGGAAAAAAAGCGCAACAAGCACAGGTGTAATTACAACTCCCTGGTGCGGCTGGGTTCGTTAAGACAAAACGGATAGCACCGTGTTGATGACCTAACGTGGATTAATTAAAGACGAACTACGGCTACAAATTATTTCTCTGTTCCCTGTATTTTACTTTATTCGATATCCAGTCACCTTTATTTCAAAGGATTATTATTCATCGACTATTTCGGCTTAAAAAAAAAGAAAAGATTTCCTTGTTAAAAATTGAGTTACAGTATCAGTTCCGTTATTAGTCGACGAATAAACGGATTCGGGCTCGTGAAAGAACTAAAGCGTAGCGTTTTCGTCGTTCGTATCAAAGGTACCATTAATTTGTTTGCTTTATCCCGTGGAACTGGGTCGTGTTCCGCGAACCGAGAGAGCGTCGACGAGAAAGAAAGGGAACAGAGAAAAAAGAAAAAAAGGAAAGAAATTTTTAATCGGCCAACGCAAGCGGTTAGCCGAGCGAATAAAAATTGCAGCGGTTAATTAGAAATGTAAAAAAGCGTGAGAGACAGGGGTGGCTTTGGTATTGTCTATAACGAAATTCAGAAGAGCGCGAACGTGGTTGCCGTGCCGCTCGTGTACGTGGATTAATAATAAAAACCGGCGCGTACGCGGACGTCGCGAGGAAAAATAAAAAAAAGCGAATTAAGCTTGAAAACAGAAAGAATTCAATTCGAATATTCATTAGACGGCAGCCACGTTTCGCGACGCGGTGGTGCATTTTTCCAAACGAATCGTCAACGGCAAGTCACGCACCTCGTTAAAAATGCAATTCGGTTACTTGCTGACGTTTTATCGAGTTTCAAGCACAAATTATATTGAAAAAATTGCTGGAAAATCTGCAGATTTCAACATTTAATTTCATTAAAAGTTGATATTTTTGCCAAACGATACGAATTATAGCAGTTTGCGGTCGCGGCTATTTCACAAAAGTTTCTGGCGAGTGAGATCGCGATGGTAGATTTAAATCTGGAAATAGCTTCGAAACGGTGCTTGGAAAGAATTCGAGAAACTATTGTGACGGGGGCGTAAATACATTTTCATGGATACTCTGGTATTTCAGGAACGCGAGGCTAGAATGCAGAGTTTAATGAAATATACCTATGCTTCGTTCCATTATTTGAACGTTGAAAAAAGAGTAATTGCTAACATCCATCACTACCTATCCCGTTTAATAAAATTTTCGTGTAACGTATGAAACGTCAAGTTAGGGAGGTTTATTTGGAGCCTTGGAGGTACAGGGTTGAACTGATTTTCGAAGAGGTCGTAGGGAAACGGTTAAATAGAATAGGCCGGGAATGATGTATAGAACGAGGAACGATCTCGAGTTGGTCAAGTGGATGCGTATTCGAAAATGTTATGAAAGAAAAGATGAAAAGGGTCGACTGTGAATGGCTGTTGGCGAAGTAAAAAAGGTTCGACCGTACGAGCTGGGGTTACACCTTGTCGCAATAAATCGGACCGAACAATTCTTTATTAGTTGCTTTCGTCGTAACGATTACAGAAAGAAGGGATAAACGATCACCCCCGACTGCGGGAAAATGGTCACACCTAAACCCCATTCGGTTGTTACTTTGCGTAAATGGCGTAATGTTAATCTAGAGATTCAGGGATTTCAACAGGAGTTTATAATGACGATTGTAATTAGAGAGGAAACGGATAACCGCGACTTGGCTGGTTGGTGTCGCGAAACATAGAATTTAAAAAGGATAGCAGTGAAATTTTCATGGTTGACTTGGCGCTAATGCGGTACACTTTGTCGCTTGTATACGGTTGCTCGTTAATGGAACCACGGATTAAGGAGGGCATAAATGTTGCCAGAGTCAACTGTACGCGTTGATAAGTGGCCGAAAGAATAACTCCCCTTTATGGTTAAACGGCCATTACGGAAACGAACGTGTTCGATAACTATATCGATCCGTTCTCGCCTTAAAATGTGACATCCCTTTATTACCTCAGACGTTAAGTCAAATTGTTCAAATATTTACCTCAACATTTCACATGACTGGCAATCGGCCCACGAGATTCGACAGAAGTTCGGGTAAAAGTTACACGATTTGGACTTTCGAAACGCGAGTGGTATTCAAAGGAAGAAGGTGGAGGCGAAGGCACAAAGCGGCAGCGCGAGTTAGCCAGAAGGGCAGGATACGCGTGTAATTGGAAAAGTCCTTGAATTCCTGCGAGCAGAGAGCGGTGATTGATCGTGTGGCCGGCTTAAATGAAGCGACCTACCGGCCAACGGCTCGTAATTATCGAGAGACTCGGTTAATTGGCTTGACCGGTGCAGTTGCGCCGTTCTCAACGCTGCAATTTAAAGTAACGCAATCCGGTTTCTAATTAGCGTTTCTCTATTAAAACGTCCAGAAAACTGTCGAGCTTGCGGGTTCCCGTGCATTATGCACGACGAACGTTGCCACACGATTTTTCATCCACACCCTTAATTACCATTAACGTTCGATCGATTTCTCGTCGATTGCGCTGCCGCTTTGCCGTTATCGTTCGTCGACGCGATCGACCCGATGGCGAGCTTTCTTTTCACGATTGTATTTCGTTGGATTAAAAAGTTGCGCGAGCTTTCGGCTTAAAACTGGTTTACTCGTTCGCGCGATACCCTCTATGCAACGTATATCGGCTTTCCGTTTAATTTTCTCGATGCTGGAAAACCCGAGAACCAACATTCCAAGTGTTTTCGCCGCGAACCTCTGACGCTCTGTGCACGTGGAATCAAACTTCTCGGTTGTGTAAAATTGATCGCGCGTTTTTTGTAATCAATCGATTCTGAGCTTCAAATTTGTTCTTCGGTGCTCTTAGTACGCAATCAACTTAAGAATTTGACAAAATCGTGATTTGCATGGTGCTCGGAGAATGAATAGCCTCCGGTTGACGGTAGTTGAGAATGCCATGAATAATTGAAACGAAAAAGGCCGAACATTTCCAGAGGCACGATCAAAGCGAACGAGAAATAATTATTCAAATATTTTCACGGGTATTACGTACGCCTAGGTACGAGGTCGACCGCATTATCAAAAAAGGACGAGTATGGGCGGCGCGGCGGTTCAGCTGGGAACGAAAATATATATTTCGTATGCCTCGCAGATATTTCACTTCGTTGAAAAGGCGGACGTGCATAGCTTTTCGGTTTTCTTTGAACTCGCCCCGGCTCAAAGGCCGTCGGCTCTGTACAATTTACATTAACATTTGCTAGATGAAACCAATGCCTTTTGAAAAATTCCTTTAAACGAGATACGAAATGCATGGTACCTTAAACTCGTCCAATGTGCTCGCTGGCCAAGCTGAAAACAAATGAAAAGTCTCCACGTTCTTTTGATGTCGTTTATATTAATTAAACATTTAACCGTTTGTGTCGCGAACGTAAAATAATTATAAAATTGTGAAAGAACAAAGGGAAAAAGATATACCGGTAGAATAAGCGTTTAACATAATACTTGTTAGTTGTTAATTGCTGAAAAAATAAAATTTCAATGTCTACCTATACGTAGGTAAATACAACGTGTTAATAATTCTGAAAGATAATGTCGATACAATCGAGTCGGCACAGAACCGACACAGAAATAATTCAAAATCGTTCACCTTTAGCGATTCTCTAAAAAATAAATTCCGATGAAAACCTTGACGCAAGATCGCGATACTCGAGGATTTGGAATTTTTCACGAGAAGCGTAGAAAGGCGTAACAAAAAGGGTGGTCGTATTTTGATTCGGTCACCTTTGCATCTTATCCGCTGATTTCGTAATAATAATTTCTTTCTTGCGACGATCCTTCTTGCCGGCCTATCCTGTCGGCCGTAAGCACACCCGCGTGTGCACCCGGTCCCTAGATAAGAACGATTATAACCAGGCTCATTACCATTTTACCTGGCACCAAGCTGACCGTTTGCGAGGCTGAAATAATAGTGCAATCAAAGTCAACGACGGACCACCGTCACCCCTCTTATCAGGCGCGGCAGGGCTAATTTAAAACGTACACCAGCTTGCGACAGTATCGTTTCGCATCGGCTTCGAGCAACCGTCTTGCTTCTTAACTAATTGATCTAATGAAACTCAAGATAAAACCTGTCCTCTTTGTTGCTTCGTGCAATTTTCTTTGCTAAGAAGGGGACGAAACTGTTGAATGTTTACAGAAAGGAAACACGCAGGTTTCTAGTGTCTTCCTCGTGTAATTTTATTTAAGAAAAGAAGCAGATTAAAAAAATGCGTAACAGAAAGTTTAGATTGGACAAAATGTTTGGAGTGACGCGGTCAACTCCTCTGCGTTGATCCGAAAGCGTTCGGGTAACAACAACGACTGACTAGACTGCACAGTGTTACACCGTTATTCCCCTTTTTGGGAATTCCCCGACGTTGTTTTTCTGTGCGACGAAAAACGAATTTTTCCGATGTCAGGTATGACCAGCAACCCCAGTCATAAAACTTGGGACAGGGGCTGCCAGTCCGGTCATCATTAACCTACGGGTCTAGAAAAAACCGTACAACGAAACATTCAAATTACAATCAAAAGGGATTTTCGCAGAAATCCAACAGAAACGATCCTCGAATCTAGTACAATTGTTGTTTTCAGGTTATTTCGAAGATTCTTTAAGTTAGTGTCTTCAAGTTAGGTCTAAGGATATACTTGCGTATCAGCTTCGATTCAAATTGATCAGTTTAGTTGTGAACCTAGTTATAATTAAATGAACGCTACGTGTCTAGAAAATGATTTATTATTGAATCGTCATAATATAGTTAAAGGATGTAATTAAGAATTAAGATTTTCCTTCCGTCGGGCCGCCGGTGCTTCCTTTGTTTTTCAAGGTCGTCGTCGGGTTAACCGTTTTGCCACAATTGTAAGAAAAATAATAAGAACAATAAAAACTGAATGGAGGACAATATACATATATATTTTATTCGCCGGACGTTCAGAGTCAAAAATCGCAAAAATGACAGCTGTTCTCTGCTCCTACGCTCAACGAAGACTGCCCTTCTCCTATAGGGGTGGTACATTTCAACAATCCACGAGGACCTTGAATTTATGGCCCACGTTTGAAGTTATCGGACCCGCTGCACATGGCCCACCTTGACAACAGCAGCAAGCTTTCAATAGACAGAAGAAGATACGAATGAAGGTAACGAGACGAAAAGCTATGATACACGGATGATGAACTAGAGATATGTACGTGGATGCGTGCGAGGTAACGGAAGGATGATCAAAGGGAGTACACGTTTTAGATCGAGTGATCACGGGTAGGGCAGATACGTCGCGATAAGTGGTATTCGTTGAACGACGTTACTCTGCATCGGGTTAATTGCTTAAGTGTTCGGGGTGTTTCATGGATGCAACCGTGCGGAAATCGCACACATCTAACGCACGATGCGGTCTGAATGACGGCCAGATAAATCGAAAACGATCCGTCAACATCAGGAAATTGCCTGACAAAACACATCTCACCGACCCATTTAAAACGATACCCTTATCGCCGTGATTCAACGTGTTCCTTGTTCTTCAAATGATGAATCCTCTTTGTCCGTAGCCGGTGGGCTGTAAAGTGTATGCAAATTGAAAGCAAACGGATCGTTTTTGATCAGAGACGGAATCACTCTTTCACCAGTAAATCGTTTCCAATCTTGTTCGAAGTTACAAGTTTGTGCAATTGGAACGGTCTTGGAAACCTTAATCTTTCATAGAAAATTAATTCGAATTAAAGCTATTTCGTGACTATAATAAGAATGAGTACGTTTAAAAGAACTCTCTTTGGTGAAACATGGGTATCACAGGAGGACAGTGAACTTTGCTAAATTTTTCGAACTGACCTGTGTATTGTAGATAGAGGACAGTTTTATCGTAGTTGCATATCGGACAGAGTCGAAAGGAGACCGTTATCAACTGCTGCTCAGTCCGCTAGATAAGGGTTGCTCGGTCTCTAAACCTATTATGTACGCGCGCGCGCACACGGACGGACTAGTCTAGGTACCGGCCAAATGTTAGACCATCCCCTATTTCAATTTTACGCCGACTTGCCTGAAACCCTATCAGCTATGACGTTGATGGAACATAATTGTGGAACGGCTTTATCCGTCCATCTCTCTCGCTTCCTGTTTCATGAAAATTACTTTAAATCTTTTCTTATCGTTGTGTCTCTCGAGCCTAGATAATTATTCCTATAAATAACGAACGAAGTCGCAGGAGAGAAAGTAATAGCTATTAATACCAGCTAATGCTTTGAAATTGATAATAAACTTAGGTAATTAGTAATCTAGGATTATGTTGTTCTGTGAATAAACTTCTATTTGGAAAGAAGTGTTGCGTTCCGTTGGACACAGCTTCGCTTCTTTCTTTTCTTTTTTTAATCCCTCGACGACAGATTCTGTGACGGCAAGGGACGAAAGGAAAAAGCGGATGGCTAGAAGTAATAAACGATCGTCGAAAATGAAACGGTTCGGGACGATTATAATCCGAGATTTCAACGACGACCTGTATCGAGCCAGGCAATCATTCGTGGATTAATATCGGTTATTTCTTGCCACCGTTGGCCCGCATCTTCGTTCACCCTTTCGTTAGGAAAGGATTGCAGCCGGATGAAAAAGCCCGGAAGAAGTATTCTGTGACGCGAGATAAACATTCCATAATCATTCTAATAAGTGGTCGCGTATTTTATGATCCATTAGGATCCATTGAACCGTCCCCTCTTAAAATTCCATGAATTTTCCGTCGTTTCGGCTGTTCGTTCATCGAATCACGAACATCTTCGATTGGCATCGATGAAAGGATATTCATAACGTTCGTACATGGGAAGGCTGACTGAATGACGACAAATGCGATCCTCGAGCCAGGCAAATGAACGTAATTGAATGCTCCGAGTCTCGAAGGCTTGGAAGCAATTTAAATGCATTAGAGTTTAGAAAGTTTCTTATTAACTCGAACGCTCGTGATCGGATTCGGTGTGTGCCATTTGTATCGTGAATATTTCATGACGCGACTGCCAACCAGCCGAACCGACGCGACTCGCGACGAGACGACAGATTCCATCGTACCGGTAGATCCAAAAATATCCAGATACTTGTATATTAAACGCATCATTTTCAGTAGCATAATTTTATAAATATTATTATACTACGGATAAAAGTGGTACTTATTAAGAAATTATAGGCACCGTGAAAATATGCATTAGGTTAGATTTATTGGGAATAAGAAGAGCTAATTTTCAGATTTAATTATATTTATATTGTATTAACAACTAATTATCAAATTTAACCCCCTAATTACTTGCCAATTTACATTACCTTGACATTATATGAATAATAATTGATTTGCGAACTGAACCCCTTAATTGTTCGTTAATTTATGTAATATTATGAGAAAAAAAGGAAAGAGCGATATTACTACAGGATAAACACGCTATTTGTTTGAATTTGTTTGGTGTACATACGTACATACACGTATAGTCGGTTTATACGCGTGTCAATCGATGGTCGCGTCAACTGTACCGGCTTCAAACGACTGCCTCGATATTTCACCAACGAATTTCCCCTTGGTAAAGAGAAACCTACTTTGAGGAAAATTTCATCCATAGAAACGAATTTTGCGAAATAACATTCCGTTTGCGAACGTTGCGCCCCGGCGAATACATACATTCTGTATTTCCTGTTAAGTTTTTATCTTTATTTTCAAAATCGAAATTGAGCTACCATGTTTTCATGAACAGGAACCTTGTTCCATATTCTTTTGTTAGCAAGAGTAGATTCTAGCTATCTCCCCTGCTTTTTTATTCTGAATAGAATTTTTTAATCATGTAGTATAATATAGAGGGTTAATGGATACTGTTATGCTTCGAAAATGAACCGAAAGGAGAAAAGCTCTCGTCTTTTATCACGAACTTTATCTTAATTTACCTTGTAACGCATCCCGGCCGTCTCTTATTACTGTAACGTTAGTTTCAGGTAACAAACGTTAGTAATTAAGGATTAGGGAGGAAGTTTTATTTATCCTTGCCTCATAACGGTTTACAGCTTTATCTCGTCCAAGATACAGCAAAGTTTTCAGACCCATCCTTTAGCTTTGATAGTTTCAACATAGAACCTCGCGTCTTTTATAAACAACCTTTCCGGAAATGGCAGAAATTCTTCTTCGTTCCCTCCTTCGAAAAAATATATGAAAAATTGGGAGTTTGATCGTTAATTAAATTTCTTTATGACTAGAATTCCTTTGACAAATTTGAAAATTTTGTTATTAAAAGTATAAGAAATAGACGTTACCCGGGCTGACATTTTCACCGATATGTGGCTATCGATTTCCAGTCACGATATCTTACCATCTGCGGGAACACGTCGGTCGCACGCTTCACTCCGTAAATTTCACGACAGGAAGTCCCCAAAGTGTCAAGACTCTTAAACCGCAACGAATCTAGAGAGGGATATCTATCCACCTACCACCGCTACCCTCTATGATAGACACCAGTCCCATTATCTATTCCCCAATATCTACAAACTGACGTACTTATTTATCTCTGTCAAATAAACAATCGTAAAGTTAAACGCGTACGTTTTTATACATAATTGCTTGCGTTCCAGGTTGAAGATATCCTAAACCCATGGTCCATCCCCATCGTACAGAAATAAGAACACTCGTCGAACGAACAACTCTCGTTTCTCGACTAAACTTTTAATAATCCAAGCGCTCGGAATCCCTTCGCATATTTCACGAACAACAACCATACCTAACCGGTAGTACACGAAGTAGATATCGTTGTCAAGCAAAGTGAAAACGTGGATCGTTCGTGATACAACGTCGGTATCAATTTAAAAGGAATTCTTTCTCGATTGAATTGCGTAGCGATAGTTCGTCAACGATTCTTTTCCCGCGTGATCCGCACTGATCCCTGACAGGGCTTGGAAAAGCCAGTCGATTGATCAGAAACGAAAGCCAGCCACGGCGTCCAATATAATCGATTCGCCTTCCATCGTGTCAGAAATTCGGAACGATCCGAAGGAATGCAATATTTCTAAGGGATTCCCTCGAAATGTCGAGGGTCGATGTTGTTTGTTCGGTCATTCACGATACAGGCCGTTTCAAAAATCGTTTACTGGAAGTAGTACTTAATTAGTATCGAAGTATGATACTCGGGTAATGTACAGGATCAATTTTCGGTATTTCGATCATTTTCCTCCTGGTGTCGGTAACATCGTGATAGCGAGAAAACACGAATCGACCCCGGTCTGAAGCATCCTGGGTGAATCTGAAATTCCAGCTACATCGACTCGCGTCTGCGTTGATTTTAGCCAGCTCACGTAGCCGTTCGTACTGTAAACTCGGTCCGACATAACGACGTATTCCCGGCCGATATACAACGAAGCCGCATCTAAATCCAACGGACGCCGACGTCGCTTTTGCTCCGGGAGAGGCGTAATGGAACAGGAAACTCCGGATCAAGCCGGTCGTTGATGCCAAGCATCACCTTCGATTCCCTCTGTTCCTACCCTCTCCTCTCTATGTAGATAAATGGTAATTTCGGCAAACATACTGTTACTTGCATTTTAGATTCCCGAGGCAATTGCCGGCCCGTCGTCGCGCCAATCGACTGCTTTGTTTTCCCCCGCGAACAACTTTTCTCTTTTTTTTTTTTTTTGTTTCCAACAACGTCGCAGCGCATCCCATTTCGACACCTTCCGTTTCTGTGATTCTTTCGCCAACGGATACGACCATTTGCATACGCGACTTCGCAGAATTGTTTCCCCAACCCGTACGCTCGGTGGGAATAAAAAGAAAAAGTAAATGTGTTTGCCGTGTGCAAAAGTGGTCGCGGTTTAACGCAACGAACCCCTGGCGATAGCTATCGACAGCCTCGAATCGATTGGATTGAACGCGATAGTTGTTATTCAACGCTGTTGGAGTACAGGTAACTAAAGTTTCCAGGCGGACCGAGATTTAAGAAGGAAGTACATACATAATGGCTGCTCGCGAGAGCTGCCAGGCACGCAAGGATGCGTGCGCGAAAGCATTTCACACCTGCCTGCGTAAACACAAGAAGTCGGCTAGATTCGATTTAATTTGCAGCCCCAGTTGCGAACGCAAACACGAGATACCTCGGTTCGGGCCTGGTGCAATCAAATCTCGGCTCATTAATAACCAGCGAAACGAGCTTCGCCTCGCTCCGTACACGTACCTCTTAGCTGTTCGCCATTTCCTTTTGCTGCCTCGTGCTCCTCTTAAGGGGTCAGTATGAATTTATTTTTGAAAGTTTTTGATTTTTAAATATTTAGAAAATTATGTTTTTGAAGAAGCTGAAGGAGTAATGTATGCGGACCAAGTATCGCTGATTGAGGGTAAGAGGCTTTTTTTTTAAGTTTTGCGATCTTATCGACGCGATTTTGAAAAGCTATTGCATCGATTGGGCTCAAATTTTGAGGGATTATTCTGTACCTCGAGTGCAAATATTCATTAATATGTAACTCTGTTTTTAAACAATTTCAGTTGTAAAAAAGGGTGAAAAATCAGGGGTGTAAGTATTAGGTAGGGACAGCTCTACATTATACTAAAATACTCGGTTTTTTGTTTTCAGATGCTCCAAAGTCTAGATTTTGTGTCGACGAGGTGAAAGCAGGGCTAACTTAAGGCAACCAGATCACCAAGATAAATATACATTTTTCATTTACTTTTAAACCTCTACTCTTATGTGTAAAAACGTTACAATATAAAAATAAATTTTACTATGAGCTGATACTGACCCCTTAAAATACCCCACGCGATTAAGAAATTTAACACACTGAATACCGCCAGGGGTCACCGGTGACCGGCACCCGAAATTATTCACAATTAAATAATTGTGAAAAGAAACGATGAACTAAACCACGGATAGCGTTAACATTCAGCTAATAACGTTGTCTATTGAATCAACTGGCCGTGTCGTTAATAATTAAGATTCTAGCGTGTCTGACTACACGCGTCCGTTTTCACTTATAATACTTTCAAACTTATCGTGAATTCCCTAGCTGCATCCCTTCAGCTGCAAAGTCTGCGATTAACATAGCCTTGGTAGTCTACTTCAATTTTAACTCAATATATTCACTTTTAATTACACTTGGGCCTTCTAATCCTACACGAGATTAGAGTTTATTCCTCCTCCATTCTTCGCTTGTCGCAGGATTTTATCGGGAAACCGTTTGTTTTCGTCGCGTGGACAAATAACCGAGTACTTACGTGTAGGTACGTTCAAGCGAATCCCTTTTTTAGAGAGCATCAACTACACGGTACGACGTGACATCCTCGGGGTGCTCAATGACTCCATCAGAGGCGTCCGAGCTCGGCGACGTACCCCTAGAAAGGAAAGAAAAAGAAAAAAAAAGTAGAAAAAGCACACCCCACGCCCTTAAAACAATCCCGTGCGTGCGTGCGTGCTTCCTTTTTTCTTCTGTTCACTGGCGTAGGAGTTGGCGTATTCGCGTGGCTGTCCGCCGTATACCTCGGAGTTTCGTATCGCGAAGCTCAGAGTGATTGATGTTCAAGGTGTTTCGTAGCACGAGCACCGGGTATTCCTGGTAATTACCTTACCCGCTAAACGTTGTGTAAACACCACCCACACCCCATTTCGGCCTGTTCAGAATGTTTCGCCAACTATTTCTTTCATCCTTCGTTCCTCTGTATTTATACAAGAGTCGCGTTTCTAGAATTATCTTCCCAGCAATTAATAAACGAAACGTTTCAATTTTCTTTCAAGGGACGTACAAATAACATTCGTTTTAATTTTGTATAAAATCGACGTCACTTGGACCGTGTCTTTTGGAACTTCGTTTCACGAAGGAACCGTAAAAGTTAAATTGTTAGAATATCGAAATTATTTGACACTTTAAATACCATGTTAGCCATGTGTGGGTGACGCTTGAATTTCCGTAGAAATTTGTCGCTTGCATTATAAATATTCTTCCAATGACTTAATTAAGGATCGAAAAGTTGCAAAAATGATAGGTAAAATTTGATAGAAATAAATGTAACGCCTTAGCGAATTTTTCTAATCCCGTGAGGAAATAATATGAACGGTGACGTTATAGAAATATCGATTACACGTTGAATTTAATTTTCATGCGGAATTTATTATAAACGTTTCGAAAGCTGGCGGTGCATTGAATGTTTGATGAAAGAATGCTTGAAAGTTTTAAAAAACTTTCGAGATTGCGTTATACCTTGGAACATTCCAGATGGTACACAAATTTTTATCAACGACGGGAAACTTGATTAAATTTTTCAAGAATGCGTTATTTTATTTTCAGATTTATGCACGGCACATAAAGAAACTCTCGCACAAACGTTACGTTTCCCTACGTTGCGAAACGAGTTTCGAGCCAGCAACCGGAAGTATTGTTGGTTCATTGCATTCCCAGAAGTTCGTTCCATTCGAGAATGATAGAAATGCGAGACCGGTCGCTCCTTTTTTTTTTTTTCAAATTTTTATCGTGATTTCTGCGATATTTTCAATTATCTATATTTCTGACGCGGACGTACTTCAAATGTGAGGGGACACATTTAATTTACCAGAGTATTTTAAAATATGAAATTTAAGGTTGATTTATATTAGACTATGAAAAATTAAGGGAAGCAATAAAAATAAATAGATTGATAATCATTTGTATCTCTCTTCTGCCGAAATAGCGCATTTGATTTTTGGATGTTTTGGTGGAAAAATAGACGAAATTCAATCGTATCCAATAATGCTCCGAGTGCAAAGGGTTAACATTCAATTTAATCACTTTGATTGTTACGATTATTAATTAGGTCCGGTAGACGTAATATTTATTATTTAGACGTCTGTTTGATTCACACACGATACATTTGTGAAAAGTATCCAGCCCTTGAAAGGTACATTAAAGTAATTATTTCCAATGAGAATCTTACTTACTGTGAAGGATTTTTGTCGACAGAAGCTTCGTTGTTCCAATCTTTCGTTGTGAAACAACCTGTACACCTTCGAATCGTGTTTGCCAAGTAATCTGGATTTTCACCGACGTATCCGCTCAAGCCACGATTCAATAAATTACGCTCGACCCGATGAAATTGCTTTTCACGATGATTCGACTCCGATCGTTCGGCATCTGCGTTTCGTTTCGCCGAAAATGCGACTCACTCTACACATGGCCACGTTTAAACGTCGTAACTATCGGAATCCGACCATTCGAGAGCACAGGAACGAAAGTTTGACCGGGCGAAGGTGAATTCTATAGAAAAAAAGAATATAATAGCTATAATGCAAATGAACGAACTTCAAAACTTGAAACCCAATTTCACGTCAATGAGATTTGAGGTATCTTTTTCTCCGATCGAACAATACGGAACAATTTCAATATGTAGAAAACCGCGGTGAAACAGGGTTGGCTGACTCGTAATTATTCGAAACTTTATTAACATTAACTCAATTGTTGCATCAATCCAAGTGGTGATCGATACACTTTGTCCGCTGCACAATGACTGTTATTCGAAATAATGATAGAACGACGATAATTCGTGAATTGAACGCTTCCAACCAACGACGCCCAATGAGATTATCATCCACCGTTTCAGTATGTTTAGGAAATTATATGAAAAAGGCCCGATGCATTTTGTGGACAGGTTTCAATCGTTATATTCAAACGTTCTGCTTTTCAATGGAACACGCGTTTTACCCTCTGTAATCTGTATCAACACCACCAGTCTATAGTGTCTATAATCCACAATGGTATTTATTATACCTCTGTCCGCCATATCTATTAATCTATTCTTATGTCAGAGATTCGAGTACGATTGTACCTACACAATCAAGCGTAACAAATAAGAGTATCCGATTGTGTGAAACAGAGTATCTTTGGAGGTAAAAGTGTTTGGGGGAAGGTCGAATTTAAAGCGTCTTTTGTTAGCGAACGATATCGTCCATTTAAGCAGACTGGCGTTGATTTATGTTGCTCCTTTCTTTTTTACGACGGGCACAGATTGTGGGTTGTATGTGGGTCACGAAATACCGGGGGAAGAGGCGTCGATGCAGAAACACGGAACACGAGAACGAAGAAACGAGAAGACCAAGAGACAGCTCTACGATTCTCAAGGAAATGGGCTCCATTTCACCGAGATTTGTACCCCCATTAAAGTTCCCTTGGCCCCACGGCTAGCAACTTCGAACCGCGGTAATTCCATTGTTTCTCTTTTTCATCCCCTACGAGTATTCATCTGATATCACGTTGCACTGTACGCTGTAATTTGATTATACTTCTACTTTCTGCTGCGTTACCCTTTCGTTATTTCAATTCTCCGCTTTCCATTACTTCAATTTTTCTTTCGCTTTCTGTCAATTATTCGATTATATCGGATTTGCCGCAACTCCTTGCCAAGTCATAATTTGATCTGCACCGACAACGGGCGACGACACAATTCGTTTACACGAAACAATGGATATTTTCGACTTTTCGTTAAGCGTAATGTTACGTCGACCGGTGGTATCGAAATAGAGAAACGACGAACAAGCGTCCGCGTTAAAAAGCCGCAATTCCAGTTTCATCAAGCTGGTCGCGCGGTACGGCTGCGTTTAACGTCACCCCTTTTATCGTCGCGATAGCGGTCAATTAATTCCACTTCCCGGCAAATTAATAGTTTCCTGCGCTAATTGAGTTTACAAATGGAACTCGATTCATTTTCATCGCGACCCACGTTAATTCTGGTGAAAAAATTCATTATCGAAAAATTTTTTCTCTAACGATGACACATTAGCCCCCCCTTCCTCGCAAAATTTCTGCGTTAATTGATATCATTAGCTTGATCGTCGACGATTAAAATTCGACGTTCGGATTAAACGCTGTCACTATGTAAATGCAATAACAGTCTGATTATTTTAATTAATTTCGAGAATTAAATATGATTCGATGAAAGGTTCGTGGATCTCGGTTTACTATTAGAAAATACAGTATATAATTGTCTGTCTCTTACCAAATTTGGTCTCCTTGTTTCGAACGTGTATTACGCATCATCGATTCTAATAATCACGCGCAAATGCACATGATTTTCTCGCAAAGGGAGGCCAGATCCTTTCGTAGATCCTCTGAGGCGGCGAACACTTTGATCCGAGCCAACTCTAAGCTAAACTAAACTGATTTCTGTCGGATAAAACGCTTTCAATCCTGTTCATCCAGCTCCAAATTACTCGCCAATAAATTTCTGCTCGAACAATTCTGGCGAATTTTTCTCATGAAAATACGAACGTAGCACCACCGTACGTTGAAATACTGTCTCGAAAACGATCGATCATCGATTCTGGCGAAACAGTTAATTTGTATATGATGAGCGATCGCGAGGCGATTACGAAATCTGTACCTTCGTTGTTTCGCATTAGCGAAGTAGCGCCAGAGGCTGGATTAATTTATGCAGATGGACGTGTCGATTCGTTCAATTAACGCGTTCGCCGGACCGTTGAAATATATGATTAATACGGTCAGGATGTGTTTATAAACGATCGCATCTGGGTGTACGGCTTGTTTAAGTGCGATCTGTTCGCCAGGCTATTATCCTGATTTGTTTATAGTATGTTTAATCGATCCGCAACACGTTGCAATGAAGCCTCTTTTCCATCTAACTTGTTTTCAAACTGATTATATATCGTATTCCTTATATTAAACCGATGAACATGCAAATTATTAGCTTGTGGTTAATATGTAATCGGTATCAATATCTTTTTGCGCCACATCGGTCACCGGTGATCGATACCCGAAATTTTCTACAATCGAATAATTGACAAAAATAATATTAATATTAAGCTAATAATCGACTGGCTATCGAATCGAAAGGTTAAATTTGATAATTAATCGACTGCATCGTGTCTGACTACGTACGTCCGTTTTCACTGTGCCACTCAACGTGTTAATTATACGCCAACAATGATAATATTCTAAAGGTTTGACGGTACTGTAACACTAAATGTCAATCAAATTTGCCGCATGCATAAATTATATACATACGTGAACGCCCCCCGATCGTGTACAGGTGCGAGCGGCATGGCAGTCGGAAGCCGATAATCGAGACTGAGCGTTCGTGTAAATCTATACATATACATATTTGTATCAATTTATATGTCCATATCAATGTTGGGCATAATTAAATTATTTTGACAATTAAATTAGTTAGTTGTGAGTATGTATACGTTTTGCAGGATTACAATTAAAACTAATTATTTAATTATTTTATTAATTTTAACTGTTAGAACAAGTAACAATTAATTTTTATTGTGACGATGATTTGATGTATTATTTATTTGAATAGGAGCACGTGTTACAACTTAATTTTCGTTGCAATTTGCAATTGAAAGGTTAGTCACAATTAAATTTAATCGCGCTTGAGATGTCACAATGACATGTTCAATTAACCAATTAATTAAGGGTTTAATTGATCACTGCCCAATACTGACCCATATAATATCGTTCAGAGTTATTATTAATACGATCCAATTACGATGATTATAACAGTACATGATTGAAAATTGATAGAACTGCAGATTCGTGTCTTTGACATAAAGAGGAACGAGTGATATCATAACCTATTTTATATTGAATTTAGATTTTTGCATTTTTAGAGAACAAGGTGCACGTTTTGTACAACAAATCGAACGGTAGAAATATTTTTATTCGTACTTCTGCACACGTGTGTGTATACATCGTTTCCATCCGCTCATCAATTTCCTTTTACCGGTACAATTAATTGGTCAACGTGGTTGCGGGCCAGCTGGAAAAACAATACGCATACAGAACGGATCATAAATGCAAACCGCGTCCCGACATTATTCCCGGGGAAAAATTGTTTTCAATTCCGAGCACACGTGTATCGAGACATCGAACGAACGAAAGGATCTTTAGTCTTTCAAATGATTTTTCTGCATTGCCTAAATTGTTGCAGAGACAATTTTTCTTAGCCACAAACGACACACCGTCAGCCGCCTATGTGTATTTGCATGCATCCAGTCACGTAGACGTTGGGCTTGGCGCGGCGTCGCGACGCTCTGACGAGTCCTTTTGCGGGACTCGAGACGCTTCGTTAATTCCCCGACATCACGTACGGTCGAGGGGCTCCTCTCGATTATGTGTCAACGCCCTTATAATACGGAATTAACCCGTCTGACGGCAACTGATCATCTTCCGGATGTTGCATCCTAAAGCGAACCAGTATACCAAAACGGTCCCTCGAATTTACTTGAGATATGCAGAGAACGTTTACCGGTTCCTGATTATCCTTGGCAAAAATTACGGTTATCCCAAACGCTTGAAGATATTCGCAAAGAATTTAAATATCAACGTTTTGCAATAATGTCGTTCCGTCCCCGTCGGTGATGGTATTTCCTTCGAGGAGGTAGAATTTAATTCAATCCTCATAAACTCGCCAAACTGAAATCCACAGTTTATCATAACGAGTCGACCGCCGTCGAAGAACGACTGACACTGCAGATTCGACCTTTCTTTATCCCGTTGGAAACGCATTCGTTCCTCGGGCGATAAGGAATTCGATCAAATGGACGAGGAAAATTCTTATCGTACTTTTTAATTTTATTCCCCTTCTCGTCGTGAAAACGGGCAAAGTTTTATTTACCTCGTATCTATTGAAACAACTTTCAAACGCTGACGTTGCCATCACGGTTTTTAGGTCAATTAAAAACGTCTTCGTTTTGCTTGGGAAATCCAACGACAGAGAAATATAAAGAAAATTATTTAATTATTCGAGGAGAACGATGCTGATTCAATCTTCTGATGAATCATTTTTCAACTTTTATACAATTTCAAACAGATACTTAAATTAATTATGCTTGGAAGTCTTAAGTCATGTGTGTATCTCAGAGCTTACCACGTTGAATGGCACAGTGAAAACGGACGTACGTAGTCAGACACGATGCAGTCGATTAATTTCCAAATTTAACCTTTCGATTCGATAGCCAACCGATTATTAGCTTAACCCTTTGCACTCGAAGCATTTCTGAACGTAATCGGGTCTAATCTAATTTTCCAGCTATGCTTCCGGAAACCAAATGCATTATGTCGAAAGAAAAGTGTTGGAAATATTTGAGAACTTGTGGATTTTTATTCCCTTCTTTAATTTTCTATATTTTCATACGGGTGAAACTGAAATTTATCATATTAATCAAATATGGCGACTCAGAGGCACCACTCGAGTGCAAAGGGTTAAATATTAATATTCTTTTTGTCAATTATTTTATAGTAAAAAATTTCGGCTGTTAGTCACCGGTGACTGACGTGCGTCGCCGACCCTCCGGACGAGTAAGAAGAGTTAAGTATCTGAGCAGTGTAAATTTCGTTTAAGAAACCATTCAAGTTTCCGATTCTTTGACAATTAATCTTTGTACAACGTGGCCAGAAGCGTGCACTTGTAAATACGTCAATCAGCACACGGTCATTTTTCTTGAAAGGGAAGTTCAATTAATCATCATCCGAGGATTTCGGGAAGGGAAAAATCCCCGATCCTTCGATCAATCAACACGATTGTTTGTGATGAAAAAGGGAAGTTCATTTATCGATGACCATATATTTTTTTCGCCAACGCGTGGATGCGCAAAGGGCACGAACTGGCCCGACCATAGATTTTTAATTAAACGATGAAATAATATTGATACTGGTTCTGGCTTGTACGATGTATTGCAATAGATGCCGAAATACTTCCGAACGTTAATCATTTTAAAACGTTTCTCGTGTATAGAAATAGGGATGGAAAATTTGGACGAAATTTATTTATAAAGAACGAAAAAGTTGCTATAAGCTAATGTTAGTAATGGACTTTGACCTAGCTTCAGTCTTTTAATTTTTCCGATGCAAATAAAAACTAAATAAGTAGTTAAAGGGGGATAATTAATTCCACTTGCAACGGTAATATCGTGAATTGGAAAAAGAATTGCTGTTGTGCAATGTTGCCTTAACCCTTTAACACCGGAATTTTTCATCGACCTTCCGGGAAATTCCAAGTTTTAACGATCGTAACGCATCACCGTCTAACGCTAATTGCGATAATAACGGTTCGCAATGTAGAAGAAAACAAGTTCTACTCGAAAGCAAACATTTGCTAAAACTTTTCTCGCGCTGTAAATTTGTACTTCGTTTATAAACTTGCTAACGAAAGTTCTCGAAATATGTACAAAGTATCGCCTTTCCGAAAATATTCTCTGATTTGTTGCAATCCAATCTGATTCACGGAAAAGCGGTAGAAGATTCGAGCAATCGACAGAGTTTGATGGAACTAAGGTTTCGAATCGTATGCAAATCCATCGAGGAAACGGAAGGGAAAGCGGACAGACAGAATCAGCAATCGTATCAGCCGACGACTTATTATATTCCGAATAATAATAAGAAGGCTGAGCTTTTAGCAATTCAAACTACCGTTTGGATTTCTTATCTTCCACAACCCGTGTTCCGGAAGAAGTTCCCGCGTCAAAGGAATTCTCTTCGATTGGAGAGAAAATGTTTGCATCGTCTATGAAATTGAATTTTCTAATTCTAATTTTATGTAATACGGTGTTCCTACATATATTTCTGAGGCTGTAATATATCACATATGGTAATCTGAATTTCTCAAGGTGAATGCACATCCGTATAATCAAAGGGTTCATCACTGTACAAATTTCTAGTCTAATGAACACACGTAGATTAAAATAGCACTCTTGTATTAAGGAATCTCGGCTAATATGCTCTTGCACCACCTCAAGCATCCCCGTGGCTAGATACATGACGGCCGAATACTTGTGTGTACAGTATACATACATTCTGTATCTAAGCAGTAACTTCCTCAAGGCGTACATACGCCTTCTCCGTTCAAAGGGTTAAACACGGTACGAGTATCTGGACTAATGAACAGGCATTAAAATGCCACTTCTGCATTAAGCAATCTCTGCTGATATACTCTGCTCGAATATACAGGGTGTTTGAACCGACGTGAATTTAGATTAATATCATGTGAAAGTGAAAGAATTTTTCTTTCTACCTGACGGCGCTTTCTTCAATTTGGAAACAGCCTGTACAGGCAAAAGAAGGAAGGAGCCTAGCCCGGTCGCGAAAAGAATCGCTGCGAGCAAGCAAAGTTTTCTGGCCGGGGGAATAAAACTTTTTACCGCTTTAATCTGAACTTTACGATAAGGAGATTGCATCGAACGGCCATTGTAAGTCAGCCTAGGAGGCCGGCAGGAGTGCCTTTTACTGTAACTGCTCGACGGACCAACTTTTTTCCTTTCGTGTGTACAGAAACGTACCTTCAAAGTGGAATTAAATATCCGTGCGAAAAAAGAGAACCCTGTCCCTGGTGTCCGTTTGCTTCGTGTCCGTTTTATTCTTCCGAACAGACTATAAGCGCCCAGCACGCTACAGAAAGTGATTCGATTGAATTATGCCGTTTCAACGCCGATACGCAGCATGCTTCCGACTCTTCCACTTTTTTCTTCTTTTTTTTCCCCCCCGAAATTCCAATCCAAACAAAGTTTCTCGCAAAAAGCCACGATGGTTAAAAATCCCTCGATTTTTCTCTTACTTTGCGTTCTTTTATCCGTTCGGCATCATCGAGGAGAATTCATCAAAGGACACACAGGTAAATCTTGTATTTTTCAGACAAACTAAAATACTTCGTCAGTTCGATCAAACAGTATTTTGGTTATGTGCCCCCCGTGTTTCGATCGAAGTAATAGGGTTTATTAACAATGTACGAATTAAATAGAAAATGGTTATGTTAAGTAAAATATTTGTTTCGATCGTGGGTTTTAATTACCCCAGTGTAGTATTCGTATCTTCATGAATTTCAACAATTCTGCATCGTTGGTCAATTTTCACGTTTTACCTCTTATCTCTTACTCACGACTGCCTTTTTCCCGAAGTGTACATGTAGCCTCGTTCGTTTTAAGCGAGCATACATATTATACATTTCCTCGTGTAACCAGACGTATCTACCGCTGTACTTCCAAATTAATTAAGATTAATTAAACCAGCAAACATCCTGAAAATATTCAACGTTCTTCCTCTTACGTACATATATACGCGTACGTATGTTAGATGGCGTTTTATTCAAATTATTACCTAAACCGGAATTTTGAAGACTCAGAACGTCGAGTGTAGAAATATCTCTGTGTTTATTGCAATCTTGTTACCCCTATCACTGATAATAAATCAGCGAGGAGAAAAATTAAAGAAAATCTTATGTAACTTTATTTGAACTGTATCGGCCACTTAAATCCCAAAACTTCGTTAAGCAAAGCATTTATTTCTCCCAAATTTTACCTATTATTATTACAATTTTTCGTCGTTTCTATTATTCAGAATTTCGACTACTCAATACGACGATTTCTAATTAAGCAATTGAAAGGATATTAATAATGCAAGCGACACTATGGAAATTCAAGTGTCATCCGAATACGGGTGGCAGTCAACGTGTTAAATTGCAAAATAGAACAACCGTATTCTGAATGATTATAAGTTTAATGGCCGTTATTATAACATCTAACGAATTCATTAATGAAACTTACAGATGTTCGATAGAGAGAGTACGGTCGAGAGATTTCAACGAGCCTTTTTCACTATTCCATGTTATTTCTGCGTGTTATTGTTGGCAGAATCGGGTGCACCAGCTAGAAATCCACGATATTTCTCCCGTGGACAAGTACTCGTTATTAGAATCCCTTTCGGTTCTCAAATCTGAAGGCTCTTCGCCAAAATTGTAGCTCGGTACCACGATGAAACCGAGTGAAAAAGTTTCGCGATGTCAGACGAATCCTAGCTTCTTCTCTGTCAGCCGTTCCTTTTCAGACAAAGTCGACGGTTATCTATCAGAGGAAAAGCTTCTACGAGCTTCTGTCGGAGCGTGACAGCCATTTCTCTTGCTTTCGACCGAGCAACCAACGGAACAGCCTTGATTCTTGCAAACAGCGACGGCCATTCGATGTTGTCTACCTTGTCAATATTGAAAACATTCAATCGCTGTGCTATTGCTAAAATAAAGCGTTTAATTTTTGTTGAAACGTGATATAAATTTAAAACTACGTTGAATTTTCCAATAAATAAATATTAAGAATCCAACAAAAGTAGCCGTGTCTAGAAAACACTTTACTACCCCCTGAAAGGTAACAACCTATAACTTAAAAATCAGAACAGTAAATTACTTTACCGACCTAAAAGTCTGCAATAACATCCACCAGGTCTGGCAGCGAAAAGAAATCGAGCGCATAAAAACATGAAGCAGTCTGCATGCGTGTGTGTTTTTTAATAACACAGCGTTAATTGATTTTTTCCCGAGTTGTGTATCGACAAACAGGTGACGCGATTTAAAACGAAAGGCTTTGTTTAAATATCGGGAGGCGAGAAACCGATGGAAAATTTGTGTTCACCCTCGTAGTCGCGGATGCCCGTCAAAGAAATTAAACCGAGAGGAGAGCACTTTTCTACGATAAACCGGATTCATTAGCGAGCACAAGATTTTTTCGCCAGTCAAGACGGAAGTAGGTCAGTCCGTGTTTCCGTCGAACGACGACGACAACGTTGACGATCTGATATATCGAACGTGGCATGAATAAATAGGTTGTTACACAGGATCCCACGTTTCTTAATTAATGGAGCAGATCACGACTCGCTTCTGAAACGTTACACGATATCAATCGTATTGAACAGACGATTTTTAAGGTGACGCCGAACGACTGCTTCTATATTTGATGTCTGCTTCTACAAAATAACACGACAATTGTCACAATGCCACACGCTGCAATATTAATTAATTGTGGAATTGAAGCTTTCAGTTTGTTACCTAATGGCTGTACTAATGACGATTCGTGTTTCAAGGGCGTTACACGAGGGACGTGGTGTTTTCCGATGGATACGAGATCGTGGTGCCGAGGAAAGTTCGATCGGATGGAGAGTTTGTGTCCCATCAAATACCTCATCACTTCAAACGTTCCTTCTACACGACTCGATCCAATAAGGACACCGTACCCGATGACTCTGTTCACTATCGTTTGCAAATCGACGACGAGGATCATCATCTCGAACTTCAGCCGAATCATCGTCTTATCGCTCCAGGCGAGTAGATTTTACTTAATTTTATTTAACAGACTGTAGAGACTGCTTTTTTTTATGTCCCTTGAAAGCATAGATCCCAGTATCTATTGAAATTGGGGAGTTAAACGGTGTAATTAAAATGAAAAAGAAAAAGGTTTCGTATCAATTCAGACGCCGTCATCGAAGAACACGGAGGATCGTGTAACCCTAAGAACGGTAACAACGAGGACTTCTTGAAAAATATTAAATTGCAACGAATGCGAGATACGCAGTGTCATTATCAGGGACGTGTTCGCGGCCAAACAGAAAATAGCGCTTTGTCTACGTGTTACGGCCTCGTAAGTGTGTAATCCCATACTAGAACTACCAAACGGGTCAAAATGACTTGCTTCATTTCTTATTTCTTATTTTAATTTTGATAACTTATTAAAACGCTTCTGTCGAGTTGTACGTTGGCATTTATCAAGATAAAGAATTATTGTATACGTACAATTTGTTTTGTAATTAATCTTTAACTCAGAAGTTAGGGTAAATTGAACGCCGGTAGTTCTAGTGTTTCAAATTGTATCGTGGTAAAGTAGGCGAGGACGCACTGTCGTTCCTGACAGTTGAACTTAGCAAATACGAAATCCTTGACAAATGTTAACACAGGCTGGATATATCAGAACGAAACGATCGTGGTACGCGATCGAGCCAGTGTCTGGTCACGATTTCACGAAAGAAACGGGTCATCCGCATGTCGTTTACAAAAAGAGGCCGGATGAATTCGGAAAGGATAGCCAGACGGTGTGCAACGTCACCGGCAATATGGCGAAAGGCATTGCCAAGCGTGCTTTCAGCTCTCAGAAGAGACATCCTTCCAGGAAGCAGGCCAGATCGTACACGCTCGAATTGCTGCTAGTACTCGACAAGACCGTTTTGGATTATCACAAGGACTTTGACGTTGAGAATTACGTTCTAACGTTGCTCAACATGGTACCTTCGTCCTTTATCCAGACTTTATTCTGTTAACTTGCCGACTGAACATCGAGAGACAATAATTATGAAATTGGCGACTCGGACGATGCTGAATTGGATGAGAAATTATTTGTTTATTTTTTTGAAGAAACAAAATGTAAACGTTTACGAATTTAACACGTTGGCTGCCACGGTAGTCACCGGTGATTTTTTACAATCAAATAATTGCCAAAAGAAGTTAGCGTTAATATTAAGCTGATAATGCTAGCTATCGAACTGAAAGGTTAAATTTGAAAATTAATCAAGTGTATTTTTAATAATTAGGATTTCGGCGTGTCTGACTACATACGTCCGTTTTCCCTGTGCCAGTCAACGTGTTAATTACCAACTTGATAATTACTGTGCATTGGAATTAGGAAATTCGACACAGAAAATCGTGTAACATTAGATAATGAAATAACTCCCGACGATGATGAAATTCAAATCAGAAATGCGCACGAAAAATTTTTGAATTAACATCGATGAGCAATTTGAAGTTTCTTTCAGGCTGCAGGATTGCTACACGATGTTAGCCTAGGAATGCTGATGGAACTGAGCATCGTTAGGATCATAAAGATGCAAGTCCAGGACGATGAGGTATCCATAATAACGAAATATATTTAAAACCTGTTAAAATCGAAGTTCAAATATTTGAAACTCTTTCAATTTGCTACTTTAGCGTTTCTGAATCTAATTTTCCAACTATGCTTCCAGAAAGCAAATGCACCATGTCGTAAGAAAAGAGTTACAAATATTTGTGAATCTATCTATTTTGATTTCTTTCCTTCGGTTGTTATATTTTAATACAAATAAAGATTAAATTTCACAATTTACAATATCCTGGTAAATTAAATATGTCCCCTCAGACGGGACAGCAGAGTGCAAAGGGTTAAATTCTGCATTTTAGAATACCCTGATTAAATATGACGCCTCAGAGGCGTCGCTCGAGTGCAAATGGATATTTACTCCTCAGCGACAGGCCGTAGTAGCGAAAGGATTAAAATTGAATCGATTATTTTGATTATTCTCTTGTATTTAACAGATGAACTTAGCGACTGTTAGGGACGCGGACAAAACGCTGAAATATTTCCAAGAATGGCAGGAGGCGATCAATCCGGGCGACGATTCTCATCCGAACCACCACGACTGTGCTATACTGATCACAAAGTACTCGCATATGTACACATACGATCGAACGTAACACGAGTCCAATCTAACCTGGAACGATCGTTAACGTTTAATCGACCCGCTCGTTCAGGTCTACCATCTGCGATACGTCAAGCTTGTGCGGTTTCACCGGTACCTCGACCATCGCCGGGACCTGTGATCCTTTGAAAGGAGCTGCGGTCGTGAAGGATGTTGGCCTGCACACAGGATACCATGTGGCTCATCAAATAGGGCACACGTAAATACATACGTATTGTCAATTTACAAAACGGATAGCAGTCGTTTAACTCTTTGGGGCACGGTGGGATTAGAAATGTCCCACATTTTTGATGCACGGTAATGCATGGTGGGACATTTTTATACCCACCTCGAAATATTGCAATAGGTGCAAAAAAATAAAATAAAACAAAGTAAAATAAAATTTGAAAAATAACAAAAAAATTTCTGTGCAACATGGGTCTATTTTATCTTCTGAAATTCTGTGCCCCAAAGAGTTAAAAGAAATTTCACGCATCCTTTGTCTAATTAGTGAACGATTGTACGGATATGTATAGATTAAAATTTAAAGATCTGAATGAATATATATGCTTAAATAAATAAAAATACCAACAGTGAAATATAAAAAATTATAACGGCCTCTTTTGTTACCGTCTAATTTAAATGTGGCCTCTAATGGTAAAAAGGTTCCCCGCCACTGGGATGGAATGTTTCGAAAGACATTTACACCGTTCAAAGAAGCTCTAACCTTTTCTTTGTCTGACAGGATCATTTTTTATCACGAATGTGTAGGTTGGGAATGGCACACGACGTCCAAGAGGAAAATGGTTGTCCGGGTATAATTCATCATGGAAAAGGGTACATCGAGACGACGGTCATGCACCCCGGAAGTCCATACGTCACGAGGAAGTGGTCCAAATGTTCCAGGAAGTCTCTGAAATCGTACATCGAGTAAGAAACTGTGTATTCTGTAACGATACAGTTGTGTCAAATCGATTTCCGGTTTTTTAGAGCAACAAAACGCTACTTCCGATTTCGTGGTGAAATTGTGTATAACTGAAAATCTTGATTGAAATTATATTTCTGTATACAGAATCTTAACAAATGATATCTCCGCGGAATTTTCCATTTTATAAAACAGCAATTGCGTACGAACTATTCAAAGGAGTACCGTGCGATTTTAAGAACGCAAAAGTAACGTAAAATATAAAACTAAATTTAAATCGTCGCTGTTCTCGCCAGTCGAGGATCCAAGGATTAAACAGAAATTACTATTTTGTTTAGTTTGAACAGTTTCGTGACATCCAACGTTGTTTGAATGAAATTCTTACGAACAAGGGATTTTTACAGAGCTGGTCTGGGATTCTGTCTGGAGGATAAACCTTACATTAACGAGTTTCCTACCACGGAAGTGCTTCCTGGGGTCATGTACAATACCGACGATCAATGCCGACTGGAATATCGCAAGGATGCACGACACTGCGACCTGGGAATCGTAAGAGAAACAAATACCAATCATGTTTATATTATTCTTGCTTCTTCCATGATCTGTAGCGGTTATTCAACAACGTGTCATGACTTTTCAATCTTAGTTCCCGTGTAATATTATCCTCGTTGATTCGAAACATCAATAAACATTTATCCCTTAATACTTTGACTGCCATGTCAGACATAATTGAGTGATGCATAAATTTTCATAAGGACCCGGTGTCTATTTTAACGGGCGGGGGGGGGGGGGGGGGAGGGCAGTAAAATGTAACCTAATACACAAGTTTAAGTATTGATGGGTTTATTCCAAGTTTACAAAATTTATCAAAATTGAATTGACAATATTAACATGTACGTTGATTATACGTTCCTGTGAAAGTAAACGGCTGAAACGTGTAATTACTTAACCGTATCGTAATTAACAAGGGGTCGAAAATTTCATCGTTTTTTTAACCTTTGTTTGTTCAGAATCTCCGGATAAGTTCACAATATTTTCTCGATTCTGCGCGAAACGATACGACGTACAATGGATGGAAAATATTAAAAGATTCGCGTTACGTCACCGTGGACCGAGGCGAAAATCAATATTTTCATAATTTTCATTAAAAGCCACTCGTTTGTGTCTCGTCGACGAATTTTAACGACGTGTCGATGCAAATCGAATTCTCATTATTTCGTCGTTTTCGAAATCATCCAGCCACGCTTGTAACTTTATAATTAAACACGTTTGCCTTCTCGACAATCACGAAACAAAGATTCGATTACCTTTTTTCTGTTTTCTTTTTTTTTTTTTTTTTTTCAGAAATAAAAAGCATAATTTTTCAGGAAATTTTGTGCTGTTTTGAATTTTGAGATTGAAAGAGATCGAGCTGCCCAGTAATTAATGAGCCAATTTAACGAGCGGTATTTGTAATATGTGCTGGATTTGATGAATATATGAAGTAATCATTTCACTACGTTCGATTATGTTACTCGTTGAATCAGTCATTTCCTGTTTCTGAGCGTTTAATAATTGGAAGGCAATTAACACCGCTGAATGCAGAAATACCGTGTAGATTAAACAAGATAATTTACTCAATGCAGTGTATAATAGTCTCTTCATTATGTTATCGAAACGCTAAACGTAACCATTCTGATAATTATTTTTTCCAAATTTAATATCATTAATTAATCCTTATAACAGTGAACCTTCTTTTTCATACAAATTGCCACAACTTTATGGAACTTACACAAAATCCTAGATATATAGCTTCATAAGCTTTCATAAGCTTTCGAGGTAATAATTCGGTAGGTAAAAGGTGCCCGTAGTTTCAACCTAGAATTATCATTCATTCTTGATTCTCTAATGTATTGCATAGCAATGGTGGATACCTGTGGGCTGTAACGAGGCACCATCTGCTGGTCGACAGACCAACCTTCTACCAATAATCTACTTTATCCTTTTCCTATCGAATGTCGAATACAATGATTAAATTGAACAAACCTAATTCTTATACGCTCGATGCGCTAAACTCTGTTATCTACTTTTGAGTAGAAAATGCCCATAGCAATTTATACCTATTGAATTAATTGAGGGGCCGGATGCAATAAGGGGATACGCGCGAATTTTGGAGAATAACTATTGTCCGCGAGGCTAATTTTGAACATTATTCGAATTTGGATTTTGACGACTGATACTTTTAGAGAATTTCATAATACACGTTTTTTGTTTATAAGTCAAATTTGTAGCTGTTTTCGTTTTTGAATTATTAACGAAAATGATCGTTTTTAAGTAAAATAGATTTCAATGTACTTTTACGTTCAACTCGTAATATCTCGGCCGAATGTGAAAATTTATCTTTGAAACTTACACAAAATAATCTTTAACATATTTCTCGAGGTATAACAGCTATACAAAGTTTCTAAAATATTTGAGAACCAAATGCTAAATTTTTCAATACATTATCGCCGAATTTGTTGGTTTATTCATTCGATCGCAAAAGTTGTGCTACGAAATTTCGAATCATAAATTTGGACCTATACTATAATCTTGTGTATTAGTTAAGGAAGTTTTGTGGAAAATGCTAGATCTTTAGATATTGAGGTTGCAAAGATATGGCGATTTATAATCGATGCGTTTACGTATCGCTCAAGGAGTCCGAGCCATTCGTCATTATACGAGACGGAGGCCGCATCAATGTATTAAAATTAACGATATTTCTTTAGAGAAATACATTTTTATTGTGTTTTAGTGACATTCAAGAATTAGAATATCATTGAAAATCAATAAAATTTTATTGTTCATACTTACTGTGTTATTTGTCAATGCATTAAGATATGCTAGTACGAATAATGAATTTTTATTGATTTTCAATGATATTCTAATTCTTGAATGTCACTAACACACAATAATACAAGAAAACACAATAAAAATGTATTTCTCTAAAGAAATATCGTTAATTTTAATACATTGTTGCTGCCTCCGTCTCGTATAATGACGAATGGCTCGGACTCCTTGAGCGATACGTAAACGCATCGATTATAAATCGCCATATCTTTGCAACCTCAATATCTAAAGATCTAGCATTTTCCACAAAACTTCCTTAACTAATACACAAGATTATAGTATAGGTCCAAATTTATGATTCGAAATTTCGTAGCACAACTTTTGCGATCGAATGAATAAACCAACAAATTCGGCGATAATGTATTGAAAAATTTAGCATTTGGTTCTCAAATATTTTAGAAACTTTGTATAGCTGTTATACCTCGAGAAATATGTTAAAGATTATTTTGTGTAAGTTTCAAAGATAAATTTTCACATTCGGCCGAGATATTACGAGTTGAACGTAAAAGTACATTGAAATCTATTTTACTTAAAAACGATCATTTTCGTTAATAATTCAAAAACGAAAACAGCTACAAATTTGACTTATAAACAAAAAACGTGTATTATGAAATTCTCTAAAAGTATCAGTCGTCAAAATCCAAATTCGAACAATGTTCAAAATTAGCCTCGCGGACAATAGTTATTCTCCAAAATTCGCGCGTATCCCCTTATTGCATCCGGCCCCTCAATTCAAGTCACAAGAAGATGTTACGTATTTTAAGGATTGTAAAGCAATCGAAAGATTTCGAAATTTTAATTTCACTATCTATTGTTTAGATAATCTAGACACCCTGAAGCTAGAAACTACCCCAATACTACCCTGCCAATGCGATCGTGTCTCATTTTCAGGACTGCGAGAACCTGAGGTGTGTCATTCCCGGAAGGGGTTGCGTGTCCACCAGGAAACCACTGGCGGAAGGCACCAGTTGCGGAGAAAACAGGGTAAATTATCGCCGGGAAAAAATACTAAGGTTAATTAACTGGTATCCTCCGATACAATTTCAGCTGATTAATCCTCCATAGCTAGCAATTTTTAGGATTGGCAAAATTTGCTAATTTTACTTGAATTTTAATTGAAAGGGTTGAAAGGAAATGCAGTATTTATTATTCTCGAATAATAAAGAATTCTATTCAAAACCTCGTCTAATAACGTGCGATCTAGTATGACGAGGCAATTAACGCAACAATTTACATTTTCTCGAGCAACGTGAAACATAAAAAGGGTTAACGATCAGAAAAGTCGGTCGCCTTGGGCGTAAGCTTTATATCCTCGTTGGCCAGGGCTGATTGCGAAAGAATTATACGTCCCTCCAGCTGGGAAATGATACGTATTGTTCAGATATACGATAATCCACCGTATGAATACTTCACGGAACATTTTATGGCGACAGTTTAACGAAGAAACTGGTCTCTAGTAGGATCGGTGGGTTAAAAAGCATACGCTGGATTAAAATCTCTTTCTCTCTCTCTCTCTCCCTTGTCGTTTTAAATTGCAATGCAATTCCGATTAAGACATCAGTCTGAAGGGACATGCGAGCAACTGTTTTCCGCGCTGCTTCCACCTCTTGTATATACACGCTCTATCTCGACGTTTTGCCAACCATTAAAGCTTGAGATTGATCGAACATGCTAGCCTCGTTCGCTCTGCATCGATCAAAATAAATAATTGCCGACTATGGTGCGTGAAACGATCGCTCGAACGCGAGTCTGTAAACGAACCTTTGAAAGTTTTGAGAATTCCAGTTGAGATTAACCTTCGACGATTCAGCGTTTTCGTGCGAGATTAAAAGTGTTCCCGATCCCAGTTTTTATTAGGATAAAAAATTGAACGAAAGTGAAAAATTTCAATTCCAATTGCTTGCCTGCGTAGAAGCATAAATTTTACGAAATCCATGACAGTCGACGCGTTAAGAAAATAACGGATTATAAGATCGCGAAGGCACGAGGGAACGATTTGAAAATGTTTTTCAGCGAATGCGTTTTCATTCGCCGGCATTTCATCACGTTCCTGCGGCTTTTCCTCTGCTCTCGGCTCGCTCGATCATCGGAAAATATTTTTGGTACCCGTTCCGTCACGTAACAGAGCGTGATCAAACGACCGCAACCACTATTTCTCTGTTGATAAATTGATTTTTCCGATTTAAGTCACAAAAAGAAAAATACGATTCTACGACGCGACCCTCTTCGTAAGATCGTTAGAATTTAAAAATCATTCTTTATTTTTAGAATGCGGTCTGCGGATATCGTGGCACAAAAGAAAATTCGATAATTCCTCGAGTCGATGGCTAATAAATTTAATTTGCGTTTCAACGCGACCGCGTGCAAATTATAAGATTTTTAACACTTTGAATGGATAGAATTCGCGGATTCGGTAGATCGATAGTAGAAGAGGAATTTGCTTATTTAGAGAGGCGACAAAGGTCGACGCGACAGCACGTGGCGTGGCTAATTTGTCCATCGCCAAAGGGTGGAGCTGGTGAATTGATCGATAATTAACTTTGCAGTGGTGTTACGGAATGAAATGCCTGACGGTCGGCGAGAGGCCAGGGGTCGTGGACGGGGGTTGGGCTGGTTGGTCGCCTTGGAGTCGATGTTCTCGAAGCTGTGGTTCCGGTGTGGCTTTCTCGGTCAGACGGTGCACCAATCCTTCGCCCTCGAACGGTGGCGCGTATTGTCAAGGCCCGAGAAAACGGCACCGAATTTGCGCCACTAACGTTAGTATTTCGAAGCAACGAGAAATTACAGGAAATTTTTAAACAATCGATCGTGGCTTGTCCGTTCGTTTCATAACAAGATTAACACGTTTTCGATGGCCAACATATCGGGTCAGTAAGATTCCTTTGATCGATTTTTCCACAGCCATGTGACGTGAACGCGGCATCGTTTCGCGAAGTTCAATGCGCCGAGTTCAATAGCTGGATCTTCCCGGAAGACGGACGGGTTCACCGATGGACGGCTTACAATCTACCGGAAAGTACGTAACGTACCGAATTCGCTGACTCCGACGATCGTCTGAACAGTTTGCTAAACGATTCGGGACCAAACAGATCTGAAAGCATCCGAGAATCCTTGCGCCCTTTATTGCCTGAGCGAGACGAACGTGGTCGCGTCCTTAAGGCCGAAAGTCGTCGACGGCACCACCTGCTACAGGGGCATTCGTGACATTTGCGTCGATGGGATGTGCCGCGAGATACCCTGCGATCTGAATATGGAATCGAACGCGATAGAGGACGTGTGCGGCGTTTGCAGGGGTAACGGCACATCCTGCAGGTTGAAGGAGGCCACCATAAACGTCGAAATGGCACCTCGTGAGTGTAATAATATCGATGCTCGATGATTTAACTCGAATCTTCCCGTTTATGTTGAGTTTCTTCCTCGAGATTATTCAGATGGCCAAACGTTACTTTTTGTTCCATGATAATTTGCTGTAACAATCATTTATATTTACGGAAGATATTTGTCGATAGTTTAAATCAGTTCAGAACATTTTTCGTTTTATATCTCAAGACGACGTGTTAAATTGCACAGCACTTTTGTGTCAAGTTTTCCGATCATAACGTTAAAGAGAAAAATGAGATATAAGGATAGTTTATGTTCGAGTGGAGAGATGGCGAAAGTTTTGATTCGACGCGAAAGAAAAGAAAAACGAGAGGGAAAGTTTGAAGACACGAAAGAATCTGTAATCGCGATAAATAAAGGAAGGGAAAAAAGAGGAAATTCCTCGTCGGATAATGGCTGTAGATCAGTGAAAAGTACGAGAACTTTCTCGAGATATTTCCCAAAGAATCTGGAACGTCCTCTTACCTCTCGGACACCGACGATATTTCCTATCGGCGAATAAATCTTCTTATCCGCGATCCTACGAATCGATACTTTCCCGATCGTCCGCTAGGAAACTTCTAATAATCGAACGACAACAAAAAAAAAAAGAAACTTTCGATGGTAGAACCGAAGAAAATAGCAGACGTGCCAACTGGAGCAACGAACATCCGTGTGGAAGAAACCGAACCGACCAGCTCCAGGATAATGGTACGGGGTAGAGACGGAAAACCATTGATCGATGGGTAAATCAATTTTCATCGAACACTTTACGAACTTTAATCGTCTCTTTATGTTAACTTATCTAATATTTTAACAGTTAGATATCTAGTTCCTAACTATTATCTACTATTATCTTAACATCCTAGTATTCGGATATTCCAGTATTCCAGAATATCTGGTGAAATCGAATTATCAGGAAATTTTCATTAATCCCGGTTTTATGGTAACGAGCCTAAACGAGACATCGAGAGAACATTATCCGTAAACTATTTCAGGGATCGTTTAGGAATGTTCGAGGTGGCAGGATCGAAGGCGTGGTTAGGAACGATAAGACCGAACCAGGAGGCATTGAACATACCTGGACCCGTCACGAAGGACTTGGTTATATTGGTGAGCATAACGAACGCGGCCTGCTAATTAACCAACCAGACAGATCGATAAGAGGTATCTGGAACAAGATGTCCAGTCTTGGACAGTTCTTATCGAACCATGCAACACTTTGGTCGTGATAAAGAAACGAGGAGAGCAGTCTGTTGGACTATTCGAGTCAAAACGATGTCATTACGACTATCCGCAGCTACGCAGACTGCACACCTTGTAATATCCTTTATCGGTTGATTAGAAGTTCCGTCTTGATATCTCGAATACTCTGGGGAACGTTGGTTCGATCTAATTAGCCTGCTCAGCACGTTTAACGACGATACGGATGTTGGTGTTTTGGGAGATTCCATTCCCCAGAGGCTCGTTAAGAACGTCTACGCGTCACTTTGATTAACATCCCAAGTAACGGAGATCCAAGCCTTTCTGTATCTTGAGTGAAATACATGGTAATTAAAATATTAGACAATCGCCCTTCTCGTTAACCAAGATTTATTAATAGAATCATTACGAATAGTAGATACATGGATCTAAGAATTCCACCCGTGGTTTGCCAAATTTGCCGTAAAGGGGTGTGTGTAACTGTCACTTTCTGGAATATGTCCCAATCGGGGTTTTCCGCCGCATACTCGACGATTCCCGAAAGTCCATACAACACGCAACATGTGCGCTTCGCATACTTCGACTATATTCGGGTACCCGAAGATTGACGATCGGGGCAAGTCGAAAACAGAAACGATAAGCGAATGAAAAATTTGGCAAACCCCTTGCCCAAAAGCTTACTTTACGCTCCGTCAATGTATTCTTAGGTCCATGAGTAGATATACTGCGTTTGTTTGTTTTTTTTGTTTTTTTGTTTTTTTTTTTTTTTTTCAATGGATCTTCGTTATTTGAATCTTCGTTTAACAAACTGTGAAATGGTGCAAAAATGATTTCAAAATTACATCTTTTCCATACTTCATTCTTCCGAATGGAATGTTGTGAAGGCGCGTTCTTTTCATTTCAATATAAATACGAAATTCCTTGATAAAACAGAGCTTTTGTTCCCATCGAGCAAACACCGGTGTCGAGTGGCGGGGTGTTTCTCGAAAGCCAACGGACTCTGTTGACCAAGTTATTCCATCGAATAGGTCGAACCGAAGGAGAACGTGACGATGAAGTATTCGTACGGCGTGAAAGAGAAGAGCCCTCGTAAGCCGGAATTCTCGTGGGACTTTGTCGACTGGGAAAAGTGCAACGCGAATTGCGGACCCGGCGAACAAATCTCCAGGCCTCGTTGCCTGGAAAAAGTCGCTGGTCTCGTGGACGAGCTGTTCTGCAAGAACATCCCGAGACCCGAGGCGAAAACGAGACCGTGCCACCGAGCTCCTTGTCTGCCCAGGTTAACGACTCGTCTTCGTTAGAGAAATATTTTAATTAAGACGAGCCTTACTCACCTGCGCAACATTGAATAGGATGGAATTCAAATCGCTGACACCGTATGCTGCGTCAACTTTAAATTACTGTGTTTCCATTTCTGTACAATTTTTTTCTTTTCTTTTCTTTTCTTTTTTTTTATCAACAACGTCCTTTGGTTCCTTATTGTTTTAGAGCACTAGATGCGTGGTGGACTAACGAGCACAGTATATTTTCTTTCCTTTCGTTTTCCTATCAAAATGGGGATTAGGATCGACTTAACCCTTTGCACTCGAATGGGGTTTAAAATGTGAAATTTAAGGTTTATTTATATCAGAATATAGAAAATTGAGGAAAGCAATAAAAATAAATAGATTGGTTTTTGGAAGTTTTGGTGGAAAATTCAAACATAAGCAGCTATAGACACTGTCTTGTCCCCTCGTCGGTTGGGAAGAGAAAAGTGTCAATCAAAAAGATACAAGGAAATAACAGCTCGTCGCTAACTTGACGACCTATTGATCGCAGATGGATGATCGGTGACTGGCAAGGATGCGCATCCTGCTCGCCAGGCTGCGAAAAGAAGCGAGCCGTCAAATGCGTACGTCCTGTGGGCAACGCGGAGCAGGATGTAGATATTATCGCCGACAGCTACTGTCAGGGACCGAAGCCGAAGGAACGGGAATCCTGCAACGACCGGGAGAAACGGGACGACGTCCTGACACGCGAGCAAACGAACAGAAGTACGAACTTGTTAACGTCCTCCGATAAATAAACCCGTTCTAGCACGGCTTTTCGGAAATTTATCTAAATTTCGTTGAGAAAATAAGTTTTCTTTACTATCCGAATCCTAGAAATCTCGAGTTATTGGGACCCAACTTCGATCGAAACGTGCAGCATAATTTCGTAAATATTTCTAAGGAAAACGCAGCTACACATTTCCTTTTTTTCTCATAATATCTTTTAATAAAAAACAGACGATCAACAAGTGACTAGAAAGAGTTCCGAGAATCGAAGGGGACGAGAACAGGAGGAAACGGAGACTCAGATTTTGAACAAAGGCGAAGTCGTGATCGACAAAGAAGATATTAAACATTTAACGCTCACCATCATTCTGGAACGCGACGAGGAAACAGGTGCTTTAAACTTCCCGAAGGATTTCGAGCCTCAGCCAGCAGCCAACAGTACCCAGTTCACTTTAGTTGGAATGGATGCGATTAGGTATATACAAAAGATACAGGAAGAGGCTGCGACCGCCGCAAAACACACTTATCTATAGTTTCAAATTAAACTTGCTTCGTCTCTAGTAAATATCTTGTAATGTACTAGTGTGTAATGTAGCTACTAAATATATATGTATAACGATATTGTGTAATATTGAATTAATATTTGTAATAATTTAGATTTCTTACCTTTAACTTGGAATTATTACCGTGACGTGCATCTGGAAAGTGCCAAGACGGTTAACACGTTGGCTGCCACGGAGGTCACTACTAGTGACGAACACCCGAAATTTTTTATAATCAAATAATTACCAACGGATAACGTTAATATTAAGCTAATAATGATAGCTATCGAATTGAAAGGTTAAATTTGAAAATTAGTTGGATTTCAGCGTGTCTGACCACACCCGTCCGTTTTCACTGTGGCAGTCAACGTGTTAAACCCTCGAGCGTTCCACGGCTGGCTTGTCATAAGACACCGTTTCCGTTGGGTTTGCAACGTCGCAAAAAAGAGAATGACATTCATCCTCGAGTATTCCAAACGCTACGTCAATAAATATTTAATTACCTCACTCTAGATCACTTCATTACTAATACTACTACCACGACAAATTATATTTGTAACTTAGAAAATGGTGATCTATATTTCTCCACACCAACGATAAATACATAATCCTAAAGTGCAACGTTTCGTTAACTCGTATCAAAAAAATATATATATATCGATCAGTAAAAGTTCGACTGTACGCGTAACCAAAGCATAACCTAACCACGATAAACCTGTGTCCTTGCCTTATACAAAATGTTCGATGTCTGATCCTATGCTAGATAATCACTAAAAGATAATCGCCGTTCATCGAGTCAGATTCTCGTCAGAAGAATTATTGTTCTGATTGTTGTTTCGAGTCGCGGGCGTAGTTTCTCGATGGCCGCCCAGTTTGTCCATCATCTCGACAGCCTTATCACCCCTGTAGACCTTCTGACGAGAGATGTCGATACCCAGGCCGACCACGTCGCCAGATTGTTGGAACGCCTTGTCGGATAAATTCCCCTGAAGGCCCTCGTCCATGTAAGGCGCCTCCAGCAGTAACACGTTCTCCACCGGCATCGAGTCCTTGATGATCGAGCCAGGCTTTGGCGTGGTTAGATCTTTGTCACAGGTGCCACGTTTCTTCTTGTCTTCGTCCACGATCGACCAATCGTGAAGTAGCTGTCGGAACTCGGCTAGGTCGCCCGTCTTCTCGAATTCGTTCGCCTCGATCGACGCAACGCCCTGAGACTTCTCCAGATACCGTGCCAAACTCAAATCCACGAATTTATCGATCATCTTGGATTGCTCGTCCGCCGGTATCGATTGCATTATATTTGGAATGTTCTTGTCCACGTTACGGGCCTTCTTACAGGTCTTCTTGCACGGTCTTTTACCTGTCAGAGGGATGGAGCTTCGGTATTCGGGAATTCTAGCGTCCCTAGCAATCACGATTGTTAATTAACATTTTTTTTTACCGATGCACTCTTCTTCCTGCTTTGGGACGCGACCTTTGCAGGCATCAAAGTTTGCTTGAACGTCGTCCTCGCCTGAGCGTGCAGCCGGCCTCACGCACTGTACTTTACGATGCCTGGTTCCTTTCTTCTCATCGCACGCACTGCATTTGCTCCACTGACTCACTCTCCATCTTAACAGTGCAACATACACGACGTCCAATTAGTATTAGGTTAATTAATGAGAACATTGAGAATGGATTAGCGATGATTACTTCGCAGGACATGGACTCGAATTGCAGATACGACTTTTTGGTTCTGGTCGTGGTATGTCTTTGCAGAAATCAGGGCTTACTTTGCCACCGTGCTCCTCGATACACGTCGCTTCAGATATCTATGTACCCGACAAAGAATACTTTTACATCCTCCAAAATAAGTATTAAGAAATTTGACAAATTAGTGGTAGAGCAGAATCGGCGCTGGGCACAGAAGGTATTAATTAAGTAGGCGCGCAGATCCACGATAATGGTTTCTGTATGCATCGTTAAAAGGACTTGGATATTCAAATTACCATTGTGCCACCACCGCATTTAGCGGTACACTCGGTCCACTCCATGAAATCCCATATGTAGTTCGGCGTGTATGACGGATCACTGGACATCACGTAATACACATAACTAATCCCTGGATTGCTGAGAGGGCTATAGAACACGTACTAAAACCATCGTAACAATCAATCATTAATACCCGTCCATTCGGAATCAATGATCCGTGAACCGACGAATCGAATATTTAAACTTTAACCTTACAATGGATGCAATCTCGTTTCTCCCCCGTAATATAAACATACAAACACACACACACACGTTATTCTACGTCGAACGAAACGAAACCAAAATGTGATTGAATTATACCTCTAAACGAATATCCTCTGATATTGGCCCCTTGATATGAATTTCCTCCCTGTACGGTTCAGGATGCTGATAAATAAGTATTGAACTCGCACAATCGTAGTCACCGCTTCGTTGCTCGGTCCTAAAATCATACATGTATACCCTTGTTAATAAGACTGTCCAATTCAACCCTTTGCCTTACGAATTTTCCGACAATTTTCTCAGCCAGAGCTAAATATCTAAATTAATTAAGCATAAATTTGCAACTGTGTGACACGATGTTATAAAGGAAGTGGTTAAAGGTAATTACAAGTTTCCATTCAAGCAATAAGTCTGATTCTTCTCGTATCTGACTGCCAGTGTGTTTCGGTCCGTCTTCAGTTCCTCAGCGTGTATGCTTCGAGCTCCCTTAGGTATCGTCACCACCTTCTCGGATCCTGCCACGTGAATTATTCACTAGTGTTTGATTTCATTTGATCGGTGTTACGAATAAAAAAAAATAACTTACGGGATCTCGGTTTGGTAGCATTGTAGAATCCTTCGATGGGTTTGCACTTGGTGCCATCGCCTTTGCAAATTCCGCACTTATCCTCGATGGCGTCCGAATTCAACACCCAATCGCATCCGACTTTCTACGATTTTAGTATTTCTCGCGTTATCGAGGATTCGTCAACGTCACGCGTTATATAACGTAAAGATAAAGTCGTGTTACGAAGTCGAGATGATATCAATTTGTAATAAAATCAATATCGAGGCGTAGCCAGCTGTTAATTAATGTCAGATCGCTCATACCACCGGTGGCAAGTGATACCGCTCCTGTATAATTAATGCAGTGGAACGTGTAATTGGAAGGCAATTCGATTCGAGATGTGGCAATATTACGTTCAATATCATTTGCCAACGAAAATGGCGAACACCTCGAACAGGTAAGATAACTTCTGTAACCAAGTAATTATACGCAAAAGAAAAGTGATAACTTAATAAACATCTCTCTTATCGTTACGGATCTTTAGTTTCCGCCTGGTCTTTACGATTGGACACTCTCCGGATCATAACATATAATGTCAAGGATAAAATAGAAAGAACAAGCTTCCATTCTTCCTGTGTTACTTCATAAAATACATTCAACCATCTTATTAAGCCCCTCTATAAAAACAGCATTCCATACAACACGACTTAATAAACTTTCATAACAATTTAGGATCTGAAAATTCATCGTTCAACGTAAAATTATCCCTTTTGCAGTCGAATGGCGCCACTGAGGCGACGTATTTCATTTAAATTAAGGAAGGGAATAAAGATAAATAGATTCATAAATATTTCTGGTTTCCGGAAGCGTAGCTGGGAAATTAAGGTTAGACCCGATTACGTCCAAAAATCCTACGAGTCCAAAGGGTTAAACAAACCCTGTCTTGAAATTCCTTAAAAGTAGATATTTAAAAAGGGTGATAAGAGTATGAACACACCCTGCATACACCACCGATACACATGTTGTTGGTTCCAGGCTTGCAGGGAGTCGAATCGTTCACCGACGTTTGAACCTTGGTGAACGATTTCTTTTCGTTGATACAAAACAAGGCACAAGGTTCCAAATCCGCACCGTAATATGGCGACCATGTATGGAGGCCGTCGCTCAGGATCTTTCTGTCGTTGTTCGCTGAGCATTGAACCGCACGGAACGATGGTTGATTCGGATCGCAGGGCTGCGCAATCGAATGATTTTGTCGAAAAAGAGATTTATTATCTCGATCTTGTTCGACCTAATTTTATCACTGGGGAAATGGATGTATATTAGGTTGTTGCGTATGAAATGTTCGATTTTGTTTCATCAATTTTTTGAAATCTGCTTACTCGATAAACATTCGTGTCGATTCGAAGCTTAGAATCTCTTCTTTCACATATAGATTATTTTCACCCATGCTTTTCAAGTTTTTATGAAATATGTATTGACATGATTTTTGTGATAATCATTAATCGCTTTGATTCGTTGAAGAAAATGTGCAGATTGCAACGATTTTTATTTTAAAATAAGACTATGATTTATTGTGATCAATTATCATCGAAATTTGTGAAGATTTACGTATTTAAACGTAACGAGAAAATTTCTGACGAAATGTACAGATTTTAATTATTCTTATTTCGATTATTAACACGTTTAATATAAAAAATATGTGTTTATTTAAAGCTGCCATTATAAATGGGACATTTCATGTGCAACAACCTAATAGATAGTACGATACACCATCGTACTGTTCGTGAACCCCTCGACTTATGATTTTTCACGATTATTCAAGTAAAATCGTACAATAAATGACGAAATTTACCATGGTGTTGCAAATAGTCACCCTCTTCCTTTCGCCGATACAATATCTGCCGCCGTTGGTTGGAACTGGATTATCGCATTCTCTTTCCGCGTACTTCACCCCACCGCCACATGTTCTGCTACAAGCGCCCGTCGGGCCCCAATTGCCCCAGCCACCGTGCACGGCCGTAGGTCGTGTGCCCATGTCCACGCACTCCTTGTGAATACACCACTAAATCCACACAAGCAAATTTATTGTTTCCTACTTCTTTCGATTTGTACGATTATTAAATAAGTACGAGGAATGCTTAGAAACCCGTTTTCTAGGACGAAATTAATGTTACATTGCATTAATCTTTCATAAAAACAATCGTCTCGCAACACGCAAATACATGAAACTTTTCACAGGAAATTGAGACCTATTGTACGTACAAATATCTTTTTATTATTTCTCTGCTGCATTGTTACGGCATGCTTTATATGCCTTTCGCGTGAGTTGTTACGCGTCACGAAAATTCTAAATTATTTCATTCCACCGACTCTCGTTTTTTTTCATTCGCCTGCCCTAATTCCTCGCCACGCGAATGAAAGTAACGATTACAAAGCAGCTGCACGATACGTACAGGAATGAATGGGAAAAATTTTTCTGAAGCTACCAAATGTAAAAAATTTCCCCTTTGTAAAAAGACGAGAAGGAAACGAATGAAAGAGAAATCTGAAAACGCATTTGAACCACATCTTTTAATGGTGTACACAGAGATAAAAGAAAGGAATCATAATTTTTCGAGTAGACGGTGCAATGTAACTTCTCTGTTATCGTTCGATGTTTAATTACCCTGTATTAACAAACCTTTTTCTCGCCGCATTTGGTTCCATCGGCCATCGGTGTCGCACGAGAGTAGCAGCTGTCATTGACCTTACACCAGAGTTTCTCGCACAGTTGCAGCTGAAAACGTGCAAACGTGGCAGGATTAATTGAATTTGCTCTTTGCCGATGGTACAACTATTGTCGCGAACAAGTTGAATTCGTATACATTATGCGAGAATAATTGGGACGTTTCGAAATATCGGTTAAAATCTGAACCCGGCGGGAATCAAAGACCATTTAATCAGATTCCAACTTTGACCCTGTGCGTTCGAAAATTTATGAATATATTATTTTAATAAATATCATTTCCTGACCGTTCCACGATTAATTATTAACGGGACAGGACAGAAATATGAAGGATATAATAAAATAAAGCACCCTTTAGGAAGGTTCAACGCATAATATGCGTCAGAACCGAACCGTCACAGCAACTTACAAATTCGTACATATATTTTTCACACAAATCGTAACAGAGATGCGTTACGATTCCATGCGTTTATTGTGTCAAGCGTAAAAGTATTCCGTCCTCGAAGGGTTAAGGACGTTTCAGTTATAACGATTGGGTTGAATAAAGCATGTTCTGCGTTCGTTTCTAAATAATACCTCGCTGCTTGGACACAGTTCCGAATTAGGGTACATCATTTGGCACTGAAAATCCGCGCCGTACATCGCACCGGCCAGCATATTCGGATACTTGAACTTATCCGGAGGATTTTTCGGGTCGTCGTTCAGACACTCGCCCAGACCACTCCTAATAAATGAACCCAAGCAAAGGAAGCGAACAGAGGCAACACCATTTTAATTAAACAATTTGAACGTGAAGCGTTAAATTATATGGTAGAAAAACAAAAGATTTACTCGAGAAAGGTGGTGATAAACTTTCTGCTACAGATCGACCATCTGATCGTAAAGATGAACACGATAGGCGACATAACGAAGTAACTGGTATCTTTATCTTTAGGCGGACAACCGCTGATGTCTTCCTGATCGTGCGAACAGCCCATCCTGAAAACGTTTACCATGCTCAGTTACATCCTCGAGTACTTCTGTCGCGGAAAGATATCCTTTCGATACTTGTCTCTCTTAACCCCTTCGCTGCTAAAAAGTCGACGTTAAACGGCAGAAGAAGATTACGAAGCGTAATGGACGCGGATAGCAACGAAAGGATCAAGTTTAGCAAAGGAACGTGCATGGACAGTACACGTGACCAACTTCGTGGGCAATTACGATTCCAAGTAACAGGCCGCTGTCTTCGTTGATGCAGGCTGCTTTGGCAGAATCACAAGCGACCCCGACGTACGCCAGACCCATCAGCTCGCAACTTGTTACTTCTGCACAGATGTCGTACCTGAAACACGGAAGTTTGTTTACCCCCCCAACCGCTCCGGTCCATTTATTTATGTTCACCTGGTTACGAGCACTCCGATGTCGTGATGGTTGGGATGGGTCGGTTCCTTAGGATTCATTTTATCGGCCCATTTGGCGAAACTTTCCAGCGTATCCTCGGCTGCCGGACTGATGAGCAAATCTATCTACGTAGAAAGACGTTTGATAAAAATGTCACGAGCGATTCACTTTGATCCCACTTATTTTATAGTCCAAGTTAGCTTTTAAGTATACATGACATTCTATTTCTGTCGCTAATCTCGCGTTACCTCTTCCTTTTCTTTCTCCAGATATATCATACGGACGACCACCACGTCGATCTGATTGCCAACAGATTTGTCGTGATAAAAGTCCGACACCATGTTCATGATCGTCAACAGATACTGTTCGTAGTTGGTGTTATTGTGAAAGTCGAGGAACCTTCTGTCCGCGACTAATCCGATCTCAATGTAACGATGTATGCTGTGGGTACCGTAGCTGGCTGAATTCTCCCGTTTCGTCCCGATCGAATTATCTTCCATTAGTCGTTTCTGTCGTTTGGCCAACTGTTCCGCCCACGCCGTCTCCCAATCGTCTGTTTCCACGAAAAAATAACAGAAGCCTCTATTACCGTCTTCCGTCTCTTCCTTTCTCCAACGTTCGCAATTACTTTTACCAAAAACTTTAATGGATTCTCGATCGATATTTTCTTTTTACATAGAAATTTGTCGCTTGCGTTATTAATATCCCTTCGACTACTTAATCAGAAATGACGTAAAGTTGTAAGAATAATAGGTAAAATTTAGGAGAAATAAATACTTCGACTAAACGAAGTTTTCAGCGCCTTTAACAGTAAACTTTACCGTATTTTCTTATTGTTAGACAATTCTTGTCAAAACACTCCGATTGGATTACGATTGACTCGGCATACATATTAGTATACCAGGTGACTATTTTGTACTATCAAATAATTGACAAAAAGAATCGAAAGGTTAAATTTGAAAATTAATCGGCTGCACCGTGTCTGACTACGTACAATCCGTTTTCACTGTGCCGCTCAACGTGTTAATAAAAGAAAATTATACGAACCACCAGTGGTGCAATGTCTTTTTGGAGTGCCATCTTGGTTCTCCTTCTTCTCATGAGGTACATCGCGTCTGTACGCAATGTGAACGTGCTGACCATCCTCTTCCGGTTCGACTTCGTTCATCGGCTCGATAAAGTACCGACCATGATCAGTTTGAACGTAACCGGCCTGCACGCAATGTAATTTACTAATTAAAATAATAATCTTTCCTTCAATTTCACCTACCAACCGCTCATATTTTACAAATTCGCTCAAGCCACAATCATTGTAGGTGTAATCAGAGCTTCCCTATTCGCGATCGTGAATTTTCACATGGTATCGCATCGGTTCATGCCTACGGTCTCGTTAAAAGATCGAATCCCTGTGCGAATCACGGAATTACGTGCACACCCAGGAAATTACAATTCAACGATCCCAATTACGGGTATCGGTTTGCGCGTGCAACATTTATCGTACTCAGAGAACTAACGGTCTAGCACGAAACGCTCTCTGTTGCGTGGCCACGTTTCAGCCGGGTTACAAACAATCCGTGTAACTCTGGTTATTCGTGGCAAATGGTGGCTTAGTTAGGCACAGAGGCCTGGATACGTTGATATTCGGCGAAATTGATCGATTCGATAACGTGCCGTGTAGATATCCGATCTCGGAACGGTTAAACCCAACGGTCGAACAACTTCGATCGTGCTCGAATGAGTAAACGATACTCTCGGGAACGTTCGCCGAACGAGGGTTAAATCATCGTAAATTATCACTGTATAACACTTCATAGCTAGGCAATAAGATTATTGTACGTTTGTAAAATTTTCAATATTGTTTCATTTCTAATACAACTAGGAAAGCACCGTCCAGAAACGATTTGAAAACTCGGATTCGTCCACCATTTTCCTTCGTTCACTTCCGGCTGCCAGTAGCAGCCTCGCCAACGCCTGGTAAATAGATTATGCAGATCCCGTCTCGCAACTCGCCGCAGAAATTGCGTCAAGCTGAAAGCGGAGCCGTTTCGAATTCTCGAAATAGTGGTGTAGAATTAACCAAGATTCCACGGCTACGTTGGTTACCACGATTTGCGTGGGTTAACTTTTTCGTTCGAAAATTTACGAGCCGATCGCCTAGCCTCGAGATCGACCGCACCAGATCCATTTGTATGCAAATCCTTTATATTAATTTGCATGCGACCAAGTGCGTAATAAGAGGCTTGATTAGACCGGGGGACGCGTTATATCAACCTCCTTATTCGCCACTTGAACAATACGGAACCATACGAACACTTGGACCGTACGAAATAATGATTAATATTTGGTTATTGCGTATGAAATATCCGATTTATAATGACAATTTTAAATCAACACACATTTCTTGTATTAAACGTTAATAATCAATATAAGGATTATTAAAATCTGTACATTTTGTAAATCTTCACAAATCTCGATGATAATTGATCACAATAAATCATAGTCTTATTTTAAAATAAGAATCGTTGCAATCTGTACAGTTTCTTCAACGAATCAGAGCGCTTTGTGATTATCACAAAAATCATGTCAATACATATTTCATAAAAGCTTGAAAAGGATGCGTCAGAATAATCTATCTGTGAAAGAGGAGATTCTAAGCTTCGAATCGACAAATTTAAAAAATTGATGAAAAAAAATCGGACATTTCATATACAACAACCTAATATTAATAATAATATAAAAACTTCATTTCTGTAACTTGCCTGTTAAGACATTCAGAAATGTTCAAACTTAAAAGTGTTGGTAAGAATGATATACAAACCACGCCATCGCACAAGGATAATGCAGCTCTAGACCCATGATGACCTTTAACGACACCTCTGTAATGACACTGTCGATCCGAAGCCCTTTTGAATCGCAACGCCTCGTTCAGGTTGCTACTTAAACCCGAGCCTCGGGTCTCTATCACCATATCCGGTGAAATGAATTCATGGTAAGGGCTGAGCTCCACGTGGTGATCGAACCCTTTGAAAGGCAACACCAGGTGTAATTTGTCGACTTCCGGTTCTTTCTCTCCTGCCTCGATCGATCTTTTCCTTCGCTCGCTGATCTCCTGACGATCGTAGAAATGTGGCAGCGAGTAACTATCGAAACTGCCATCCTCGAATACTTTTCTTGGCACCAACAACTCTGGCTCGTGGATGTCTCTCGTGTACCTGGACGTGGTATAACACAGAAGGTCTAATTATTAACAACGTTCGCGCTGCACGAACACGCGAGCATGCAGACGTAGAATAATATTGTTCAATTTCGTACAAATAGAAATGCAACTTACCTACCATGGTATACGTTTCCGGGAGTGCGAGTGTATTTGTCCAACAGGTCACAATCCACGGTCACGAGGATGCTAAGGAGCGTCAGAAGTGCTTGGAATTCGTTCATGACAGGCTGCTTTTCTGTCACCTCCTCCTGAAGTCGGTTGAACAACGGAAATTCTCTCCCAATTGTTTCCAAATCGACATCGCCATAAACTTGATTCTTCGATTTTTATTATCATAGAATTTGTTAATCTTTTCGTTGAAGCGAATAACTCAAACTCTGAATAAAATTATTTACACGTCTTTACAATAATGTGATGTTGTTGCCTGAATGGAGCATCAAACAATTTTTAATTCAACTTCGAGACTATAAAAGGATAAAGTAACTTGTACTGTTGCAAGTTGCAACCGAACTAATTTTGTCGACAAGATTTCGCTTCCTCGGTGCGATCTTAATTGGTAGGAGTGATCGATCGCGTTCGTTGAATCATTAATTGAAGCAAACCAAGATAGTCCTGTTGCCGTTCGAGAAACAACTCTGACGTCGGCATTACAAAGCGATCCTTGATCCTTTTAAGGAACAGGGCTCTTAAAATGGTAAGTAAATTTGGAATGACGAACGATCCGGGCAAACATAGAACCCGTTTCACGTATCATCGATCGCTTTTTCTTCTAGTTTTGGACACTGTTACGTTGGCCCAATTGAAACGTGCCGCTTTTTCTTTTATCCCTGTTTTGTCGATGCCAATCGCTGCATTGAAACGAATGGTCAGACTACGATCCTCTGTATGAAACTGTGAAAACTCGATTATTCGAGTATCCAACTATCGCATCTTTCAATACTCGAATATTCATGTATTCTGATATTCTAGCGCCCTGGTATCCTAATAATCTTTTTCGTCGCAAGCATACTTCGATGACGTAGCCAACGGTATTAAAAAAGCAGAGTTTAGCGTAAGTATCGACAGCGAACGGAATCGTACGAATCCATATTGAATAGAATTGTACACCGAGTGAAAACGCTTCATTAAGCAGCGATAACGGCATTAGCTTCTTGAAATTCTCCAACGAGTCAAGTACGCTTACGGACGTACTGAGTCGTCGCTGTCGTCTATTGAAAAGGCAGGGGTGAATTATTCGGAATGTCGGCGCAAAATGCCAGGGAAGGACGGGTCGTTAAGCAAGCGTGTTTGTTACTCGGTCCGCATTAGAAGAAGGTAAACAGAGGCGGCGATTGAATAGAGGCATACGGCACGAGCAACCAATTAAATTCCAACGCAATTTATCCTTGCCAGTCCTGGCTGCATTCCGTGTTATTCTTGACTGCTTTCCGATTCGGGCACCTTCGGTGTTCTCTATCGCTTCGCTTTTATTTCAATGCTGTATAACCGTCGCTAAAATAAACACCCAAAAATTTGATAAGAAAGAACCATCGATATCACAAATTTACTTACATTATCCGAACGCGTTCCATTCCCGCCGTTGACTTTAATCGAACCACCGAACCCGATTTTCCAACTGGAAGAAATTGAGTTCAAAGAATTCCCATCGCCCCCCCCCCCCCCCCCCCCCCCCCAGAGAAACGTCCAAGAAACAAATGACCCACATGATCGTTTATCACCCGACGGTTCGTCTTCTAGCACGAAAACACCAACATTACCGTTGACAGGCAAAAATGTCATCGGTACATCAAATTACATCCCCGCGTTCGTCTTCACCGTCGCTCGAAGCCCGACGGTGGTCGCGGTGATTTATCGCGAACAAGAAAACAAAGAAAAAACAGGCAACTAGAAAACCCGCTCCAATTTTACTTGTTAATCTTCTTGAAGCTGGTGAATGAAGGAAGATGAGAAAGGAGGCTGGGGTACGCGATGACGACAGCTCGAGGGTGGTCCGTTTCTGCTCGTCATCGTGGCTGTCGATGACAACCGGTCATTGGTTGGCCAATAATTAAGGCTGGAAACTGAACGATGACAGAGGATGGCATTGAAATTATAGGGATCGACGGAAGCGTTACTTCCCTTTTCCTTTTTCCTCTTTTTCGTTTTTTAAAATTAACTTGCGTATAGTTTGCCACTAATTCATTTGATACAATATCGAACGTGGTAGTATCATCGACGTAACAAGTATATCCTTTACCGAGACTCTTCGGGTGAGGACAAGAATCAAGTGCAAATGGTCTTGACACGTGACGTATCGAGCAATGAAGAAAGTTTCGACAACCGATTGAATCGCGTTACCCTACTTACAAGCATTTTACAGTCGATCGAACGTTCCAGGGTATATAAGGAAGGTGGGATTGAATGAATCCTTGGACTGACACGGTCCGATAGACTCAATCAAACCGTACACCGACCGGTTCGAAGTTAATTCAACGTTATGGCTGATCGTTTGTCATACGCGATCGAACGAATCTTACAATGTTAGCTTGGCGATCGTGGCGTACGATCGACACGAACAAGAAACTATAGAACCGATCGTGGAACATCGAGTGGGTGGTCCCGTTCGGTGAACGCCATTTTATTTATCTACGGTTCGATTCGCAAACCAATTCACGCCATTTGTCGCCTTTGCTTCCTCTCACGATCGAAATTCGATCACTTACTTCTATTTGCGTTTGGAAAGTTTTCAATTGAAAACAAACATTCGTAATTACACTGTTCGTGTCTCGGACATCTACGATACATAAAATTTCAGAAATGAGGGTATAGCAGATTATAAAATTTGATTTAACCCGTTCGTAAACAGTTAAGTTGAAGACACTTTTCATCGTGGTTTGAGATGAATAAAACTGTGAAACATCTTCCAGCGAATGTCGGACCTTCGCTGGCAGATGCCGACAAACACAAATGAACTCCCGTGACCACAATTCCTGACATTATTTTTTTCTATAACACCCCTGGCCACCACAGATCACTACCCACCCCTCCAACTAGACCACCAAGAACTTGTCTGTTGTTTTGGGGGAGCGAACAATAGACAAGTTCTTGGTGGTCGAGTTGGGGGGTGGGTAGTGATCTGTGGTGGGCTTATGAATGATGTTTTTTTATTTTGTTTGAATTAAAATAGGCATTCGCCATCAGTGCATACACTGATCGTCGACGTTCACCGGTGTAAGCGAGAAATAATGATATTTGGCAAATGTTTCCGACATACTGGACGTTTACTGGAGGATGTCGGTAACATATACATTTACAATCTCAGTCCTCAAAGAGTCTTTCTCTGCCAAGGATACAAATAGCTCGGCCATTTCAACGGATCGTAACAATATACGGTTGATCCTTGTATATCGGCTATTGTGTTCCGCGCAATCATTGCACGCGATATCGCGACGACTATACGATGTGCTTTCAAACGAATATAATACCTTTCGAATTTCATTGTCACGCTTTCGCACCCCCTTCTATCAGCCCCATAAAGCGATTCCCCCCGTTTCCTAATATTCCCATAAAAATCCCATTTCATTCTTCCACGGATTTCTCCCGTAGTTGAAGTGCGTAAAAACTTGTCGCGCTAATATTGCCAAGATTTCCGAACGATAGCGGTTCTTTTCCCATCGCTAACGCACCACTATTATTCTGGTGCGAGGATAATTTAATCGTTGCCGGTAAATATTACATTGGTAAATAAATTAGCGACCGTTTGCCTAGGGAGGGATGCTCGATGATAAATGAAGGTTGGAAAGACAAAAAGAAACGAGGGAAAGTCTAAGAAGTAGAAGAGGATCTGGAATACAATGGAGATAAATCTCTGCGAACTGGAAAGGCAAAAAAGAGGCGAGAACTCGTGGAAAGAAGTAACTTTCCAGAGATACAAGATGGGTCATTATCTGAAAGGACGGTCCAGAGTGAAATAAGAATAATCCATTTTTACCGTAATCTTCGTCCGAGGACGTAAATGTTTAATAAAATACGGATCGAACGATTAGGAAACATTTCAACTCGATTTTGCCTTTGATTTCAAACCAGAGTTAAACAAGAATCCGACGATTAAAATGATTTGATCCATTTCAATCAATGATCCTCATTCGTGAACGGTAAATTTCAAACTTGTGTTTCGTTTCATCGTTAAAATGCATGTTCCGTTTTATGCAACCGATCGCTGTGTGTACTTTAATCCGTATACGTTTGAATTGAAAAAACACAGGCTGAACGCTTCGAAAAATAACGCCGAGTAACGCGAATGCAAATTAACAAAAAACACTCCGAACGGTTTTACGGCTCGGCGTATCGAGCAATTTCAGGGATTAATCCACAAAAACAGTGTATGGTCGTTAACGCGACAGCTTACTTGCAAGTCGTGTTTATTCTAAAAACGCCGCCACGGCTACAATTAATTCTGTTGCAACAGGTATTTACCTGGACGCGGTTTCGTCGCGAGGAAAATTGCACCGTGTAGGTAACGGTTTCCCTTCGACGACATTCTTTCGAAATCTGACGAAACAACGATATCGAGTGTCAAAAACCATCCGTCTTGGCTGTCATGGTACGCTGCTGCTTATGGTACTCGCCGCCAGATGGTTCGTTCGCGTCAAACTTTGTCGCTGGTGGTCGCCTAGGTACGCCACGCAAACATTCAAATAACATAATTACTGGTATCAAATAATAACGCTATTCGAATTAATTATCTTTTGTTGTATACAGGGGATTAAGGAGAACGTTATTCCTCGTGAGGGGAAATATCCCTCGACAGCCCATTTCGACGGCTAAATACGCCAGAACTGCTAGATTGCAAATTATCATCTTATTTGCATTTATATACATTATGTGAAATGATTTAATGCAAGGTTAATGCCGTAAGATACGAATAGCACCCACGAAGTTCCTTTCCTCTGCAACTCGAGAGTCCTTTTCTTCTCCCCCCTTCGCAAGTTTCCCTAATTATCCCGAAAACAGAACGAGCCTCGCTCGGAAGCGGAGTAAATTCCTGACACACGGTAGATTTATGAGCACGCAACTCGTGTAACGAGCAAAACACCTACCAAAGGCAAGAACAAACAAGAATAAAATTTCAAAGCAAAGAGAGAAAACACAAACACGGTACCGTACGTATACCAGGCGCAAAATAAACGTTGGCAAAATGTACGAGGATCGAGGGATAGGCCGACAGGTGAACAAAACGAAGTCGACGCCGGACCACAAAAACGTCCACGAGGTAAAAGGATCAAGAAGAATTTGGCGGTACAGGGCATCGAGCGTATGTGTAATAAATAATATTGACAAGAACGGCGGGTCTTGAAACGAGAACCGAAAGAACCGAAGTGACTTTATCTCGTGGTGAGGGAACAGGGCGAAAGCTTGAGGGCAAAGGATGAAAAGAAAGGTAGACACTGGATGAAAGAAGAAGCGACAATACGTGAGTTTGCACGGGGATCCGAAGACGGAAGACACGTGATCAGCCTTGCCTGTTCGACAGAATTAATCCATTAATACCGAAAGTCTGGTGTACCTTATGTGTCCTTACTTTTTCTCCTACTTTATTATTGTTCTTTTGTTTATTATAGAAATCACTGTCTTGAAAATAACATATTTTCAACTTCTACGAACGAACAGATCAAAGAAAACGGTAAAAATAGCATAGTTAGCAAACTGATGGTATCATGACTCCGTTTCCTATTGGACGTAAGGCCCGAATTCGTGTCACGTGACGCGAGTCACGTTTATCGTGACGTCACGTTTTCCCTCGTGAGACAATTCGCCTGACATCGGTGTCGATGATGGTGGAGCGAACCTACCGCAGACGAGGGCGAAAGAGAGGAGGAGGAGGACGGTAACGGGCGAACGAGAGCAAAGGAGATAATAAAAAGAGCAAGCTGACAAGAACGAGTAGGTGAGATGAAGAATCGTGAGTGAAAGAGGAAGAAGGTGGGAAATGTTGAAGAGGAGGAAAGGGAGAGGGAGAGAGTGGCTGACTGAAAACGGGTCCACGACTGGGTGGAGGAACTAGTCTTACCTAGTAGATTGCCCTGTCTCGGTTCATGCTTTTGCGGCCGTCAAGGTAGGAGGGAACCTCTGAGTTCCCCTCGAAGCGTAATCGAGCCGGAGCAGGCGAAAAAGAGAGGCCAGATCGAACGTACACTGTCCAACAAATTTTCACTTCTTAATCCATTCGTTCTCAGGCGACGAAGATGTATCATTTTCAAGATAGCACGAATGTTAATACAAATAAGTATTAATTTTCCTACTGGGTTACCACTGTACCCGCGTTACATTCCATTTCTTTCATTTTCATCATAAATACTAAAGGAAAGACTGAAGTTATCGAAGATTCTTTTATAATACCAGATGTTTTCTCCCCGCGCCGTGATACTTGAGCGCTGTTTGTTGCGATTAGAAGATCGGAAAGTTATTTTAGAGAAATGAAAAATTCCGCACACGTGACCGGGCGTGTGTAGAGCCGCGGGGGGGATGCAGGAGCAGCAGCAGTGATCCGTGATCCGCGAGGGAACGGGACGGAGAATCGTAGAGGGACACGGAGAGGAGGATCGTTGTGTACCGTAGCGTCGGAAGAGTGTACCGGACCGCTAGTGTTGTGACGGCGATCGTGCCCACGACTTCTCCGCCGGACCGTGGTTCCGTCATCTTTGTTTTCCCCCCTCTTCTCTGTCTGTCTCTTTTTTTTTTATTTTCCTCCTCGATCCAATCCTTTCTCACCCCCTTTTTCACACTTTCGATTCTCCACCCTCCGTTCTCGCTTCTCCATCACACCTTTTATTTTTATTGTTTACCTACCTTCCATTCTTCTTATCCCTACCCTCCTCTCGCTCCGTTTACTCGCGCCTCCCTCTCGCGAGTGCACCAGACAGACCCTCCCTCGACGAGCCGCTTGATCGCCGCGTTTTCGTCGAAAACCGAGCTGTCAACCGGTGAACAACACACGGGGAGGATACAGAGGAGGTGTTTCTAGCTCGTTTGTGATCATTTGTGCGGGCAGGTGTTCCGGAATAGTGCGCCACGACGGCGGCGACCACGTGTCTTTGGCGACGGAAGCGTCGCGTCGGCTCGCGGGTACGTACACGCAGATACGAGTAAATCGTTGGCTGTCTACTCTTCCTGGGTCAACCAGGTCTGCAACAGTGGGAGGGAAACTTAATTTTCTTTAAATTTATGGTTTTGTTGTTGGAAGATTGAAAGATTGATCTTCGATTATTATTCTTTAGTTTGTTTCATGTTTACCTACTGTGTAATGTATACGGTTACATTTGGAGAAATATTATTCAATCGTGTAGAAATAATTGCAATAACGATTTCATTGTTTAAAACCCAGTGAATATCGCGAAACTCTTCCTCCTTTAATAAAGTTCCTGCGACGATATTGTTTACCTAACTGTTCGAGCCGGAAGTTTCTTTTCAAAGTACTTTACAGCATGGACGTTCTATTAACCGGGAAATCCCGATAAATCCGTTGTTTACAATTTTCTGAACTTGCCTTGACGGTTTAACTTTCGACCAAACTTTTACTCCAAGTAATCTCACTTGAGAAAATCCTTCTTGCTAACTAATTTACCCCCTGTTAACGCTGTGATAATAGTGAATATTATAAAACATAAGTAGATCATTTCAGGATTAATTACCTATTCTACGTTCTACAAATAGGGTGTTAACTTTCTATGAAAAGTACTGATATTTTAATTTTACGTTGAAAATAAAATGACTGATGCCAAGGATATTCAACGACGGTCCTAGCGAAAATAACAGTGATCGATTGATTAAAATCGTTTATTCATAATTGATCGATCGATTTACACAGAGGCTGGTTTCATGCTAGTTTTCGTAATCCTTCGATAACAAGGTGATTCTGTCTGTTAATTATAAAACGAGCAAATTACAACAAACAAGGCGCAGCCGATGGCAGCCAAGTAGTCGAACCCGTGCAAAAAGTATTCATAACATTCTGGCAATACTTTCGTTTCATTGTCCGCCAAATGGGTTAACGTTTAGTTAAAAAGACCAAAGATCACCGGTTCGCCGAGAATTTTAATCCTGATTCGATTATTATCGATTCTGGCAGAAATGATCGGGGATGTCGGGGATAATACAATGTCGATACTCGAATATGTTTACGATCGATCACGGAATCACTGTGTCGTCGATTCACGAACAAAGATCTAAGTGTCTTTCTAACCAAGTATTTCACGTTCGACGCGCCGTAAATAAACGACCGTTCGAGTCATCGTTAATAGAATGCCTGTGCCGAGACTTCATTTATTCCCGATACACTTGCGGGACCATCGTTATTCCTCCTCGTTACGACCTCCGTTAACAAACTTCTCAGAAAATCTGTCCCTTTTATTCCGTCACGCCCAGCGTGTCGATAAAGTTCGACGAATGGTTGGAGAAACCAACATTAACACTAGAACTATCAAACGGGTCAAAATAACTTGCTTCAGATTTTTTATTTTAATTGTATACGTCAGTTTACATTTTATATCGTAATTATTTTGTTTTCGAATTTATTTCTAACTCTGAAGTTAGGGTACATTGAACGCCGATAGTTCTAGTGTTAACCCTTTCGTATAAAATTCTAATAACACACAGTGGGTGATGAAATTATTATGAACACTTTGAAATTATAACTATTTCAATTTTGACGAAGGATGTAATTAAAAATACATTTATAATGGTACAATATTAATGACAACGAATTTACATACTTTTGTCTACATATTTATATTTATAATACGGTAATGTTCAACGGTACCAAAATAAATGATAATCCAGCAAAGCAACATTGAATAAAAACAAATACATGAATTAGCAATAATGATACTGCGCTTACGAATGATCGATTGTAACAGAAATTAGTAATTTCTTGTAAATATGCCTCCAACTGTAATACTACAAATGTATCAAAATAAAATTGCGTGCCTTTATGTTAAGATCGAAAGAAACAGTATATTGTACTTCACTACAGTCCTAATAACATCAAAACCATGATTTTTCTTTTTGTTCGTATTAATTTGATCACCGACTGTATTCTTTTAATTAATTTGAACGCACAGGCTGACTAGAAAACCCCTATCATGAATTTTTGTCACAAACCAGAGGGATTCGATTGGACATTGAACGCCACGAAAGCTTCTCCATTTTGACAGTAACATTTTCTTTCTTCTTTCGAAAGTGCACGAATTGCATTCACGAACGTCCAATGTTCACGTCATTTCTTCGAGGATAATAAAGATGCACGGTGCGACGATGAATGCGGAGCTTTAATTAATATCGATGAAACGTAAGAAGAGGATGCACAAGTCACCCAACCGACTTGCCTCGAGCAATGATAATGAAGTCATTCGGTGCCAGGCTACACAATCGCTGCTCCCCGTGCTCTATAATCCCCTCACCCCCTCCCTTTTCAGGGCTTGATCAACTTATTCGTATGCAAGCACGCTTCTTGCTTTACCTTTCCTCTTCCCCCCCCCCCCCCCCCCCGCCTTACATGAAAGCTCGTTTCTCAACGCGTCGCTTTTCCCTTTTCACCTCGTTCCGTCTCGTGTTCCCGGCTGATTTTTTCCAATAAATTATTATCGAACAGTATACAGGGTAGTTTGCATCGAATTTACAACATTATTAACGGTAGGCTGGTAATCGATTGAAATTTATAAATATGATGAAATTTTCAATCCACTTTGAATATCGTTGATGATATTAACGTTCACCGATCGTTATCGATTAATAACGGAAGCTATATTAGTATCATGGTAACGAAGTAAATTATCAATATAAATTATGAAATAGTTTTGCCACTCCCTTACTTGATTTACCTTTGGACAGAATGGCTGGTTGTAAAACGGAAACCTTTGGTCCCCTAATTATACCCATGTATCGTTACATATTTTATGGAAGTTAAAAATCGTAAAACCGAAATTTACACAAAATACTAAAGTGGCTCCGGTTATCTTTTAACACCTTGGTCAAATTTTACCTAATATTATTACAATTCTTCGTAATTTCTATTATTGAGAATTAATAATGCAAACGACAAATTTCCATGGAAATTCGAGTGTCACCGACATATGGCTGACGTGGCAGTTGAAGTGTTAATTTGACAATTCGCGACATCTTTGCAAGCTTTCGAGGGTTGTAACGAGGACGAAAGTCTGAATCAAGTGGAATAGATAGAAGAGACAGAGAGGACCGGGTTGTGTCAGGTAAATATTCACAGGTGATTTATAGGAGGTATGCAGCCAGAAAAGGGCGTTGCATCGGTCGAGAGGCGCCGTTCATTGTTTCCCCGGGTGATGGATCGAAGTAGAACAGAAAGGTTATGCACGTTTTCGAATTAATCACGACCACTCGCCGACATCGGCTTCGACCCCTGGAATGCCGTGACGCCCCTTTTCTTCTTGGGGGGATGCCGCGCCTATTCCCAAGGGCTTCTAATCGTCTGCATTTTTCTATCGTACGTTCATGAAATCAAGATTTGTACAACCTGAGACGCTGTATCTTGGAACAATAATGTTCCAATTCTGTTTCGTTTTCTTAATTTAACAATTAATTTCCAGATACGAAACAAGAAAGTGTATCCACGAAACTATTCATCATTCGAGATCTCATCTCTTGTCCAGTAGTTTCAAATAATTTTCGCTCGGTTTCCCAAGGAAAGCCGGTCTCGTTTTCCGAGCGAATCGTGCGTCTAGAATTCGCCGCGTTCCACAGTTCCATTAATTATCTGAAAAATCGTCGGCACCATCCCGTGCTCGAAGGAAAGTTGCCCGGATGGTTGCAGCCGGTCTCGGGAACGCGAAACGTTCGCAAGAAACTTTTCACGGAAGCTCTGGCGTACTCCAATTAACGCGGAAGATTCGAGGTAAAACGCGTGAACGCCTCGTAAAGCGAACAGAAACGTACGAGAAGATATCTAGGTGCACGCCTCTCGTCCTCCGCTGTAATTTTCTCTTTGGCTAGCCTTCTTCGGCTACGAACGTTTCCTATTGCTCGTTAAATCGTCGGGAACGATGTTCATCGGGCGTCGCAACTCGACGACGACGTGTCGTAGGTGATCCGTTTCCTTTGCTTCGGTGCGAAAACGTCTTCTGCTTCGTAAGAAATTCTTTTCGTCGTTCTGCGTCGGTTTCCACAGTAAATATAATTGATTTTAACACGTTGAGCGCGGCGCCGATTTTGCTGTCTTCGCCGTTCAACCGGTATGACAGCGGGAACTTGACGGCGAGCGCTTAATTATATTATATTACGTTTGTTTTTTAACCTTGACACTGCTGGTCCCACGCACCGACGCCGCCCATACGAAAAGTTTCAACTTTGGAAATATGAAATTTAGAAATTTGGAAATTTGTGATTTGAAAGTTCCAAGTTTGGTAATTTGAAAATTTGGAATTTAGAAATTTGATATTAGGAAATTTGGAAAACTGAGATTTAGAAATTTGAGATTTGAGTTTGAAATTTGGTAATCTGGAAATTTCGAAAATTGAGATTTGAAAGTTCGTAATTTGGTAATTTGGAAATTTAAAATGTTGAAATTTGATACCTATCGGAAATTTGGAAATTTGTGATTTGAAATTTTAAAATTGGTAATTTGGAAATTTGGAATTTAGAAATTTGATATTTGGAAATTTGGAAATTTGGAAATTTGGAAATTTGAGATTTGAAAGTTTGAAATTTGGTAATTTGGAAATTTAAAATTTAGAAATTTGGGGAACTGAGATTTGGAAATATTAAATTTTAAATTTAGAAATTTGAAAAATTGACATTTGAAAGTTCGAAATTTGGAACTTTCGAAACTTGAAATTTAGAAATTCGATATTTGAAAATTTCCAAACGAAAAGTCTACTCTCAGACCCCAGGGACTGACGCCGGCTGAGCAGAAAGTTCACTGTCAGTCTCCAAGGACTGACGTCGCGCTCAACGTGTTAAATGTTAAATGGTAAATTGATCAATCGATAAACTCAACAAACACCGAATAATCTTATTCTGCTAATTACAAATGAATCTATTAGATATTTGAAAGTGTGTACAATAGAAAAAGTTGAACCAAAAGTAATAGGCTTGCAGAATATGCGACACAGACTGAGCTGTTCACATAGTAAAATATTCCCGATCGTTGTCGAACCTGTCAATTAACCGCTATTAACGTTACAGAATTAGTCGGAGGCGAGCGTCGGCACAGGTTCGTCGTAGGAGTAAATCCTGTTCCTTTTCCGCTTTTACACGCTCGCTCGTTCGCGTACCTTTTCCCGTCCGGTACACGCATTTTCACACGCGTTTTACCCACGCGTGCCTAACGTTTGCTCGAATGCATTTCCGGTGCCTCTCACTTCGTGAACCGTTTCCTCTGGTTGTCGTCTGCCCACGTGCATCATTTTACGAACAGACCCTTTTCACGGCTCCATCTTCGTTCGTTCTTTGTTGTTTTGTCTTCATTTGTCGAACAGCTTCCGTGTAAGTGTAATACAATCAAAATATTAACCCATCAATCCCTCACACTTTATCCATTGTTTTCCTACGTCGCGTCGCGTCGCATAGATCAGAAATAAACTGAAATTATAATTCAAATTGTCAAATGTGAAATGATGAAAAAAAGAAACAAGAAGTTAATATAGAAAATATAATTCTTGAAGATGGTGTCGACTTGGGTGGCGTGTTACACGTGCGACAACTCTATTCAAATGACAGGAGATGCTTTTAAACCCCGCCTCTCTTATAAATATTCCACGGTCGCATCTCGTTCGAACGAGTCGTTTGTTCGCATTAAATTCGTTCGGCTTAGCAAACTATTCAAGATTCGATTCGATTCGTTTTAAACAAGCCGCTCATTGATTAAACACCAATCCAGATGTCTTTCGCTGCTGGTATTATCGTTACGAAAATTCTTACTTAGCCCGAATAATCATAAATCATTTACATGCTTTTAATTCCCAATCTTTATCAAGTATACAACGTCATCGATGAACAAACATTCCAAAATAAAGCATTCCGATATGATAATTATTTAAATTCAGTTTCGGAATTATCCAAATTGGAACCAAACCAGAAATTTCCTAAATTTCATAACAGGCTGAGATTTTAGCTGGAGTTAATTTAACAATGCTCTGTTCCCGTTGGCCAACCGATCCGTATAATCGATATGGCTCGATATTTGACCGAAATCCCGAGGAACGATCGTTCGTTCAAGTCAGGGTGAACGGTGGTAAATTCAAACTATTCGGCGAGGAACGGTGAGAAAGGGTTCAGTACGGTTGTCAGATCCAATCATGGAACTGGCCATGGCCTGGCCAAATCCGATTACCATAACTACCAAACGTTACTTGCCAGACCATGAAAATCTCGCGTAACAAGCTACCTACCTTGGGCCAGAAGCTGCTACAAAAGCAGCTTACGAAATATATCGAAATGTAATATAGTAATATTAAGGTTAATAGTATTTTACAGATTGTAACGCGATCAAGATATCAGAAAAATTCACGAAAACCCACAAGATTAAACCGTTAACTGGACCCTTTGCTTTCTCACCTGTCCCACGGAACGTTTCGTGGAATAACGCGAAAGTAATGGAAAAAAAAGTTATGAATAAACTTTCCAACTTGCAACCGTTCCGATTTTAACTGTGAACAATTACGTACCGATTACGATACCGATTACGTACAGATTATCAATATATATCACCAACAAGCTCCTGTGGTAGAAATCAAGCAATTTCGTAAAACGATTCCTTTTGTATTTGTTACAGGTCACCAATTGTGACGGTATAGAAAACAGGAACTTGTCGGTTGTCGTGTACCTATCGTAAGCGGCGCTTCCGGTCGGCCAGCAACCATGCGCTATCCATTGGTGCTTCAAGCTTTCATCGTTGTTGCGCATATCGTACCTGAGGCACGGCTTCATCGACCGACGAACGTCAGGGGTGAGTTTAAATACCGTTACCATTGCTAAATAAATTTCATCATAATGTCAACTCGGTTTCAATAATCAAATATTGATCTGTAATATTACACCGTGACAATTGATGTATTTATGCGTCGAGTAAGTTCGAACCCATCGATAAAATTAAATGACTGGCCGTTTGCCAGAGATGATTCGCGTCGCGGCAATATTCTGATAAGATCAGCAAAATCTTCGCGCGGAACGACCTGTCAAAAAAGCGACACGTATTTACGTCGATGACCGAGCACTCAAGGGACAATTAATTAACAATCGAACCGTGTGTATCGGCGTTTATATGAAATATTATTTGTTCGTTTATTTATACCAAAACGGATTCTCGGTGTATCTGGCAAGCAATAACGACGCACAGTGATTTTTAATACAAGATATTTAATGAATAATAATACTTGATACGTTTGATCAAGTTAAAAATCACACGAGACACAATACGAGACTGTCTGTGACACGTTCTCTCGAACAAAAGTGGTCCGATAGGAAGCTGTCGAATCAAACCAGTCTTTCTCTATCCGTATGCTATTGTCATTTTTCACATGTTCCCGACACCGCGACTGGCATCACCTTTATCGAACGATTTACGGATATCTGCTAGAAAATTCCCCTCCCCGTGGGATTGGATACGCGTCAACGGAAGTAATAGAAATCCTTCTCCAGAACGTTTTCCAGGATGCTTCTTTAACCTTTTACGGACAAACAATAATTTCTAAGCTTAGCTTCGGGCCTTCAATTTCATTCAAACTTTGCGGTATTATAGAGAATATCGAAATGAGAGGGAAAGATTTTTATTGGAAGTTACGAAGCCCAATTTGACGGTGCCTGGGTCAATTTTATATTTAATTTAATATTTCTAATAATATTCATTTTTAATCGTTTGAGTGCTGAATATTTTGTTTATAAATCTATAATTTATACTGAAAGTTTGAACAAGTAGTATGATGGGAAATTCTGTTTATAAATAAAACTTCATTGTGTTAATTTTTAAATTTAACCAAACTGCTTCAGAATCATTAATACTTTTAAAATACAAAGTAAAGATCATTATATCGACTTTCATTGCTCAAACGGTTAATAACTTGAATCATATCCCGCGTTATAATCAATTCATCTAACATCGTCATCGAAACGTATGGACGCGAATTTTTGCCCCCTATCCCGAGCGGAAGTACCGCGAATCCTCCGCCAGCCTTTTCAATGTAGATGACTGAACACGGCTGGGAGCAAGCTCGTAAATATTTATTCGTTTTGTGGGCGATGTAACAATGCACTCGCAGCCGTGTCGAATTGAGACGGTGTTGCGTATCGAAATTAGCCTGTCATTAGACGGCAATTACTATCGGTGAACGAAGAAAATTACCGGCCAACGTGATAGAGGCACACGTATGCACGATGTTGTTGCCTCCCCGGAAGTTTGCGCCTCGCCAGGCTAACTGACACGCGTAATCCATCCAATTCGGTCAACCAACCGCATCCCATCGGTTATTACAGAGTTATTAACTCTCGCGCTTAGATTATCCTAATAAACGGGCCGTTGCTACAGAGTTCAGTTTCACGACTCTCAGCTAATGCGAAACTCGACATCGAAAATCCCAACTATGTCCCCGGCTACCGAAAACTTGACATTGTTGCGGAACGGGAAGCTTTTAGCCGGCGGATGTTAAAAGCCCTTTTGGTTAAAGCGTTGTTCACGGAAGCCACCTCGAACTAACGCTCGGTGTGTTAATAGAATATGTGCTGCTTCCTCTTTTTAACGATGATACAGAAATTGGCAATCGGCTCGTTAAAAAAGATCCCGTTCGTCCTTGAGTCCATAAACCACTGGTGCAAAGTAGACGGATTAATCGAACGTCTATTCGATCCTTCTTTTTCTTCTTTGTTCGAGAAGAAAATCTTGCGCCCGTGGGATGGCGCCAAGCGTGGACAAAATCGAAAAAAGAAGAGAAAGATACGGCTATCGGTTCGTCCGTAAAAGTAACAAGAACGACCGGCCATTCATGGTCACCGGTTCGTTTCGTTGAATAAATGCCGGGCCATTGGCGTGGGTGGCACACGTGCATCAATCCCTGAATTATTTTTCTTAATAACTTTTAAACCGCGTATCCTCGAAATCGTACGAAATCGATGCAGGCTTGTAAAGTTATGCTTTTTCGTTCTCCTGGCGTGCTAGAGAAATTTGTGATCAAGTAAAATATAATAGTTGACAAAAGAATAAATTAATGTTTCTACAAATGAAGCGTTCGAAATTTCACGCGGATCCCTTTGCAACGGAGACTTGTCACTTTTCAAAGTTCCCGAAAGCAAGAATGGTCCGAAAGTTTGGGAGATTTTGGGATTCGCGGGGACTTGGAACTTCTTAAGCCGATATAAAATCTTAAGTTCATGAATTACACAGCTCCGTGGCGCAAGGTTTACGAACGACGGTTTCAAGATCTTCGGGGTACCAGCTTGCGGTCTGCGAACGGTACGTTTCCTCCTAAAACTTTCGAAAGTTCGTCCAGAAAAATATAGTTTCCAACTGCTTCTCGATCCGCGACGATTGTAAAATAACCAAACTTTATTTTCTGAAACAATATAAGACAGTATTATTAACTTCCTTAATTTAACGGTCCTGTCTAAGATTCTCAGATATTTCAAGGTCCGTTATTCAACACACAATTATTAATATTTCTGGATGATTCTGACATTCGATATCGAATCGGCTTTCGTGAACAAAGTCTGGTTGGCCAATATGTCGATTATCGTTACACAACGGTGTTGTCGAAGTCAAGAATGGGACACGGTGTGTTACTGAATGAAAATAAAGATAACGCTTCGTCATCGGGTGCCCACGCCGCTCCGCTTCGTGGCCGGCAGTCGAGTTTCAGCGTTTTCGGATTTGCACGGTGTCGTCCTACGCGCGGCTCGCCTTGCTTCGCCTTTTCTTTCCCGCCGGTTTCGCGACCGACAAGGAGAGCACGAAAAAAGAGCCGTCTATTGACGAAGCTGCCCACACGCTCGGTTGCCCGCCCGTACGCCCGCGTGTCTGCATTCGCGAGCACGGCACAGGTGCGTGTTGCTATTGATGCCCATTTAACCACGGTGTCATTGTTCCCGTTATGTTGAAACTGTCTCGACCTTGAACCTAAAGGCTCCTTACTAAAGGAACTTAATGGTTTCGTAACCGAAAAAGTAACCAAAACATTGCGATTACTGTCCCGAGTGATGATATTCTCATAAAGAAAATGTATTTGTTTTTTTTTTTACGCGGATTGAAATGCAGATACGTGATAGTTGTGAATGAAATCGGTCGGCGATCGAGTCGAAAGGAAGTCGAGCGTGTGTGTGTGTTAGTGGTCGAAAAGGAAAGGAAGAGCAAAAGATTCGCACCTGCGGGGGCAGACAGAAGGAAGACAGGAGTCGGGCGTAGGTTGTCGGCCGTACGATCAGCAATATCCAACGAAACCCACGCGAGCTTGTCTCGAGAGTGGCGCAGGAGTGTGATCCTTTTCGAGAGATAACGTACTTCTCACCCACGATTCTCGGCTTCTGCATGTGTGTCAACACGTAGCGCCATCCCTTCTATTTTTGGACAGGGTTACTCCGGCTTCGTCGTTGAAAATGTCCTACTACACGCAAGGTGCCTCGGAAACCTTGAAATCTGTGAATCAATCGGTGTCGAAACGAGTCCAAAGTTTCCGTGGCACTTTGCAATTTTCTACTTCGATTTACAATTCATTCAATTTGTATTAATTAATTTAATCATCTTCCCGTGTATAATAGGTTAAATTAATACAATTTCATTCAATTTATATTAATTAATTTAGCTATCTTCCTATGTGTCATAGATTAAATTCAAGTGTTTATGAATAAATGAAATTGTTAGAGGTAGAGGCGATTCAAAATTTCGTACAATCCGCCGGATATAATCCTTTCATAACTGTTAATTGTTAGATTTATAACGTGGTAATAGAAACTGAACTGGGTTGTAACGTTACAAAAAAATTGATAATGGCATTTGTTTCTGGCGTTGATCTCCTTTGTCCCGGAAGCAGACAAGTACACATCGGTCGTGCGAGCAGAGATACGGTAACGAGATGACCCGAGGGAAATCGTGAAATTCGTTGTTACATTGTCTCCGGGAGACATAGTGACAGCCGGTTAGCATGTTCGATAAGTGTCCGCAACGAAACTTGAGAGCGAATCTCTCGGGTTCCAATATATTTGATCCATGGTTACTTTGTGAAAATCGCCGAATAATTTTCGAGTAAAAAAGTAATTAAATGCAGACCTCGCATAGTTGTTATTCTAGACAAAAACCGCGTTGCAGAAAGGGATGTAGCAATTTTTCAACCTTGTTGCAATAAGAGGGTTGAATGTAATTACTTTCACTGCTCGTTCGAGGCTAAATTGATATCGATGTTGGCCAAGAGCAAACGTCAAGATTAAGCTGACCCGAAATTTGTAGTGTTTAGGGTGGCTGACGGGGAACGGGGAATTCCCTTATCGGGAATAATGGTCCGGAGGCTCGAATGCAAGGTAACGTTAACGTTATTCCGGCGACCGGGGTGGTGTTAGCAGCACTTCACGCGAAGAATATCTGGCGAGAGTTTCTTGGTCCCGTGAAAATGGTTGGCAAGATAAGAGAGCCATGTTCGCGTGTAACGTACGAGTACCAGGGACTTATTGTAAGTGTTGGCCCGCGTAAATGGCCGGTTGTACCCGGGGATTTATTGGCCCGACGAAAGATAGATGGGCTACAGAGCGAAGACAACGAAGCCACTTGCGCGCCACCCTCGCGATAACAATTCGTCAACCGGCCGTCATAATTTACCGCTAATTTATTCGAGGATACACGATTAGAACAGAAGTGGGCGGGGGAAGAAAGGAGCACTTACGGCAAGGAGGAAAATTAATACAAAAATTATTATTCACGTACCTGGCTTTGGTACTTGACAGTAAACCTACCGACGTTTTATGCGCATTTACTTTCGAGTTGAAAATAAAACAGAAAAATAAATAATTAAATAATGAAACGTATACTAACATATACAGCAAGTCTTTATGGTCTAAAAGCATTATCGTAATACATTTTGCGAGTTCAAATAAGAAACACTCGATCGGTAGGTTTAGTGTTAACTAACGATACTTCGTTGTTTTTACTGAAAATCTGAACCTTTAACTTTTCAAGAATTCTGATCTTTCAATCATAACGGTCGCTTTGTAGATTTTTAATAATAACGTGGTTGAACAAATTATTCACAGAGAAAATGTAGCAATATAGAAATTTGGATTGGGAGGACAAGAATGATTCGTGAATGGAGGAAGGTAACGGTATACATATAAATTGACCTTTTCCCAACGATGGGAGTCGGTGCGCGTTTCCCATAAATCCGTCAAAGCCAAAGTAGCCGCTTTTTCAAGTGTCAGAGCCATTCAGCCGAGAGCGATCCTATCTAAGAAAATGCCTAAGATAATTAATGAAAAACGAACAAGCCAAGACAGTTTGAGATTGTACCTGGTCGACAGCCACCCACCCACGTGTAGCCTGGTTAAACTTGCCTCGAAAAATCATTCCGTAATCGTATTCGATCGATTACATTCAGAATTTCAAATAAATCCTATCTTTCTTTTTTAACAATAACTGGAACCATTTAACTTGATCGAATTCGAAATACACATTGCACGAAAGAAATATATTAATAGATTATTGAAAAATCTAAATGGACGATTCGTTAATTATTCGATCGTAGAAAGGCATCCACCATACGAGGCATCGGGTTAGTTTATCGAGGATTTATGAGCAATACAATGAAGAATTATTGTTTCGTTAGATTTTTTCCTTCGATAACAATTGAAGCTCGAATGATCTTAACTTGATCGCTGGGAACAAGGGGAACGAGCCAACTGACAATGAGACGTACACGCACGTGTATTGTTACGTCGCGTCTAAGAAAGGCGTGGACAATAATTAAGTTGTATTCGCCATGATTAATAGTTGTCTCCGCTTCGCCTAGCCGCTTCTTCCAACCACATGTAGTTTCAACGAATATCCAGAAAATTACTCGAACACTTTCGATCAATCCCTTCGTTATAATTCTCCATCTATCATTGTCAGAAATTGATCGAAATATTAAAAAAAATAAAATAAAATTGCACGTGATTTATTTTGACGAGCAGTGAAAGGGTTAAACAGAAGTTTGACCGTTTACATATTACGGTATATTGAACGCAGTTTCTTGGATCGAGAGAATTGAACACGACCAAGAAACCTTGAAGCACGATTCGTTTAATCGAAATCGTCTAATTCACCCGTAAAAGCGAATCCATCTGTTGCGTTGAAGAAACGAAGCACGGTTTCCTTTCCTCGAACAGTGCCGTACCACCGATTCAAAGAAATCTTTTCTCTTCCTCCGTCTTATGGTTCCATAATATAAAACCATCTTTATCGATTCCATGCTGTGATACACAGAACGATCGTCACCAACAATTCAAGTTGTTACAATAAGTAAATCATTTACGAGGGATGTCAAACTTTCAATCAGATTGGCTACAAAGGGTTAATTGGCAACATAATAAAAAACCAAAAAAAAAAAAGAGCTAACTCAACAACTTATGAGACGGGCGAATGGAATCGAATCGAACGAAGCCGAGATTGACGTATCCATCGGAGAGATCCACTCGACCGTTCCAATTTCCCGAATTAGACTCGAAAGCGATTCAAGGCTCGCTCGTCGAAAATAAATTCGACTCGTGTCAAGTGGTTACAAGGATTCGCGCGAGCAGTTTAGATTCCGGTTACGAAAGAGGGGTGGGGATCGGTGAACCCGACGAGCTCCAGGAGTCAAAGTTATTAGAAGTCGACCCGATACTTAATCGTTGATACCCGGTATTACGGTGGAAACCAGTTCCACCTTGGGATGACTCACTCGTGGAACACACCATCGCGGGTCCCATGCAAAAATCCTTGCCCCATTAGCATATACTTACTTATCGAATTCATTAACGTTCGCCGCGATACACGAACTTCTCCGTGCTTCCTTTTCTTTTTTTCTTTTTTTCTTTTTTTTTTTAATAATACGACCGAGCCGAGACAAGACTCGTTTTCGGACGCTAATTGAACCCTCGTACGATAATTATCTGGTTACTGCGATCGCCTCGTGTCCCCGGTTACCGAATACGTCGGAAAAATTATTCAACCGCTGCCCTTTGATCGTTCGCTGGCCAGGAACGAGCAGCTTGTTAACAACCGTCTAGTAACGAGCTTGAATTTATACCGGTTGTTGAAACGTTCAAGCTCCGTCCGCGTGAATATCCGCGAAAGCACCGCTGGCGCGGAAAGTTGGGACCGTTCGTGTACGATAATAGGCAATCGATAAACTTTGTTCGAGGCGAATGAAAATTGTCGTGAAATCTTGAATAGTTGGAGAGAAATATTTCCAACTCCTTGAGAATCTTAACCATTTGCATTTGGAGCATTTTTTGATACGATCGAATCTTGTCTATTTTTCCAGCAAGCCTTCCGAAAACTAAAAGAGTTATTTTTATTCCTTTCCTCAATTTTCTGCGTTCCAATATAAATAAAACTTAATTAAATATGTCCCCTCAGAAAGGACAACCAATGTAAGCAGAGGCTTATAGAAGCCATAGTATCAAAGAAAAATGATTAATTCCTCGTTTCACCAGTTGTTACAGATAAAATTCCCAAGCGAGTGCCGGGTAGCAGCGAACGCGTTAAGTAACAAGGGACTAATTATCCGACCGACCAATAGATAAATTGACAAAACGTGATATAGAATGGCCGGTTAAAGTTATCGGTACCAATTCCGTTCCAAGTTCTTTGTTACCTTGCAGAAGCATCGTGGATCGCGTGTGGGTTAAGTTAATTAATAACCGAACGGTCGAGCGACGTGCAATTACGCTTTAGGTAGCCACGACGACGCACCATCTATTTTTGCGTAATTAAACAAGTCGCGTTGCGGCTCGAGCATATATGGGTGGGGAGGGGTGTCTGGGTGTGGGAAGCGAGTATCGGTAGTTGGCTGTACTGTTGCAACGATCCTCGGTGTGTGCACAGGATCGTTGCAGTAGGTAGAAAAGGCAGTATGGGAGGTCCTGAGTATTCATCCAAGTCCCCACCTGCAGTTAACCCCGTACTACGCTCGAGGCGCACGTTGATTGGTCCAGCCGCCATTTTTCCGACTTTAATGATAATAGGATAATGATGATTATACCGTTCACCGAACGCACTAGATGGTAATATCCCTCTCTTTCGCTCTTTTTTCTATCCTTCTCCTGTTATTTATTCCACGTCGAAGAAACCTGTATCGGAGCCGTGGAAAGCGACTCGTCGAATCGAACGATCGATCCGTTTAACCATAGTTCCAAGTCGGTCGTGATAATGATCGAGTAACAGTCCCTTCTTTCTTTCTTTCTTTTTTTTTTTTACAGCACCGGTATCGTGATCGGATCACCTACGGGCCTTGCAACATCTTCCTTTCGTTGACAGTGCGTTTCAGATTTTTATCCTTTTGTAACACGATCTTTCGCTCGTTAATATCTTGTACTTATTGAAATTTATTAATATTAGGTAAGGCGAAATGTAATGGTTATTTAATGTCTTTTTTATAAAATTCTGGCTTGCTTTGTTAAAAAAAAAGCGACATTTCTTCTAGCTTTACCTAATATTTCTGTGTTGAAGGTATTGGTGATCGATTCTTTGTTTTTTTATTTCTTTTCGTACCTTTTCATCAAAATTATTCAAATTCCCTCGCAAAGCGTGATAAATATTTAGAGAGATTTTTAACCGAAATGGTTTTATTCTGATCGAATGTTCGTTGTTTCTCGATGTTTAATAAACATTTCGGCAGAGAAAACAAACGCGAAAAAGCAAATTTAGTTAGAAACAGTTTAATAATTTAAATTGTATTTCATATCATGTGTTATTTCCGTTTCCAGTGTATACAATCGTTTTGTATAAATCCTCGCGGATCAAACTTCGATCGAAATATCGTTGAATACATTTTGTAACTAACGATAAATCGCTTTCGATCCGGCTCCGTTGTTCGGACAAACGTTTGGAATATTAACACGTTGAATGCCGCGAGGGTCACAGCTGACAGGCACCCGAAATTTTTCGCAATGAAATAATTCAGTATAGAAACCATGAAATCAACCGCGGATAGCGTTGATATCAAACCGAAAGGTTAAATTTGAAAATTAATTCTCCGCGTCGTAAATAATTAGGGTGTTAACGTGTCTGACTGCGTACGTCCATTTTCACTGTGCCTGTCAACGCGTTAAAAATGACGAAAACGGACGAAATCGATGTGAAAGAATATGAAAATATTCACGAACGCGTTATCTTTCGGGCGATTAGCAAAACTGCACGCGATGCGTTCGTTGAACGATAATCCCATTTACAGGGGTTGGCCTGGTAATTCCACGTCTTCGGCGAGCATCATTAATTACAGACGTTTGCATTTATCATTCGTCGACGGTCGTATATTTTCGGAAATATATACACGCCGGTGTTGGCGGGAAATTTCCGGGATATTTTAGACCCGGCTTCCGGTCTGTGCCAGCTACGTAATAAGCCACGCAATGGGAATAACGGTGAATCGATGCTGCGAACGACCGACAGCCTGATTACCGTTCAATATTAATGTACACACGATATTAGCCTGTGAACTGTGTAAATCGTACGACGCTTTAACCGCTTAGAACTTATAATTATACTAGGGAAAATTACAATCTGCAAAATTATACTAGGGAGTATTAACACTACGGACAATTACACTAGAGAATATTGACGCTAGGGATCATTTACACCTCGGAAAACTGCACTAGGGAATATTGAAACTAGGGATTATTACATCAAAGGTATAATAAGACTAGATGTATTATACCTTATTTACGGAACTCAAGCGGGTCATAGGTTGCCGATGCCTGGTCTAGGATCTAAAACAACTTTCATTCGAAACTTATTTTGAAATAAAGTTGTCGAGGAATTTGCTTAACCCCTGTTGTTCGAAGCAATATAAATATGTCCCTGAAATCTTGATAAGCATTTAAACCGACCTTTTCCCTTTAACGATCAATTTTTCTCGACGAAGAATCGATAGAACGCAGCGTGGCCGTTAAAACGAGACCCAGTCATAAATTTCCACAGATAAACATCGTTACACTTGTAAACACGTTTCGTTCTCTGTATCTGCCGCCGTAAACATGCTCGTAAACATTGAATAGCATCAAAGATCGTAGCGCGATTGTCGTCGATCGTTCCTGATTCGATCGATCCGTCGATCCGTCGGCTATTGTCGACGGTGATCTAACGTTTAATAGAATAATTGTGGTTAGCCTCTGCCCGACGAGACCAGTGTGTGTGAGAGAGAGAGAGAAGGAGAGAGGAAAGGACGTCGGGAATGCAGACAACGGATCAACTGCTGAGTAATATGTCTTCATGTTAGGAACAGCTTGACAATTAACGACGTTGCGATTCAATCTGCATACCAAGATCGGACCATCGTCTTTGATCGGACATACGATGCCGTTCCAGACTATTTTGTTTTTTTTATTGCCCCACTATGCACGATCATTCGGTTTAACCCTAACAGTAATATTGTGAATATAAAATAACACTAATGATATTAGCTATATAAAAATAAAGCTTTTTACTTGTATTATTTATATTACGTTTGAGAAGCCCAGTAGCCTCGTAACATCTAAACTCTAAACAATCATTCAAAATATGAATAATATCCGTGGCGGGTGATTTGACCGGGGCCGCTTTATAATCATGTCGCGATAACTGTCTTAATGCAAGCACGGGCGCAGCGTTAATGCAATTATTTGTTTGAAATATCGTTCATACGAACGCTGGGTGTCCGCAATCAATCACACACCCTTCTCCCCTCCTCGCTTCAATTCACCTTCTCTGTCATCGTTTACGACTCTAGTCACTTGGCTGCGCTACAATAAACCTTATCTCGCATTGCTACAACCAACATGCCCCTTCCCTTTCCTTCCCTTTCCTTCGCCGCCAGTAAACACTCGATAAATCCTGCGGGGTTGTGTTGCAATTTATGCTGGAATCGAGGATGAGATCGTTCGCGAGCGAAAAATTTACCTAAAATCCACGAAAGTGTAACGTATCAATTTATTTGAAATTATAATTGTTTTGTTGAAAATCTCACGGATACCGCAGAGATCGATGGGTCGAGTACAGGGACCGCGCAAAAATCATTCTAAATGACGGCGTAATAATGGCGGAACGATCGAACGACCGCAATATGAAATGCGGTCTGTCGATCGGCCCGACAAACACGAGGGCGAACGAACGAACGAACGACAGTTATGCACCGTTAAAACTGGTGTAATAATTTCCGTTTGATTTAACGACGTTGCACGGCCGTCCAAGTGGAGTCGGCCGTAGAAAGGTGCCGCCATGAGATCCGATTTGCACACCGCTAATTCCTTCCCGACGATCAATCCTGAAGGTATATTATTTTTCGTCCGCCTGCTTGTACGACCAGCCACAAAGACAACGCGTGCCTCGGGTAATTTGTCAACGAGACGTCAGGCCATCGATAAATCTCTCGATCGCAGTTACGAGGTCGAAGGTGTCGAGAGGAAGTTTGAAAAGTACCGCGGGACGAAGAATTATGTCGCGTATTGTCGTTCGCGCTCTGCTCGGGGACACGAGTCGTTTGGGAAAAAAGGTTGCCGTTTCGTTAATGAAAGATTTTATCTCTCGCGTCGGTTGGAAAATGGAGGAAAAGCGACGGTTTAGAAATTTGATTAATCAAAGTTTCTAATAAGTTTGAAAATGAATTAGCAGCGAAACGAATGGCTTGAATTTGTTTTGGATTTTCTCGTTTTCAGGTAAATACACTCCGGAGAAGCATGTACACGATCACGAGATCGTGATACCTAGCAAAGTGACCCACCTGGGTGAACTTATCTCGCACAACGTGACCCACCATCATCACGAGGATGGACCTGTGGTTCGTTATCGATTGTCAATCGCCGGTAACGAGTACCACGTCGAGCTGACTGCCGTGGAAAACTTTATCGGGCCTGGTATGGTCGTCGAAAGGCGGAAAAGAGGGTTGCACGTGAGGGATCGGCCGAAAAATCGGTCGAGCAAGTGTCATTATCGGGGCTTCATTCGAGGACACACGAATTCCCAGGTTGCTTTGTCCGCCTGCGATGGTCTGGTAAGTTTTACGCCCCCTTAAATAAATCCTTGAATATCTATACCGAAATAAAGAATTATTTCAGAATTGTGGGAAAATAATAAATTGTAGGTAATTCATCCGAGCTTTTCGTATTTATTTTATTTAAAAAACATGTTTGCTGCCAAACGACTGCAACGAGTGTATAAAATCTGAAGAAATTGCAAATCGATTATCAAATAAAACTCTGAATGATAGACAAATGTTTAGAAATAGGTTAATTTTGTCGAATTCCCAAGTGGAACGAGGCTACGCTGCGGCGGACGCCCGAGGCGTCTGATATATCGTACGGATGTTCTACTTGAATTTTCATACCGGCTGTAAAATATCGCTTCAACTTCAATCCCGTGGCGAAAACCAATGATCAACGAAATTGTTGAACAAGTGTATAGCATAAGCACCAAATGCAATTTGGAAATGTGAATTGGAAAAAACAATTCACAGTAAATTATATTTCTTTGGGAACGTGGAATGATTGTATAATTTCTTTCTTAACAGAACACAGCAATACATAAACTAAATATTTAAATATTTTTCCGTTACTTTGCTTTGTAACAAGTGACATTTCTTCTTCAATATTACCGAAGAAAATTTTCATCGGTTAAATAAAACAAATGTTCGTTCGATATTTCCTATTCCCTGATAAATAATTGGAAGTTACTAGCCACGATATCTTAGCCGGTGATACCGGAAGCCACGGATGTAACGTTTCGCGAGCCGGAGGAAATTGTTTCACAGTTCCACCGTTCCACTTGAAAACATAGTTTCGCCGAATCTGCCGGCTTCATTACCGGTTGTAAGTGTAAATATTATACAACCGCCGCCACGAACGGTACGGGTTGTTTTTCCACGGGAAAACGGAAACGCGACCGCGGCGAAGTCGCTGGAAACCCGTTGCTCATACGTGATGCGCTCCCGTGGTCGTTAAGCAGTGCTAAACAGTCTTCTGCCGGCTTTCAACGCTTCGCATTAGTTGATTACACCTTTATCCGTACTTTATCTAATTAAAATCCTGCCGGGTGTACCCTCGATTTATGGTAGCGGAGCATAATAAGCTTTATACTATTATATGATTTATCATAAAAATTATAGAAAAATTTCTGCATCTATTTGTTAGATGGCGAATAAGACGCGGTAACGTGTAGAAAGTAAGACGAGAACAATGGATGAAGGTGAATAAGGATGAATGATGCGAAGGAGAATGTAGGATATGGTAAAGGGTGGGGAGAATGCATCGGCGCAATTTGCTCGCAGCTTCCAGATAATGATTTAATTTGCCATAGCTTGACAGATTTATGACGGCACACCTGAGCCGCGTCCACCTGTAAACGCACACGCCTATCTTTTACCACGTTCGCATCACTGCTACCAGCTCGGATAATCCTCTACATTGTGATTTAACCCCTGACCTACAATATCGTGTCACACTCGTCACGTACTTCACTATTCAGATGTTTTATCATAATTTTAAATTTTACACAGTTCCTTGATTTGTTTGAACGTTGAAGGAATAAATATTTAACTCTGACTGAGACACCTATTGGGAAAATCGTACGGCAAGGGGTTAACTAGCATTCATGAAAAAAAAAAAAAAAAAACTGAACTCGTTCTTCGAAGACAATACCTTTGAAAGACTTACTTTTAATCCAGACAGTGTTGTTAGTATGCGATTACTTTTAACCGGATTTTTATGCGCAACACTGAGAGATTAATTCCAAGGTACACCGTGAATTATAATCGATCGGACGTATGTAACAGGTGCAGGAAGCGAAGAAATTTGCATAGATCCTTGTACAACAGTAAGTCGTACACTTTGTTGTTCATTCCTCCTTGAAACTACCGATGCCCACGTTGTTGTTACGTATTTATTTTGCTCGCGGTGCTACGTTTTCTATAGTACAGTCTGAGGACCGAGTAGGTAATTTCGAGCCTGTACAATAACACATTCTCGCACGGTTCATCGAACGAGCGGTAATCGTCGAATCTATTCATCGATTCACACCCAGGAAGTAATTTTCCAGCGTAATCGATAGGTGGGGCCGATCTTCGGTAATGAAGGAGAATCCAGGCTATCCAGGTGGCGAATCCTCGCGTATTTACGCGGCATGTAAATGAAGTAATCGTTTTCGGAGGGTCCGTACCGACGAATGTAATTGCCGTCGATACGTAATGTTCGGTAATTTCAAGCTTCCACGGTAATGGTATTATCTGGCGAGGAGGGGGGGTTAATTCGGTGCTGCCACGACCCCTGTTTCCGACCGCTTAACGTGACTTACAATTGAATTTGACACCCTGATCCACCCTTTTGCTGCTCTACCCGCCAAGATGCCTAGCCCCGATCCCTTTGTGTTACCTTGAGTGGCTTGCGGGACATTTCAAAGCCCGGCATTACGTTTATTGGATCGTTTCGATGATATTGAGACCGACGAAACCGCGCAGCTTTATCCTGACGGATGTACAAGGACACGATAACCTGGCACGTGTTCGTTCGCTCGCACATAGCCGATATTTTGTTTATGCAAATGTAAAATAATCGTATAACGAGGAATTATTTTAAATCGTTGAATTATTTATCAGAATATTAGGAAATAGGACACTTTATAAGTTCGAGGAGAAAACCAGACTGCATCGGTGATAAAATGTTAATAAAATTTTGTAAAGGATCGATCTCGTTAGTGTCGTCATACGTTGAAAAGGTGTGGCTCCTTTATCTGGAATTGCACGAAGTCGTGGACAGCGATGGCTGGTATCGTTGTCGAAGGATCAAGGATACGGTTGTGGCGGACGTGTCTATTAAATTTCCAGGAACGATCGCGAGCCACGATACGCTCGGTCACGACGACTGGGACTCGTCCGGGCATGTGTCTTCTCGCGTGACACCTCTTCTTCGACAAATAACGCGTATAAACTCGCCGCACGACCAACGTTTCCCCGAGAAAAACCTTCTCCCGATGCTGAATCTCTGATTTCCCAAGAAACCGACCGATAAATTCAATCCGTCCGAAAGTATCCGCTCTGGATTTCAATTTATTTCTGCCCCCTTTATTCTGAAATAATGCTAATTTCGTTCAATTCCTTCCTGGGTTTAAATCGAGAAACGTTATCCCTTCGTGGGAAAACTTACGTTGCTTTGTTACGTCGAGTATCTAAAACTTTTAACAGAATATAGGAATTTTGAGGAGAGTTAAGTTTCGCTTGGAAAAGACTAAACTATGGAACAAAGAATGTAGAAATGATAAGACATCTTTCAAGAAAAAGGTATCGATGGTTTCTAAATTACTTAAATATTTCCTTCACCCGAGTAAGTTATATCTAGCCAGTAGCGAAAGGTTAGAAGGCGTGAATAGTGAATACAGAGTTCGTGTACACGCATGCGATTTGATTCAATGTTCTCTGCTGTTGAGGAACAGGTTCCAGAGTACGTGCCAGCCGGATCTGGACTCAGCCATACACACACACACACACAGATACGCCGTTAACATATAATTATCGGTAATAGGTAATCAAAGGAGAGCAGCCCCTCTCGTTCAATTAATCCCTACCTATTTTGCCGGATCTGAACGATCGATGGGTGGTCCTTATTACTTTCGGCGATTAACCTTTTAATCGATCGCTTGTTAAAAATATTGTCGAATAATTTAATCGATCGTGACTTGTCAAAATTGCCAAAGAATTTGTGTTTCTCGGTTAAGCTGTGGGTTTGAATTTTTCGAGGAAACATTCAAACACGTATCTCATAAATATTTAGAGGTATCGATGAACAAATACTTTCGAACGATAGCGTGGGTGTAGGTGGTAGCGATGATTATGCACCACCCACACTGTAGCTTCGCGCCGACTATTCTAATGACGGTATAAATCACGTTCCTTCGCAGGAAGTATTTATCATCATCGAGATCCTAGCTTCCTCTTCGTCTGTCCTTCTCTCCATTTGCTATCCCCTTTATGCGAAAACCCTAACCCCGTTCTTCGTTCGAAGCCACCCCAAGGAATACGAACTTGCATACCTTTTGTCGAGAAATCACCGAGTTCCGCCATTCCCAGGCTACATCAACTTCCTTTGTTGGAGCGTGTATCCCAAGATGGACGTTACAACTTGCAGGAAAGATATTTCAAGTATCCAGCACGAATTTTAATAATACGTCGAGTATTTTTCTTATTTGTAGAAACGTACTTCGAACGGTTGCAACGATTTTTGTAATGAACATTTTAATGCTTGAATATTATACTGTGTTCAATGCGATTGTTAGCTGGTCACCGACTCGCCGAACATCGATCTTACTTATTTCGACAACGTTTCCAATTCCGGTGACAGAATTTCAAGTTTCTTCACCTTTATCCTGTCCGAGGTATAAATCCTTCGAGCGGTTCTTTCGTTACACGCGTTTCCCGTCAAGCAGAACCGATACAACAACGAGATCGCGACCGGTGAATAACGATCGCTCCATTCAGTCTAGAATCTAGAAGAACGTAAACGTAAGACAAAACGGAGTCGATCACGAGAGTTCGAGGAATCCGTTTCAAGGCGGATCGAGGCAACAGTAAAACGAGATCAAGGAATGCTCTCCTCCCGTGGTAGACGTGCCACCGTTGATCACCTGCGTTTCCGTCTTAACGAGACGAAATAACTTCACCGTGGCTTCTAATGAGAAAGGTATTCCAGATACGAAGCAACAGTAAATGCGAGGTAACTGTAACCGAAAAGGTTATTCGAGTTATGGGAAGAAGAAGATTTATAATTCAATATTATATACGGCGACGTATGTAATTTATCAGAATATTTAAAAATAAATTCATTTTTCATTTTCCTTCTGAAACTTTGCTGGAAGGATTATCTCGACTTAATTTCATCCAAATATCCTTCGAGTGGGAAGGGTTAAAGGATACAATTTGGAAATTGTTTGTTTTGCTGTTCCGACGTGTTCTGCCGCGAGTGTCGATTTTCAGACGCGCCAATGAACGGCGTTAATGATACGAAAATCGATATACAGCGATTTTATTCAAAGGATATCGAATGAGGCGAGCAAACAGGTTAGCAACAGCGCGTAAAGGGAAGCGTAACCGGGGTTGGGAGGGATTTTTCGACGGTAACGACATGCCTGGTGAAAACTGTCCACGGTTACCGAGTCATTATCGTAATTAATTACATCGTCGATCAATCACGGTGACGTTAAAAACGACGGCGCAACAGCGACGATTAAGGATGATCGATATTGAGACCCGTTGCCGTTCAAACTAATCTCTAAATGAACATGCACGGACCAGGTTTCTTTTTAAAAAGAATAACGAAAACGAACGTTTTCTCGTTCCTTCTTGATTATTTTTATCTGAATCGAACATTTCCGGCTCAACTGTACAGAACGCTTCAAATAGGAAATTTTTCATTTCAAAATATAATGTTTATTATGTCTTTTTCATGTTGAAGTGTATAGAGTAATTTTATGGTATTTTATTTACCAGTTGGCCAAACGACGTCCCACGTATTCAAGCTAAGTATTGTTACCTTGAGACGAACAATTTGTATTTTGCGCTGGTCCTATCATAAGTTTACTAACTTGAATGTTTAACAGTGTTTACGTTCGTTTTTGGTTACGTTCGTTCGATTTTCAACGAAGCTTATACCTATAAAATATTGATAGCATAATATTCTTAGATGTTCGACCATACTAACAAAATAGTATTCGAAGGATCGAATTACGAGTCGTTAAATAATGAACAGGTCACCCTAATCCTTCGTTTGCTAAGAAAATTCTGAAAGCAGAAGAAAAGCGAAATTCGTCGAATTTAGTAAAAAGAAATTGAGATCTTGGTAGTAAAAGCGCGGTCGATCGATGACGATCGAACTTGCGGCATAATTAAAATCCCGAGGAATGATTTTTTCAGCATGGGGTCACGTACGTAACCCTCGTCGCGTCGGTCCTCTCGCGTCGTGACAAAGTGTACACGCCCAAGCTCTGCCGATCGTTCGTAACCGTGTGACGTCATTCACGATTCCTTTCAACGATTAGTCGAACGATATCTCTCGCAATTGACGTTTCAAATAATTCATCGACTCGTTAACGAATCCTATCGCGGCAGAAGGGAACAGACCCGTTAACCGAATTCGCTTGAAACGAATCTCTGCGCAATCATTTCCGTCGGTCTCGAGCGAAATTACAGCACCAATTGTTTAACATTTTTTCCTCTACTTTTAGTTATTTATTTTAGCTACGCGCGTCGCGACGGCCTCGTGCGATTATGTAAAATCGGGCGCGAAACAAAAGAGGCGAACGGCGACAAATCGCGGCTGCTATTGTTGGCAACGGGGTAACGTAACACTTTGCCGCGCGTCGAGCAATCAAATTCAATTAGCTTTGACATTCGTTGGTGACAGTTCGTGTAACGTTGACAAATCGACGCGACACGCGAGCCACGCGATCGATGAGCCGTTGTAAGAAAATCAACGGTGTAACGAATTTTCTCTACCGTTCGCCGCCGATCGTGTACGCGTCGACGAGTTCTCCCGAACCGCTGGAGTAATTTCAAATATTTATCGCACCTTATCTGCGAATCACGGAATGCTTTGCGTTTTATTTTTTCATTCGAACGGGTTGGGCGTGAAAGGTTTAAGGTAAAAGTGACACCGTGGCCCCCGATATTTCCGACAAAGCCATCAGAGCTGACATCGAGATGCGACGCCAACGGACATGGCCGAAGAGTTAATTATAATAAGATCAGCGCGTACAGCAGCTAACGACGCGAAGCTAATAAATGGAATAGAGAATCGAGGGACAGTTGTGGATAGGTGGGATTAGAATAATGCGCGCGGAACCGGCTCGATCGCGAGTCGTCATTCTCGGACGGTAATACGTTGCAATCGTTAAGTCCAGCTCGCTGCACAATCTAACGGCTCAACAGATATATGTATAAATTATTGTTGTTCGACCAACGAGGTGTATCGATGGGCGGTCGCAATCTTGTCTCACGTCGACGCCCATGTCAGCTGGATTTCATTCTAAACGCCTTTTTTTTACGTTCTCCAAGTAAATCGCCATTTGCTTTTGTTCAGGCTGACCACCTTTTCTGCTACTTAAGATCTTTGATAGGGATAAGCTTGCCGATCAGAAACCTCGATACCGTCTTACATGGCGGAGTGTTAATCAATTGTTAATCAATTCTCTGCTCCGAATCACAGACAGACTGGGTAAATAGTATTTTAACGAAATAGTAGAAAATTCGAAGAACGTCGGTGAAAAGTAATTTCAAATGAAATTTAAATCAAACGTTGGTTCGGTAAAAGTCAGGCATCGTGGAAATTCTGTGAAATAAAATTTGCTACTGCTTGTAACGCGTCAATATCAATTTTCATGAACCTTTGGCCCATTGTATCAGGGATATATGAAACAGAGGCTTTTCTTTCCGCGAAGTTACCGTTTCGGAAAACTTTCGATAGACGAACCTTGTTAGGTTGCTTGTACAGACGTGTAACGGTGATTGAAGTTGTCCCTTGATGTCGGTCCACGAAATGTACTTTGGTGGAGGAACACGAGCTCCAGAACTTAAATCGATAGAAGCAGCCACGTCGAATCAAATCTTCCAGCGAACATTTTCATCGTGTTCACAGTTATTTATACAGAGTGGTTAAATTTTGAAATTTCAATTATGTCCACTTTCATTCATTCTTTTCGAACGAAATTCTATTATTTGATACAGAAATAAATTTTCAAAATTTCCTGTAACTTCTCCATCGTTCCAGCCAATAGAATAGGATAGAATCCGAAGGAGTGGTGACCGCACGCAGCGACAGTAAAGACGATCGAAAACTGCCGTAGATCATTCTTGGTCGCGCCTTAAATAACTATCGTCCGAGCAAATTAAGTAATTTCATCCTAACCAAGGTGTTGCCCGAACCAACGAATGGAAATGAATGAAGACATTATCGATCCGACGATCTACCGGTCGTTCGTTATTTGGTGTCCGGTGCGTGCGTGCATTCGTGAGCAAGATGGTTAAAAAGAATCCTCCGGACAGTATTTGTCAAGCTCGACGTGGATAAACTGATCCGATCGTCCGCTATTACCGCCTATAGGCGTTTCAAAAATTTGCTTTACACGTTTAACCGTATGGTACTCGAAGCATTTTTGGATACGATTGAATTTAGTTTACTTTTCCAGGAAAACTTGAAAAAACCATAAATACGTTATTTTGGAAGAAATTTATTTCTTTTTATTGCTTTCCTTAATTTTCTATATTCTAATATAAATATGTCCCCTCAGACGTGACAATCGAGTGCAAAGGGTTAACTAACAAAGGTTTACTGATCGGTCAAATATTGTCGGCTTTCAATAATTTTCCACGGATAACATTCGAATGTTTCGTGTCCATGTCGAAACACGAAATGGCTGCTCGCTAATTACGGTAAAAAAATAACCGATGTCAAAGCACAGGATGACATAAAAGTATCACAATAACCCGCTCGTGCTACATCAATTTCAAACTTAACGAAGTAATCTGCATAAATATTTCATTAATGTTATCGGTATATAAAATGGCCGAACAACGGTGCAAAGTGAAATTCGTGTAACGTTTTGTTACAAACTCTAATTAAAGCGTTCCACGTCGATGGTTGCTGGTAATTTAATACAATATTTAGAGACCATTTGGTTAATGAACGCGCAACGCTCTGTTGGTTTAACAAGTTTCGATCAAAAGTTACGTGCCTCCAAAGTGAATCGTATTATTCGGTCGAATAACCAGTTGCCAGTCTATTGTTAAGAATAATTCTTTTAAAATAAACTAATTGACGCACAAGGTGTGTCGTCTGGATCCCGTTTCGATAAATTACTGTGCAACCAACGACGGGGACGTTGGGTTATCTGCAATTTGCAAGAATTATTTGAAACATGTATATTTCAGCCTCGAGGCAGCATTTATTCCGGTCGATCGTGTTATTAGTTAAGATCCAGGTCTCGAATGAGTTCAATTGCGGGAAGATTTATCAGGATGCAGTTATAACCCGGAGGAATTCTAATTTCGTTCGGCAAGCTTCCAGCCGTGTGATTCGATTGGTCACGGAAACACAACAATGGGACCCAATCAGGTTCTTACGAAAGAAAAGAAGATCACCAGACAGGAGACGTTGAAACGAAGCAATCAATTCAAACCGATAAGACAGCAACGAGCTCCCCCACGTTCCCCATGATAAATCCGGATTAGCTCGATCAGACGGTCGTAAAGGGAAAACCGTTTGAATCCTCCGAAGGGATAAAATTACGAGTAAATATAATGCTTTGCCGGTTAACCGGTTCCACCCGTGAATTGCCTGCCGGATGATGGATTTAAGCGACCAGCAATTTATGTTGATCCGACCTGTTTGCAAAAAGTGTCGAATTTGCACAGAAATTCAACCTTTGACAAAGATTTTCGTCGCCCCGTGCCGATATTCGACTGAACTAGCATCAAAACTGTTGGTTCTGAACAATAGAGACGATATTATGGAAAATTGAAGGTAATCGGAAGGGTTAATCACTGGTCAAAGTGTTAATTATTACGCTTATGATATCAGTAATTTTTTCTATTTATTAAATTATGTTACATTTACTACGCAGACCGCTAACCCTAAAAAAACAGGTAACTTTTAACAAGTTAACACCAGCCAAGGATCTTGAATCCTTTGGAACTGGATACAACCTCGAACGTCGTGTAAGAAAAATAGCGGGGAATAATCGATTCGGAGAGAAAGGCAGCCGGCGAAGGTAGACGAAGGGCCTGAAATACAAGTCGAACGAGTCGTTTCGACTATTCTCAGACGGCGACCGTGAAAAATCACGGCGCCAGCTTCGCAAAGGTACAATAAAGGATACGTTGGAAGAAGGGCAGCATCGAAGGACCTCAAAGTGAAAAAAGATTCGAGGAGCGTGATTCAGCGCCGCATGGGGCCTCACGGCTTCGATCCTCATCTTCGTCGTTTCTTTTTTTTTTTCTTTTTTTATCTTCTCTGCCCTACCTTCGGTGGCTACCTTTTCTCTTCTTCTTGTTTTTTTTTCCTTTTTTCCTTTTTGCATCGTTTCTTTTCATCTCGCGCTCGCAGAAAGTCCGATCGACTATATAAGGAGTGATTTGTTGCCGTGGTGGCTTCAACGACGCCGTGGACATTGTCGTCGGCTGCGGTTAACGATCCTCCGCGATTCTTCTTTATCCTTCGAACGAGATCGAGTTCTTTATCGATCGCAGTTTCGTATCAAAGAAACGAAAGATACTCTTCTTCGTGTTCTCTTAATTATTTTCGTACGGTCCGTTGCACAACGCTGCTCTCCAAAGTTTAGGGTTGGGTCATCTTGCCTCGAGAAACTGAGTTCATGAATACTGAAATGATACAGGTTCGATTTATAAAAAGGATTAAAAAGGTTATTTATTAAATGTTAATAAACGATTCCGTAGTAGCAGTTTTGTCGATATCGTTTTACCCGTTCGAAATATCCGAATTTACATGGTTGTCGATGTTGCGTTCGGTGTCGAGAACAACGTGACAAAGGGTGAAACCGATCGAAACGAGCGATAACGAAGGAACGAGAGAAAAATGCCGGGTGTAAAATGAGAATTACAGTCGAAATCAGACGATGGGTGTTCCGTTGATCGATTGCCACTTGACAACGAAACGGTGAACGCTATCGGCGATCGGGAATGATTAATGACGGAGCATAGCTATAAACCCTGGTAATCTGTATCGGGCATCGAAACCGATTTGCATTGTACCGTTTCTTGCTTCGAAATAATGTTACCCGTGTGCCATACTATTGTGTCTCTCCATACGAACATTGTTCGATCTTGGACCAACCGCTGGACAATATTGTGACAAATACAGTACGTTGATGAATCACTATAGTAAATTAGACGACATCCTGTGTAACTATCGAAACTAGACGCTTTTTTTTACTTTGAACAAACTAAAAATCTTGGAAACATATATATATTCAAGGTACATCGAAGGTTTATCTAGGGCGTATATTCAGAAGGCAAAGTAGTCGGGGACAAAGAGTGCAAGTAACACGATAGGCGGGTTTCGTGTTTCAGGCGGGTATGCTGCGAGGAGACGACGGCGAGTTCTGGTTGGAACCAGTCGCAGTGTCCCCGGAAGAAGAACGAGCGAGACTGGAGGAGGAAAGGCTGGAGGAAGACGCCGGCGCCGTGGATCGTTCTCTGGACGATGTTCACCGGAACTCGTTGGTCGGCAGGCCGCATCTCGTGTTCCGTAGGTCCGTGGAACAGCCGCAACAGCTCGAAATCGGCGCCGCAGGCCGTACCAGACGGCGACGTAAAAAGAAGAGAAAACTCGAGAGAAACTGTGGCACTCGCGGTGAGAATCCACCGACACCCCTTCTTCCCTTTTCTCCGCTGACCAACCTTCATCTTTTTTTTCCCCTCCGGCCATCCTGTCGGCCGTCTCTTCTCCCTCAAGCTTTTTGCTCGAATCCTTTGCCAATTCTTTCGCTTGTCTCCTGCCTTTCGACCTGTTCCTCGAACAGGGACCCGGTCTCGCCGACTCCCCTTCCCTCCTTTCTTGCTCTACTTTTCACATTTTCAAACTCTTTCGGATAATCGCAGTTAGAACAATAATCTCCTGGTTCATTAGAGACCCGAATCCATTGCCTGTAGTCATGATAGTTAAATCTGTAATCAGACGATTGACATCGTTACGATCCATTGATTGTATCCGATTCTGACGATAATTAGTCGTTGAGATTTTATCGAACCCGACGGCTGGCTGACAACCTCGTATAAATACCGAATCTCCTTTGTTCACTTTTCTGTTGTTAATCGTGCGTCAAGCTCGGTCAAAGGTGTTTCGAGCCGGTAGAAAGACGAATATTATTGAGAAAGGTATCGTTGAAACGCCCCCACGTTCTCCCGATTCGTCCAATTACATTATATGCGTAGACGGCATAAATACTTGTAATACGTGCCGCTGGCGAACGGAACAGGATAAGAAGTACAAGCAGGAGGAGGAGGAGAAGAAAAAGAAGGTGTTGGACGGTTCTCGCCGTGACTTTACCTTTCCCTATTAATTATTACCTCGTCGCAGTTGTATTCAAAGATTTTTTTTTTTTTTTGTTTCTATCGGCCACATATCCCGTCGGGATTTTACATCGATGTAATTAACAGAAGGATGGCCACGGGCGGCGATAAATGGGAGGAAATGAGGCGTGGCTCTGTTCACTCGCGTAACTTACAAGTGACCTATTAAACTTTTGTTATAAACTCGAAGCATTCCTTTACATATTTTTCACCAGCTACCATTGTAATTTATGTAGACCGCAACGAATCATTCAAGGTGTAACGGAGCAAGTATTCCAATTTGATAAGGTCAAAAATCCAAATTACAGGGTTAACCGTCTAACTTTCATTTTCAAGACAAATATTGTGTCTTAGAATCCTCCTTAGAAAAATTAGAAAAATAATTGAAGGTGTAATGGAGAAAATATTCCAATTTGGAAACGTGAAAAATCCAAATTACAGACATCTAACCCTCTAACTTTCATTTTCAAGACAAATATTGTGTCTGAGAATACTCCTTAGAAAAAATGATGATCTTTAATGCGAAAAAGAATAGATTTTTCGCTACAAATCCACGTTACGACCCGATAGCAAACGAAGCATCGAATTTCTCGAGTGTGCAACGAAACCGGATCAATTTGGCTAATTCAATCACAGAATTTCGGAACCACGTCACAATGTTTGACACCGTTTCCAAGTTGAACCTTATCCAACGATCGACGAGACCGCGTTTCAACGGATTAAACGATCGTGCGGGGCAACCGATATGGGGGCGAAGATCGTTTCGTTCGATAGGTACCGCGTGGCCCTCCGCAAACGGCGAACCGGCACTGGATAATCCAATTCACCGCGAACCCGTAATTAACTACAACGAATATCCGTTTCGGTCCAATCTATCGAGGAGGCTCGAATGAAATCTTAATTGCACGGCTGCGATCAAGCAATCTGCATAAATTTAAAGGGAACGCCGATCACGTGCTCCCAGAGCATACGTCTTTTTTCTAGGGGGGAAGGAGGGGATGGGAACGCGTGCTACGGCCCTGATTTCTAGATAGAAAACCAGGGACCAGCAATTTTCGAACTATGAATCTTGGAGAAAGATCGATGGGTCCGGGGTGAGAATTAAACAACCCTCTATTTCAGTACTTTCGTCGTGATTACTTTTATACAAAAATGATACTTAGCAGCTGGTCAATTTTCACGTGTCACGTGAGGAAGTTGAAATTTAATAAAATAGAATTTATATTATAGCAACTGTGCTAATACGTGTAATAACGCTAGAACTACCGACGTTCGGTGTACTCTTATTTCTAAATTAAAACTGGAATAGAAAACAGAATAAATGAGAGATTAAACGTAGCCAACTTATATTTCGACAAGTGACTTTTAATCGATTTTCTAATTTAAAATAAGAAATCAGACGCGAGTCATTTCCACCCGCTTGCTAGTTCTAGTGTTGAACTGATCAAAATATTCAAAATAGATAATTGGAGGGGTTATGTTGTACAGAACCGAGACGATTGACGGAAACGAGGCTCGAATGGCAAACGCAGCCGGGCCTCGTTCAGGTTCAAGGACGTGGACGAAGAAAACAACACCAAACGAAACGATGGCAACGTTCCAGAAGATCGATCAGCCGACCCCGTCACGTTGAAGCTCTGGTTGTGGCTGACACCACGATGATGGCTTTCCATCAGGACGGAGACGTCGAGACGTATCTACTGACCATCATGAACATGGTGTCGTCGCTTTACCTGGATCCAACCATCGGCAATTTCATCAACGTCGTCGTGGTTAGGATTATTCTCGTCGAGGAGGATGAAGCGGAAGTACGTGTAAACCGAGCCAATCGTTTAACCCCTTGCAGACTATCGACGTGTAAATTCTTAAATAATAGTGGGCGGTCGAGAAAGTTTTGAATTTTAATTTGTCTTTTTTTCTTTTTGCAAAAATAACAAGAACGTTATGGGAACGTGATATTTTCATTTTGGGAATTTTTCGGAAAAGGATAAAGGCAAAACGTTTCTTTTCAGCAAGGATTGGATATCACGGTGAACGCGGACAGGACGTTGTACAATTTCTGCAAATGGCAACAGAAGCTGAATCCGGCGGACGACTCGCATCCGAATCACCACGACGTGGCTATTTTGGTGACAAGGGAGGACATCTGTTCGAGGGCGAACACACCGTGCAGCACACTAGGGGTGGCCCACGTAGCTGGGATGTGCCAACCGGATCGTAGTTGTAGCGTCAACGAAGACAATGGGATCACGTTGGCGCACACCATCACTCACGAATTAGGACACAAGTGAGTACCCTGCCGAAAATTTCAAGTAAAATATACCATTGTCTGCCACTTTACCAACAATACGCAGTTGCGAAAGAGAAACTTGGCCTTCATCCATCGAAGAAGTAACTTTGAAGACAAAAGAAAAAAAATGATTGCGTTAGCAAAGTGGCGGTATAAAATTTCCTGAAAATTTCGCGAGAAAGAATTACGCGAGAAGAAGTAAATTACCGACTCGAGCTTTACCCTCCCGAGTAATCCTTGTAAATTTATTACCCCTTTTTTATTGGTCCCTTAAAAGCGTACTTACCGCCCTTCTTTTGCATCCCCCCAGCAATTACCTGCTATACATTCCATATTTCATAATGACCGAACATCGTATACCTTTTTATCGCCGGGAATGTTTCTTTTCGCTCTTGGATTTATACGTGGTTTTTATCAAACTACAGCTGCTTTCGTAACCGGAGATATGACGCGTTGGAAATTAGCCCTTCGACCTCGGCAAAATTCATATATTTTCAATAAGAAATATAAAATATGTTCCAAGCCAGTAGAACTAGCAAGCGTTAGTAAGTTAATGGCAAAAGACACGAGTGTACAGGAATCATTCTTAAGTAGATTTCGCGTGTTTTGAAACGCCCTGTAGAAAAGGAGATTGGTTTTTTGCCCAAAATAAACTGTTCAGCATGGAAACGACGGCGAAAAATTGATTCCGCTGGCACGACACGGGGCTGTCCAACGAACCGTGAATTCGACTGGCCGTCGTTCCGATTAGCCAATTTGTTTTTATTAGCCGATAATGCGGCCTCGTTATCGCGTTTGCCGCGTGCTTGCTCGCACGCGCGAATTCCAGCTGACAAAATTAGTTCCGTATCGAGTTGTGTCCCGATTTCGAATTGCAGCTTCGGGATGTACCATGACACGGAGAAGATCGGCTGCAGCAAACGAGACGGCGACACCCTGCACGTTATGACGCCTACTTTTGAGGTGGACACCATTGGCGTCGCCTGGTCCAGGTGTTCCCGAAGAGACATCACTAATTTCTTGGAGTAAGACGTTCATACGTTCTGAGAATTTTGTTTCGATTCGAACAAAACGACTGGTATTCATCAGTTTACCTTCTTAACTCCTTGACTTACAATATCGTGTCACACACGTGACGCACCTTACAGTTCAAATGTGACTTCTGTCGTTCAAACTTTGATTACGATTGAATTTTAAGTTTTGCACAGTTAATGATTGTCGAGTGTGAAGTATATTTGTTTTAACGCTTGAGCGTTAAATAATCGTAAGGCAAGGGGTTAGATCGAATCTAGTCCACTTTTCCAGCGAAGCTTGCAAAAATCGATACACTATTTTGTAAGAAAAGAGTTGCAAATGATTTGTGAATCTATTTTTATTTCTTTCCTTAAGTTGCTATACTTTAATATAAATAAAGCTTAAATTTCACATTTTACAATGTCCCCTCAGAAGGGACAGCAGAGTGCAAAAGGTTAACCCCCATACCCGAAGGTATACTATTGTATTAACCTTCAAATCTGATTTGTAACATTCTCTAAAACCACAATTATCTAAACATAAAATGACTAGTACATGAATCATGAAGAACAGGATGGTTCTTTCAGCCAGGGAAAGGGAGTGTGTTTAGAGGATGAGCCGGCAGGCAACGATTACACGTATCCTGATTTACCGCCTGGCGCGATGTACAACGCCGAGCATCAGTGTAGACTTCAGTTTGGCGTCAGGGAAGCTTCCGTTTGCTCCCCCTTGCAGGAGGTGATGAACACAAGTAAATCTCGAGTAGAAAACGCTTCCAGAACGGTGTATACAAGGTTTTGTAATCTTCTTTCGCAGATCTGTTCGAAATTATGGTGCATCGTCGACGGCACTTGCACCACCATGCTTCATCCAGCTGCTCCGGGAACGCATTGCGGCAAACATATGGTAGACAAATAAACGTTGTTCTGAGTACTTAGTACTCGCAAAGATTTCTTACTATACATAATAATGACGGTACTGTCGCAGTGGTGTCAAAATCAAGAATGCGTTCCGATCGTGGACAGACCACGGCAAATCGATGGCGGTTGGGGCGAATGGGGTTCGTGGAGCGAGTGTTCGAGAAGTTGCGGTGCCGGCGTCTCCATCGTCGAGCGGAAATGCGATCATCCGGAACCAGCGCACGGCGGCAAGTTTTGTATCGGTGAGAGACGTCGGTACAAGATTTGCAACACGCAACCTTGCCCGGAGGGCACGGCCAGTTTCAGAGCGGTCCAGTGCAGCAACTACGACGGCAAAGAGTACAAAGGGAAAAATTACACTTGGTTGCCGTACTTCGATCAGAGTAAGACCGAAATGCTCGTGGTATTTCGTATAATTATTAAAATCAAATCGATACGAATTAAAATGGTCCATCGTAGCTATTGTTCAAGATTAATTATGATTTTAATTACAGCGGAACCTTGCGAATTATACTGCACCGACACAGAAGAGAGCGTGATCGTGCCGTGGGGCGAAGCCGCCCTGGACGGTACACCCTGTAACGTTGGCACCAGAGACATGTGCATCGCTGGAATCTGTCGGGTTAGTCCGCCAGCTGTACAATTAAAGAACATCTGTGTTCCTTTGAATCGCGATTAATTGCAGAATGATACTCGACAACTTTAGAAAGTTGGCTGCGACTGGAGCGTCGATTCGGACGCTACCGAAGACCGTTGTGGCATTTGCCACGGGGATGGTACACAGTGCGAGACGACCGGTGGAATTTACGACAAAAACGACGGTCCCGGGTACAAGGAGGTCATAGTTGTTCCATCTGGCTCTAGGAACATAAAGATCGAAGAAATCGGCAACAGCAAGAATTACATTGGAATCGGGGTGCCGAATTCTGACAAGTACTTCCTCAATGGAAAACGGTGGGTGACAATTCGAGTAACGAGAGGCAAGGGACGAGTTGTAACTCCTGAAGTTAAAAATATCATCTCTGATTATAATTGGACAGGCAGATCACTTTGGCAGGGGAGTATGAAGTTGCTGGTACCCCGGCACTGTACGAACGAGATCGTGATAGGGAAAAAGTTAGAATACCTGGACCCATTCGTGAAGACATCGCGGTCTATGTATGTATTTACGGTGCTTGATATTGTTTCGACTATGGTTCTGCTGCTCTGTTCACGATACTTCTCAAAACTTCCATAGTTCTGGTTACTTTTCTTTTCATCCTCGATATCGTTCCATCTCTTTAGTTGATTTCCAGAGGGCACTATCGCAATTTCGGGCTGCGGTACGAGTACACGGTACCGAAACAGGAGCCTGATCGAGCACCAGAGTATTCTTGGGTATTTTCTGATTGGTCACTGTGCACAGCCACTTGCGGTGGCGGTACGCAAACCTCGAAAGCGGTCTGCAACGAGAAGAAGAGCGGAATTGTCGAGGACCACTTTTGCGATAGTATAGAGAAGCCGGAATCGATTTTGCGGGAATGCAATCTGAACCCCTGTCCTGCTAGGTAGTATACGAACGTATAACATTTGTTTTTCGACCCTTGATCGTAAGATTTAGCGTCGTCTTATTTTCGAATATTTTGTAAAAAAAAAAAAATCAGATGGTGGATCGGTCCGTGGCAAATGTGTCCAGTAACTTGCGGGGAAGGTGCGCTCAGAAAACGCTCGGTGATGTGCGTCTCTTCAGGAATGGGTCCTGATCGATCGGATCTAGCCTTACCCGACAAGGATTGCAACAGGGACGTGAGACCCGAGGAGGTCAGTCCCTGTCCCAACTTACCACCTTGCAGCTCCACCGAGCCACCTTTGATCGTGTACGCCGATAACAAAGACGCGTCCTTCTACAACGTGAGTTCGAACGATCAAGACGGGATCACGATCGTCGACGGACTGACTACCGAAGAGCCGGAAATCCTCGAGTTCGACAACGTGGTCGACGAGAACCCGGACAATTCCATGTATAACACCAAGTCCAAGTGGATCGTTTCGAAATGGAGCCACTGTACAAACGGGAAGAGGAACAGAAAGGTCAGCTGCTCGGTTCAGGGTGACTGTAGCTCTGAGAACAAACCTATTGCTGTTGAACTTTGTCAGGGTGGCAGATGGGTCACTGGTATGTTGGTTATGGTTATTGAAAAGTTCTTTACGTATTATATCGTTAACTCCGGAAAGCTAACGCGTCGTTTAACTGACTACGCATGCAGTTAAAGAAAATTGCGTCGTAGAGGAAACAAATCCTACAAAACGTGTTCTGTAAAATTTATACTGTGTTTCAGTTTCAAAGACAAACGGTTGATTAGCTTTTCAAGACACGTTACCTTCGGTCTACCGTCAGAGAGGTCGCGGCAAGGATCAGGTGCATAAAATATATGTATTTATGGTGGTGTTCGCAGGCAGATGGGGATTCTGCAATGCAACCTGTCTCGTAAGGATCGGCATTAAACGCAGGGAAGTCGAATGCCGTGATCGTGCCACGGAATTGCTGTCCAACGATTGTAACCCTGAGAGACGACCAATTGACACGAGACGTTGCTACCATAGGCGGCACTGCACTAACGATAAATCCGGTAATCGCATACGCAAGAAGGAATTGCTGTTTGGTGAAGCTTGAATGAGCATTAAAAAATTTACCGATCCTTTCGCTTCTTCTTCTTCATAATGGGTACACGCATAGGAACCAATAAGTATCTTGGGTCATTAACCATGACCTCAGTGTTATTTTATACATTCCTTTTGAATGATTGTTCAAAGTCAATGCTTTCAGTTAATAGTCCTCGTGTATCTTCATTTTTAATCACTTTCTTATCTTTCTGAATTCCTTAACCCCCTCAGAAACGATTTTCCAATCTCACGGCTTGGAAAAATGAATTCCAGTACCATAGTTAAAGCAGAAATATGTACAGCTTCAAATATGATAGGCTTCCTTAGGAAATATGACGCCGTAGGGCACCGGTTTCCAACCTTTATACTACTACGCCTGCCTGAAAGAAAAAAACATTTTTTTCCGCACCTCCCTACCTTTTATTTTTTTAATAGATATAATAATACAGAGAAAGAGAATAGTTTTATTCAGCGATTCGTACGAGCTTCGGGCACAGATACAGACTGCCGCGGCACGTGGCACACCTTTCCTCTAATTCTTGATTGTCAATTGTTATTTCGACCGATGCCCATCAAGAAACTAATAAATGACTATATAAATTTTAATTTTATTTCTTCGAAGATATTATGGCATAACGATTAATATTTTGTTACAAAATTTTGCTGCCTCCCCTGACAATAGTCCGTACCTCTCAGGTTGGAAACCGCTGCCGTAGGGAAAAGTATCCTTGTCACTGGTTATAATACTAGAATGTTACCACGCGTTATGGTGATTGAGTATAACGTCTAGTATCTTTTGATTTATATCGACATTTTCCCTAGAAAAAGCTAACATGCTTCATACTGTACCTCCGCATTTTCAAACGGATATTTTAGGGTCGAGAAACTTACGATCGCACAGACTACCTGTAACGTGTTTGTTACAGAATGCAAGGACACCATAATACCAGCCTCAATGTGTGCAACGTATAAACGCATGTGCAACGTTTCTTTAATCGTGCAGGAGAAATGTTGCGCCACGTGCTTCAAGAAACGAAGGCACGGTCGTCAAAACAGGAGGCACATTCTTGACGATTGATTCAAATAGGAATAATCATGATTCGCATAAATGATCTATGAACAGTTACAAAGTTCAAGAAAATGAAGATATTGCTTCCTCAACACGACGATATCAACGAATCTTGATTAAACCGCTTCTGTAAAACAGGGTCCGTCTTAGTTCCGTACTTGTTCACTCGTGATACAGTAAAATTGTTTAACACAATTTAAGGAAACTAATAAAAAAAAAAGTGATTCAAGTTATATCTTAGACATTCCAACGTAAATGATATTACATTTGTGATTTTGAATGATACACTGTAAACCATAGTTCTTGAAAAATTTACTTAAACCTTGGGGACATACAGTATATGTACCTTAATTGTATTAATGTTGTAGATAAATCTAAGACAAGCGTTTTTTTGTAATTTTTATAGTTCTAGTAATTTAACGGTGCAAATAAAAGGATTAATAAACGTTTGCAAGACACGCGCAAATATGTGTGTATAAAAATTTCATACATTTTTAAATACTACTATTGATGCTGGTTCTATCGAGATAAACATTGTTGCGATAAAATCATTGTGATACAATCATTTTTAACAAGAAAAAATGTAACAAAATTCTATTTTAAAACCCACGTTATTCTATCTTTCTTTTTTTTATAAACTGCAATGATTTATGTAATAAATTTAAATATAACAAACACATATACCAAAAATAACTGATTCTTGGACAATAAAAAATTCACATGTGAATATATCGCCTAAGAAAGTTTATATTGTAACTTTATTTAATTTAATATATTTTAAGTATTAAATTTATATTCTACAGTATTTCTTTATTAGTCTAAATGTATATTTGCAAGTACATTTTACTTTATTGATTTTTTTGGGCATTGTATTTGTTCACATTGCATGAGATGTATATGGGAATTGCCATCATTCCGACGTACAGAAGGATTCCATGAACCCATCTTTCCTGAAACAAACAAAACATAATGTGAACAGGATTCAACTTAAATGTCAAAATGCCTGTCCCAACGTATTTTGATATTAGAAAAAATTTTGTTAATAATATTACTTTACACCTTAGTGCTAAGCAAGATACAATTACAACAAATTATTATTTTCTTATAAAATCTTCATAAAAGGTAATTTATAACATCGTCGTGTTACAAGTTACATAATTGGTATTCTATCAAAATACTACTTACAGCGGCCGATACTTTAACTCTCGGAGGTGTGCCTAACATTGTTCGGCGTTGAACTTCGGATAATTTTAGTAATCGTGGAGTTTGCGTGGTTATTCTTTGAACGGCAAACATATTTTTCTCGTTTTCACAGCTACGAGACACAACTAACCAAAGAAAACGAGTTCAGTGCGAAGAATCTCACAGCGATAAACTCGATAGAATGTAGAGAGGCGAGTCCACAAAATTTCTAGATCGACTTCCTTAGGGAAAATGGCGTCGCAGGAGAAGGTATCCTCGCTAAGAAAATTACCACGGATTATGCCTGATATACAAATTTTCGTACTGAATTTACTTGAAAAAATATTTACTCGAGAGAACACAGTTATCGTCGAGTTTCAAAATGTGTATATTATGCATAATGCGTGGTAACTTTCTAGTATTATAACAGGTAGTGGGGAGTGTGGACATCTCCAACGATGCCATTGTCATTGGGGAAATCTATTGTGTCCGAAAGTGTTCGTTCGAAACTACATTTTTAATCATTGTCATTTCATCAGTAAGTAAATAAAAATTAAAACTACAAATAAGTTTATACGTAGTAATTTGAGCTTCGATCGAGATAGAGACCTCTACAAATTGTACAGGAACATAAAGATCCAACATGTGTCATACACATGAATATCTAGGTACAAACATATCATGATCATAAAAAAATGAAACCAGTATTTTAAATATAAACAAAGATTTAACCTACTTGTTTTTATTTTAACTTATCGACATTTACTGACACACTTATTGCATTATTGTTTATTATGAACGTATTAAATATTACATACACTTTATTTCATTTTCTTTTGTTATAAAGCGATACAAACAATATAAAAATCTTTCTGGAAATTCTTTAGACAATATTTCAATTTCAAATAATAAAATTTGTCTGCATTTTTTTTTATTTCCCTTTTTAAACGTTTGTGTTGATTCATGGAACCATACTTTTCAATCAAGTGATTTGTACAACAAAATAAAACGCATATTTGTTGCTAACAATAAGTACAAAATTATTCGTATTTACATACATACACACACACACACACACACACACTTATGTACATGCACCATACTTATGTATTTATACATTGTAAATCGTCAGATTGACGTCTATATAAAATTAATAGCAAGATTTAACGGTTAATTTTCCATCGATAATAAACGATCGATCCCTGAGTTTTGTCTCAGACGCGTATTCGCTTAAATATCGTACGAAGGAATCGGTCGCGCATATAAATAAATAAAAAGTTGATGTTAATAACAGCATAAAAAATATTGCACTTGAATTGGCGCTTGATTGCCTTTCCTTAATATCGAACACAGCGAACCGCCAATAACTTCATTGAATCACCTTTCATAACACATAACAAATAAATCGGCTAATTATTCTAGTTTCATTCGATGGGTATCGTCCACGGATGGTCTGGTATAACACCGTATTGAATATCTTTCAAATGCTGGAGAAGCATTTTGTATACAGGATTAGGTTGTTTTAAAGTTGGTATGTGCAAAGGTCGTCCAACGTATTCAATATAAGATATAGGAGAGATTATACAGGCTGTCCCTGCTCCAAACATTTCCAACAACTAAAATAAAATTATTTAATACAATTTTTTAATCAAACGTAAAGAAAATGAATATGGTACAAGGAAAATGATCTTACTCTATTTTCTGCAAGTAATTGGCAAAGCTCATCCATACAAAATTTCCTTTCACTGACTTTGAACTGATTCCATTCTCTGGCTATAGCTAAAATAGAGCTCCTTGTTATCCCGGGAAGGATTAAACCGCTTGATAAATGTGGAGTTACTAATTCTTTTTCTAAAATTGTAAAAATAAATTAACAAATGATCTGTACAATTTATATTTATTATAAAACAGTTACTTACCTCCATCGTCGTTTATATACAACATGAAAATGTTCATTGTTCCAACTTCGGTTACTTCGTTGTCTTCACCGTAAAGCCACAGCACTTGCTGCAAACCCTTTTCTCTTGCTTCTCTTTGGACGTATATAGTAGGGCCATAGTTGCTACCCAGTTTATGGTTGCCACAACCACCTGGCCATGCTCTCGTGTATTGTGGATCTGCTAATAAAGACACACCAACGTTTTCGTTGGTCTTTTTGAAGTAGGAACCCACCGGTGATAAAATAATATAGAGTAAAGCAGACTCTGAAGATGCCACTCCAAGTGTAGGCTATATAACATAAGAACAATTACATGTTATACTTTTTGTCATAAAAACAAAGTACAATTATATAATTTCATGTTGCTATACGCGTAAATTAAAGAAACAATTTTATTGATACGTTAAAGTCAATTTGTTTTATGGCCATGTTCGTTGATGAACTTGGTTATTAAAAATTTTATGTAATCTTCAAGATAACGATGAATACTATTATACACCAATTTTAACCATGACTCACATTTAGTGAAATATTTTACATAAAACGCAAAACTAAATTTAGTAGAATTATTTCTCGTTTTCATTACTGTGCTATAAACTTGTTGATTTGTGCAATACAATACATGCATCAGTTATAACGTAGCTTTTGATCTAGCTGTATCTTATGGCCCTGTTCCAACAAAAGAACAACACGCCCCTGTTTATCATGTATTATCATTAGGTATTGAGAAATATATTGTTTACTTTTATATGTATCAGTCCGAATGACGTCTGTGACATAAGTGGCATGATTATTGTTCCTATCGTTCAACTGATTTTAATTTAAGGAACAAGCATAATAGAATATTACCACATACGATACATATTTATTCCAACTTTCCATTGCAATTACACAAATTTCTTTGCATCAAGAATCAAATACTTACATCGATGCCTATCAGAGTAGGACGTACATAAAGACTAGAGGCAGTAGAATGAGGTACCCATTCTTGGTCTATACTGATTAATCTGCTACAACATTTGATTAATTCATCTCCTATGAAAGTAGGTAGGCCGGCTCTTATTGCTGAACTATTCATTCTTTCCATGTTCAGATCTGGCCTGAACATTCTTATTTTTCCATCGACTCCTCTGTAAGCTTTCAAGCCTTCGAACAACTGAAATAGGTACATTTTATAGGATTCTCTTTGCATAAGAAATGTTTTGTATAAATTATACTATACCTCTACAGCATAATGAAGCACTTTTGATGCCGGGTGAAGGACTAGATTTTCAAACGGGGTGATTTCTGGCATTTGCCAACCCCCCAATGCTTCGTGATAAAATATTTTCAACATGTGATCGGTAAAGTATTTCCCAAATGTTAACGCACTAACATCGGGTTTAGGTTGTAATTGTTCTGGTCCTGCAAGACGAACTGATAGATCCGCATACTACAAATACAATTTTCATAAACTTTGTTTGAAGCGTTTCTTTAAAAAGATTTCTTAAATGATAATATTATACCTTAAACGAACGTTCCGGTTGTATTACTTTTTTATCTCTAATTTGTAAGGATGAACTCCACCTAACGTTAGGTTGAAGCTGACTTAACAAGCTCCCGCAAGTCAAAACCTGTACCCAAACAATTAACAAATTTTAACAAAATTTCAATTACAAATATACATATTTATGAATCAACAAATAGCATATGAAAGTATCGTCATCGTCTAAAATACATAATCTTAACTCAAAGTGAAACATTCGCATTATATGTACATACATATACATAAGCATAAGTATCTTTAAATTGCGCTAAACGACTCGTTTGAAAGGAAAAATTTGAACGATATGCAAACTAAAATTCATGAGTAATTCATTGCATCTATTATAACTGATATGATAAAGGCTATCATGAATCCTATAATATGGTAAATGTTTCAGCAAATACCCAGGAGACTCGTAAATTTGTTGAATATTGTATCATACAGACGTTTTTCAAAAATTGAGCATTCATTTGCCTTTCGAAATCTAATTATTATCATTATCGTTGATAAATATAAAAAAGAAAAAAAGATTAATGCCTATCGAGTGATAATTAAGTTTTGGAAGACAACCGTATTATCAATGAGGGGCACGCACCCATAACTAAAATTTTATCAAATTCAATATGATTGGTTGTACTTTTTCTTTTTTATTAACGTCATTATTGCTAAATATTCGGCTCGTGCTCGAACACGTGCTGTAATTCTCGGCTAAATGTCACATTGAGATATTCCAGAAGACGCGTGTCAGCATTTTTAATTCTTCACAAGCCAAAGCGATTAGTTGTACTTTTATAATCGTTTTGAAAGTGATTACAGTTGATTACAGTTTAACTTGATTATCGACAAAATATATTTCAGAAATTTAACTGTCTTTTTATTTAAAAATTTAAAATAAAATTAACGACAAGACGTGAGAAACATTTAAATATAACGTCTACTTCCATATAATATTGCGTTTGTGGCGTACCAATTAAACTTCTCACGTCTCGTAATCCTTTGTAAAATTTGAACATTAATAAAAAAATGTTTAGAGTTGCAATCGAAAACGAGTAGAAACTATTTATAATGGATTTTATTCAATTTGTTGAGTTCTTCGGGGGTTGCCAACAGTAATCATCCTTCCTGCGCCAGTATAGTCAAATGAGCGTCTTTTTAAACTCTTGAAAAATTAGTCGATAGATAGGTTTGTTAGATACGCAATAATATTACATCATCGCGAAAACAACAAGATAATCCGAGTATTTTCTCCACTGAAACGTGTATTAATGATTAAAAGATACCAATAATGTAAAAACTTCGACTCAATTGAAGAACTCGGTGTTAAACACTATTTCAAAATTTTTCGAAATTTAAAATGATAAAAGAATTAAGAACGGCATAGTGCGTCTACAAATCGTGATATATGTTTTCTTGCGAAGGGTAAAGATTATAATAAAAAAAAGAATAAATACTTACTTGACGCCGCAATTGAACCATGGTAGCGACCCAGGAAAGACTCCTTTTTTAAATAATCCTCAACCAGTACACGATGCTCATTACACAATAACGTGCCAGACAACACCTTGTAAATTAATCTTCACGATGCTTCTTTTGCAACGTTTTGTCTAACCAAAGGAAAGTGAGGGAGAAAGAAACGAAATTTCAACGTTAATGTTGAAAAAAAAAAAAATAGAGCGAATAAAAAAGAAGGAAGGGTGACTACAAAGAAACGTTGTAACGCGATTACACGTGACACCATAGAGGGTATTCACTGTTGAAGAACGAGTGTTAACCGTGATTTATTCAAACAGAAACACTTGTATCCGCTTCCTTGCCCGTTCTCGAATAATGTATTCCCATTAACCATCGGTTAATATTTTATTTATTAGCGGGCAAGGGACGTGAGGGAGTGACAGAGAGAGCCAGAGAATCTCTCCTTCCACCCCCTCCTCTCTTGTATAATTCAGAATATAAAGAGCGGGAGATCTGACGATTTAATACGTGAACTTTAATGTACACAGTGGTCAGGAAGTTTCTAGTTGATTTAATCGATTCGTTATCGTTGCCGCTACTGGAGAATTCCTAATAAATTATTCGCGTCATTCTCATTACAAAAGAAGAAAGAACGAAAAACTTTTGATAACCCCGTAACGCCCAAACACTTTCTCGGAGGAAGAAAATTGTTCGTTGTGATTAATTAATAATTCTCCCGTCAATTTTCCTAAAGCAACCCAACGTCAAGGTTTGAATACCTTTAAACATAGGAATTGGCTAGAATTTTTATAAATTTAAACATTGATGGTTCCAGCCAGAAATACGAGAAACGTTCTAACATTCGTAATTCAACATTTTACATTTGGCATTAAAACTTTGACGTATCCTGTCATAGGTAATGTGGGTAGTTGACGATAGAACAAAATTTAATTTTTTTTTTTTTTTTCAAATTCTTATCATTTAATAAGTATCTTGGAATTAAAAACAGCCTTTCAAAGCTTAAAACGATTCAACTTAGCTATAGAAAGGTTGTTCTATTTTAAAGGGTGTGCCATTGTATATTGAAACGATACTGTTTGAGTGCAACACGAGACACATAAATACAGGGTGTCCCGTAACTAGTGTAGGAGCCGGAAATGGGGGGATAGCTGAGACGATTTCGAACAACAATTTCCTTTGCAAAAATGTCGGATGGGGCTTCGTTTTTTAATTATTAACGAAAAACGCTGACCAATCAGAGCGCGTATAGACCGCGCGCTCAGCCATGATAGGGTAACTTCGAACCGGGACGTCGGACTTGAACGCTTCACGGCTGAGCACACGCTCTGATTGGTCAGTGTTTTTCGTTAATAATTAAAAAATGAAGCCCCACCCGACATTTTAGCAAAGGAAATTGTTGTTCAGAATCGTCTCAGCTATCCCCCATTTCCGGCTTCTACACTAGTTACTGGACACCCTGTGTAGTTGTGCACGATTGTGGGAAAGGGGAAGAAAAATTCTGACGGGAGCAGTAACGGAGCCGTGGCGGGGAATTGAAAACATGTTGATAATACGGTTTCTTCGGGCGATAAGAAAGGACAGCACGCGCGTTGTTGTTAAGACCATCGAACGTTACTCGATTCTTCAATGTAACGACTTCGTTATAAATATTTATTAAGTATGTAAGTGTAAGAAATGTAGCAACGACGTTATACTGTAGAAAACATATTTTCCATTGAAAATCACGCGATCCATGTTATTCGTGAAAATGTATATCGAAACCATAAAAAAAAAAAAACGATCACTAGAGTGATAAAGTTATTGGGTAAAATTAGTGAACGCTCTCTCCCTTTTTTTTTTTGTCTTTCCTTTTTTCTTTCTTTTTATATTAATGGTGGAAAGATTATCAAGCATGTGACATTGAGAACAACCTGCAAACAATTCTTTGCAACAATCGAATGTAAACAGCGGTAAGATATCTTGCACGTAAATTGCATTTGATTAATTACATGTCGGATGAACGCTTTCGAATGGTGCTCGATTTACTTCTTTATCCTGAATACCGTCCGAGAGAGCATTTCTGAACGTTCTACGTTCTTTTACGTAATTCAAAAGCACATTGCCTCTTTTTTCCTTGTTGATGTTAAAACTTATCAGCATCATCATTTGCTTCGATTATAGCAATCGTTTGCTGAAAATTTACTCGTATCAATGGATATTCTCAACTCTGCAGAGCACGCGTTGCGTTGAGCCCGAGATTAATGCTTTGTGTCTTACAAAATGCATATAACACGTCTTATACGCAATTAAGTTTCTTAAATTTTGTAAGAAGCATACATTCTAATGTCTATCGTCAATTTTCACGCCTGTACTGTAGGACTGATAGCAATCGTTATTAATTAACACAGAGGTTAAAAAGAGCAGAAAGCAATGATGTGGTTACGTTAGCTCCAGCTCCAGATTAACCGGCTCGTATCATTTCAATGCAACTTCTGTAATTAACTATGAAAAATAACAATATCTCTACGTCACAAATACTTAATCCGCTTATATGTATATATATTTTCTTTTTCTTTTTTTTTTTTTCATTCTTGTGATCGATACATTTCCTATCATTCCATGATAAGGAAACAGTGACGAAAATAGACATTCCATTGTGAGTTACGTACATACGCGTAACTCTTGCAATGGTTGCGTTCGCCTTTTAAGATATTTTACGATAATACGTCAAACGCCTTTCCAAATACATTATGTGTTTACAAATAAAAAAGGAAAGAAAAAAACAAGGTAGATAAGATAAACGCGAAGAAAAAAAAAACATATAATTGGAAGAAAAAAAATAAAATGGAATGAAATCGTAGAGGGGCGACGTGAAACATGTAACACGAGAAGTGTACCAGCGGAAATCGGTTTTATTATTAAATATCGATTGCATGCAAGAAAATGAAATAATTGGCAAATTGTATTTAAAAAATTAAAAGTTTCTCTAAATGTTTTATACGTGTGCAACAGTAGGAGGTCAATGAATGATATTTCTTTAATTTAATAAAAATAAGAGAAGCGAACATTTGAAAATTATTCTTTAAAAAAAATATGACAAGTACTTCATTTACAAATATCATTCGTATTCGCGCGTAAATATTTTAGTAAATAAAATATAAACACTGTGATGCAATACTTATATTAAAACAAATCATAAAGTTTCAGATTAAAAAAGATTTAAACGTACTTAATTATCCCGTGTTGAAAATGTCTAAATGTCTCATAATTTTTTATATAAAATATCATTTCTAATCTAGTTTTATTTGTCAGTCTGTCGAGGCGCGGTACTTCGTTCCGGTACGGTTGGTAGTACTTCTTTAATCCTTATTGTTACGTTCAGCATTTACGGGCCAGCAATTTATCAAATCAAGTTCCTTTCAAATGGATCCGCACCAAAGGTTGTAATTATTTAAATATTGAAAATTTTCGCACATCTATGTCAAGATTAATAGATCGATTGTACGAGAAATATTTCGATTTTCTAAATGTGCCGCCACCCATTATATGTATACTACAGTGACGTAAGCCGACACTAACATATCTTTTAATCACGTTCAATGTCCTGTCGATAGCCAGACGAGTCATGTTTTGATGATAATCACAAAGTGTGGCTGATTGTTTTTTTTTTCTTCTTCTATTTTTATCTTCATTGCAAAGTTCGTGATAAGCCGTAAAAGGGAACGTGGTAAAAGCGCGAGATTGCGCGCTAAAATGAGTCTAAGCATAACAAAGTTATTTTCGCGAAAGAAAACCGGTACGGTTGACACGGTGGCCGAGATTGGTCCACCCACCAACGTTTCTCATCAATTTCATGTGAGCAAAAATGCCGAGACAGGACAATTGGAGGGTCTCCCTGACTCCTGGATTCGTTTGCTTAATACACAAATATCCAAGACTGAACAGAACGAGCATCCCGCCGCAGCTCTGCAAGCTATTAAATTCTACAACTATTCCATCAAACGAAAACCCGAAGAGAAGGTATTTAAGCCTTTTGTTACCCAGGATTTGATCGAAGAGGAGTCTCAAGAGATAGATAAGATTTTGTCAAAGAAATATCAATCTGGAGACTCGGATGGTTCAATTTCAGCAAGTTCTACGGACAGTCAGGTGCAGATACCAGAACTTCCACCCAAGGTGAATAAGGTACCTAAACCAACGCCACGAATATGCCCGGACAGAGTGGAGAAAACTCTTACAGAGATTCTCGAGGACTTGAACACGTATCAGATCGAGGATGATCAGGTTCCTGAAAATAGAAATACGGTAAACAATGTAGAGGAAAGTCCTATCTTACGAAGGAAGACAGAATATTCAGGAGCAAAACTCAGCGACGAAGAGGTTTTCGAAGAACTTAGAGCCATTTGCCACAGCGGAGATCCAAATTTACGCTTTGAGAAAACTAAAGAAGTTGGAGCCGGTGCTTCCGGTACTGTATTTATAGCTACAGACTTACAGATCGATCAAAGAGTTGCTATAAAAGATATAGATCTATCGAAGCAGCCAAAGAAAGAACTTATATTGACCGAGATTAAAGTGCTCAAAGAGTTCCAGCATCCAAATCTGGTGAACTTTTTGGATGCTTATCTTATAAACGAGCATCTTTGGGTTATCATGGAATTATTAGAAGGTGGACCGCTTACCGATGTTGTTACCGAAACCGTTATGAAAGAAGCGCAGATCGCTGCGGTCTGCAGAGAAGTTTTAAAGGCGATCAGTTTTTTACACACAAGAGGAATTATTCATAGAGATATCAAATCGGATAATGTGCTGCTTGGTATGAACGGTGCTGTGAAAGTTACAGACTTCGGTTTTTGTGCTAACATCGACGGTGACGAAAAGAGACAAACTATGGTCGGGACTCCCTATTGGATGGCACCAGAAGTGGTGACAAGAAAACAATATGGGAAAAAAGTGGACATTTGGTCTTTAGGTATCATGGCTATCGAAATGATAGAAGGTGAACCACCTTACATGAAAGAAACACCTTTAAGAGCTTTGTATTTAATCGCCGCCGTTGGCAAGCCCTCCATTCCTAGATGGGAAACGCTGAGTCCAACGTTTCAGAACTTCTTAGAAAGATGCTTGGCGGTTGAGGTTGACGAAAGAGCGACTGCCGACGAGTTATTGTCTCACCCGTTTTTAGAAAACTGTGCCGAACTAACAACTCTCACGCCGTTAATACGGGCAGCGCAAAGGATTCTTCATAAAGCATTTAACTAAGTATTCTTATTTCATTCTCTCAAATATTCATTTTTGTATTGGTGTGCATTTAACTTCTTGAGTATGTGTGTCAAATTGCACTGGTACAGCTTGTGTAATGCAAAGATATAAAAGTAAGAGATAGCATAAATTGTACACACGCAGCGCAGTGCTTTTATACATTTTATACGACCACCTACTATACGTATGTCAGTATGTTACCAAATTTATAGTAGGGGCAGAGTAAGGAATACTAGTAAAGAAATTATCGTAAAATAATTTTTAGGAAATAATTGTTTGTCTATTCTAATAATTTAAATTAGTTCTTATAGTTTAAGTCATTATAGAAACAGTTATTATTAACATAAATTATTAATAATCGTTTCATGTGCAATATCTATTGCGTAAGTTCTCCTTTTCTTTTATATATACATATATATTTTTGATCTCTTTTGCTAAATGAAGTGCAATTTGTATTATCAATTTTAAAAGGAAAGTAGGCGCAAAATCGGTGCAAGTCATAATTATTGTGCTAAAGAGATACATTTGGTGTTCTGTGTTAGATTAACATGTTACTATGAAATTGTTTGCATTTATCGTATAATTAAATATGATTTGTATAACGTTTTCATTAAAACATTGTACTTAGATTACAGAAGAACTGAAAGTGCAAGGTGTGCGCGCATAGTATCAATCAGGGGTTTATCGGTAACTTATTTTATGCTTGATAATTATTGCAACACTATGGAATTACAGTTTAATTATAGTACAAATTAAATTTTAAACTAATAACATTATCAAATTAACTTTTTTCTTTTTTAAGTATATACAGCGTATTTCAGTTTCTATAATAATATTCACATTTTTTTAAACTGCATTCCTTTTTATTCTTTAGAACCTTTGTAGTTTTATAAGCGAAAATTATTATGCCATACATTTCAAATCAAACAGGTTACATAGAAAAATAGGTATTGTAGCGTGTATTATTTAACGCTTGTTTAATCCATCATTATTCAATTTAAACAAAGATGATTATTTCTTTGTATATATGTTTATGATAGTGAGAAATTGAACATTCTGGTTCAATTGTATTAATAACCAAGTATTATAAACGATGTGACATACAGCACATTATAAAATGCATTTTTTTTAACAATTTTTTAAGAATTATATGTAACTGTACGAGATTTTATGTCACAAAACTTTTGGAGAAATTTTATGCTTGTATTTTAGAACTTAATACTGCTCAAGCCAAATGCCAAATTTTAACAAGTATTATACGATCAATTATGTATATAATTTTATATTTACCACAACATTTTATATAAAAAAAAGACCTAAAATTAGATTGCAACTGAATGTTAACTACAACTGTTTCAAATCACATCTGTGATAGAAAAATTTGCTTCTATTGTATTATATTTCTGTATTTGACATTAACGTATTATCAATTTTTGATCGATTAATTTGATTCGAATTATGCTGATTTAAAATTATTCGCAACAAATTTTCAGTGTGTAATTTCATGTTTCAATTGTGTAATCGAATGACAATCAAATGTAAAATAGGATTTATATTTGTTTATGCCTATTATAAGATACATTTAACTGATTAGACAACAACACTTGTGCCTTATCGAATCAGTACATATGGTCCTATGGTTACAGCCTTATTGATACTTTTATCATTTTTAATAAAAATCAAAGAATCTATCTTGTACGTCAATTTGAAAATATATACATGTGAAAGAAAGCATCACACACCATGTTAATAATAAATATTTTATTTACAAGATATATGTATGCGATCTTGTACATTTTATCACCCCTACAAATTGATTTAAGCCACACTGAAGTTGCTCATCATGTAACAACACTTGTAATAAATAAATTATATTAACAATAATTATTTACATTATATTTGTACAAATTTTGTATACTATAGTAATCTATAAAACGATAATGAAGTTTTTACATAGCTTTTATAAAATAAAAGCGCTGAAACGATATATTATATATATATTTCTGTATGACGGCGAATACTACAGCGTGGCAATTATTTTGTTAAAATAAATATATAAATAGGACATATAATCCTACACGAGTTATCTGTTCTCTCTCTCTCTTTTTTTTTTTTTTTTTTTACAAAGAAATGAATTATATGCATCAGGCATACGTTTTCAATTAACTAAATCCATAATTGTTCATGTTCTTAATTTCTTACTTTAAATAATTTAAACCATGTTATACGCCCTATGCATATACATATTAAAACAAAGAGCCTTATATGTACAGCGCCTAAAAATTTCTTCCATGGAAATGTAGAACATACTCTTTAATATAAAACTAGGATTGATTGTGACCATTTGGTATTTGTTAATGGCTCTAATATTTCCATTAACACTTTGACTGCCACGCTAAAAGCGCTGAAAACTTCGTTAGGCGAAGCGTTTATTTCTCAAAAATTTTACCTATTATTCTTACAATTTTTCGTCATTTCTATTATTCAGAATTCGGAGTGCCTAACACGACGATTTCTAATTAAGTAATTGACAGGATATTAATAATGCGAGCGACAAATTTCTACGGCAATTCGTGGCAGTTAAAGTGTTAAAGCGCCTTTATAATTATTAAAAATAAAAGAATTCATATTTAATTATGTACTACTACGAATTTGTTTTATGGCAGTATCTACAGGCAGCTATACACATGTTTTATCTTTGATTAAAATGGTTATTGCTACAAGATCATCAAGTGTCTTGGATAAATTTCTTAGGGCGTGTAATGTGAATTTTGTACATGTAATATTTGAAGTTAGTATAAGAAGCTACGAGTGATGTCCTTAATTTTGTCTGATATGTTTATCTGACAAACGGCTACAGAAACTTATTAAACCTAGATTGTACGAACAATTGTGACCTATTAAAAGTTGAGCCGTTCCTTTCAATAAACATCGCAGAATTAAGATTTAATCAAAGGTCAATTTTGCGAATACCTCAGTGCCCGTAATCGTCCAGCAACAAGGAAAGTCGGATCCTCCAACATGGCTCTTAAGACAGCCAAAAAGTCAGCAGCCTGATCCTCGTCGATCGCTCGTCTATCGTACGATAAGGTTGCTGACATTTTTGTTACCGTTTGCAATGTAGCGTCTGTAATAAAATAATACACTAATATTTTTCTGTAGCTTAACGTTAGCCTTCTTTAGGGAAAATGGCAATGTAGGGTAAAGAAGTGCCTTAGCGAGGCTACCTTCCCCTGTGACGCCATTTTCTCTAGCATTTTTAAGTCATTTTACCTAATTCTTCCCGACCACCGCCAACAGCAAGTATCGCAGTTTGAGGAGGATTTATAATTGCGCTAAATTGTTTAATGCCAAACATTCCCAAATTGGATATTCTAAAGAACGTTAAAGATCATATATAAACGATTATTTATAAGTTTAATTACATGTCGGATAATTGAAATATTATTTATATACTTACGTAAACGTTCCTCCCTGGAATTCTTCCGGTTTCAATCGACCGTTTCTAGCTTTCTCGGCTAGTTCTTTAACATTTTTCGAAATCTCTGTTAAACTTTTTGCCACAGTATTGAAAACGATCGGCGTAATGAGACCCGTGTCTGTGGCAACTGCGACAGATACGTCGACTTTTGGCATTTGAATTATCTGTCGAAAGAGCGCGATTCATGAAACATCCATTATTTAATTCACTAGATTACACAAATTATACTAACTTGATTATTTTTGTACAATGTATTAATAGATGGACATTCGACTAATGCCAATGCGGTCGCTTTCGTGATAAAATCGTTTACCGACACATTAATGCCGTCAGCTTTTAGCTCGCTACGAATTTCAATTAATTTATCCATTTTGATATCGATGTAAGCATAAGAATGAGGAATAGTACTCTGAAAAATTCAATGGATATTTACAACATGCGTTGTTGTCATTCGAATGTATCAAACAATTGTATAATTACTTTTGCTTCTCCAAGTCTTTTAGCAATTACTCCTCGTATAGTGGAAACTGGGATGTCTTCGTAAGCCGAAGGACGACCGGAAGGTACATACGCCTTTGAAGGGCTAGCGGCATGTTCCGTCTTAGCTGTTGCAACTTGTGGTGGTGGTTCTATATCGAATAAAAATATTAATTTCATGTACAGTGTCGAGCATCATGAGCTTCCCTAGGAAAAATGGCGTCGCAGGGGCAGGTACTCGCACTACTCGCTATAGTAGCAGAGAATTGGGTTCAATAATTATTTCAAAATGACTTGATTAATTCAATAACGAAGTAAAATGGACGGTGGGTTAGTTTAATCATCGTGTCTAAGCACAAACGCCTAACGAACTTCCTTTGTTTGATTCGCCATTTTGACATAGGGAAGGCTAATTACGCACAGTGTATTTAATATTTTATGTAATGTCCTACGTACCAACTTTCGGCGAAACCTTCTGTATATTATGTGCTTGAATATATGCTAACACGTCGCTCTTTAATAATCGATTAGGTCGTCCAGTTCCTTTGATGGAGCCCGAACTCAGCCCATACTCCTCCAACAATCGTTTCACTGCCAAACCATATACCCTGAAAGAACAATGTGGCACTAATAAGGTGGGTACTATTCGCATAACAAACTCGAGGTATTTAAAATTGTAAGATTGGTATTTTCATCACATACTGTCCGCTTGGTGCAGGCTTCTTGTCGCCTGCAGCTGGAGGAGGTGCCGCAGCTGCACCCGCAGATGGTTTCGTAGCGGTCGGAACAACGGCGTTTTTCCAATCCATTCCTTTCTCGACTGTGATAGCGATTAATTCTCCCACTTCGACTTGACTTCCTTCGGGGACCTGTTAAGTGGGTAATCAAAATTCAAGTTAACGTATTCAATGGTATAACTTGAGATTTGATAAAAAGAAGTATGTACAAGAAGTTTCGCGAGCACGGCCTCGTCGTCGAATTCGAAAGTCATAACAGCTTTGTCTGTTTGTATTTCTGCCAGGGCATCTCCTGGCTCTATGGAATCTCCTTCCTTTTTAAGCCATTTTACTATCGTTCCTGTAGTCATTGTTGGCGACAGAGCTGGCATGGCAACATTATTTCTGAAAATATTTACAATTTAGATTTTTATATTAGAGATTCGATAGAGTAATTGCTGTTTTACTTGAAATAACGTACTGGCCTGGAGGTGGTTCAGCCGATACGCTTACAGCAGGTGCGCTAACTGGTGCAGAAGGTGTAGGAGCTGGGGCTGCGGCAGAAGCACCGTCTGGCATTTCTACAGACTTCCAATCTTCGTCCGGTTCTACAGTAAGTGCTATCAATGTTCCTATTTTAATATCTTTGGTCCCTTCTGGCACCTAATAAAATATTTCATCGAGGTTTATAGAGATACATGTGCCCCGTATACATTGAAAATGCTTTTCAAATCTTACAAGTATTTTTGCAAGAACGCTTTCATCATCAACTTCCATCGTAACAATTGCTTTGTCGGTCTGAATGTCGGCAACTGCGTCTCCTGGTTGAATCGTATCACCTTCCTTTTTGAGCCACTTGACTATAGTACCACTTTCCATGGTGGGCGACAGGGAGGGCATCAACAGCTCCTTTCCTTTCACTAAAAATAGGTATCAATTGTTTATACCACAAAGTAACGCATGCTGTAAAATACAAAAACCAGCTAACATTAAATTAACATTGAACTTGGTTGCATAATCGACCTAATTAACGATACAATACATGGTTATAAATAGAAGTAAGGAAAAAATAAGAGAAATATGTGTTTTGAGTATGATCGGTAATATGACTGACAGTGAACTTAGTGTTATTTCGATAAAAAATGATTTGAAATAAATGAGGAGATGTTAACCTCAATTACGAACAGCGATATATCTGTCAATGAAATATTTATGAATAAGTAGCATACCATCGAGAACCCAGCTTGTATGAAAACATGATCGTTGATATTTCAAGGGAAGAAAAATTCGCGGTATCACTCGATTACTATTTTTAATGGATAGAAGCGCGATCCTAGGTATCATCGTTTGCGCCATGTTTAGTGCGAAGGCAACTATAGAGCTGTCCACACGCGTATATTATACGTTGATATCTTACGACTTACGACCTCCACAATGAGATTCTGCTTTGAAAACGATTACCTCCATGTTATATACTTTTATAACGTGTCTACGATAAATGATTGGAATCACTATTCATCAGGTTATCTTTTCTAAGATTCCTATCCGATGAAACATTTCATATTTTGTTTTATTTTATTCATTTGCACACGTGTAACGTGTGCCTTAATTTAAATTTCAGGGTTATCGATGTATTATGTATAATATCGTCGCGTGGTCGCTTATGTAATGGTGAGATTATTACAAAACGAATCAGTGCTAAGAACGAGATAATATATGAGAAATTTGTACTCCAAAACGGGTTAAAACATTTCTTTCGTAATAAAACAGGTATATACATACCTATAGTTAAGAAATAGGGTACAATAGTTTAAACTTTAAACAATTTCTTAAGAATAACACAGTATTTATTGAACTTCAATCGACAGTCGTACATGTTACAGTTTAATAAAATTTCTCAGTCCTTTGTTTCCGGTATTCTTGATTCTCAAAATTCAGGCGATTTATTAAGATCTACACTCTTCTCGGTCTGCATTAAGTGGCCAGTCGCAAACATTGTTGATCGTGTTCCAAATCAGTTTATTAGGGCAAGTGAATTTTATTGGCTGCCCATGAACGCATTCGAAGTACTATAAAAAAAAAAAAAACAAAGAATAACGATAAATGTTCCAATTCGATTATTTATTGTAATTTTGATACTCACAGAGTGGCAGTCCTTAGAAGGGACAAATTTGTCCGTGTTTTGACATACAGTCTTTTCTGCATCGTTGTCGTCCACAGGTTGCTGAGTGGGTTCTGATTTGTCCGTGTCCTCGGTGGAGGAGGTCACTTCCGGTTTCTGAGTTGGTCTCTTCGTAGGCTTGTAGGTCGAAGATGGTTGAGTAGTTTGAACGTTATTCGACGGGGTGGTACTTGGTGGTTTTGCCCAATCGGGCTAGAAATAAAATTAATAAACATTCGATGGAACTTTCATCATCCAAATGGAATTATAATTATATTCGTACCGTAGGGGTGGTATGAAAATCTTTGTCCTTCACGATGTATCCCGTTAATCCTTGATTAATAGTCTTCATCAGTGGATTACGTTCACCACAAAGACCCTGAAAGTCGTCCATGTCGATAGCCCAAACCATGGCGCCAGCGTATTGCGATTTCCTGATGAAGTCCATCTTGTATTTGATGCTCTCTACGTTCTCGTAACCGACCCACTGTGTTCCTACAATTATCAACACGTTGAGTGGCACAGTGAAAACGGACGTACGTAGTCAGACACGATGCAGTCGATTAATTTTCAAATTTAACCCTTCAATTCGATAGCCAACCGATTATCAGCTTAACGCGTTGACTGCCACAGTGAAAACGGACGTGGGTAGTCAGACACGCTGAAATCCTAACTATTAACAATACAATCAACTGATTTTCAAATTTAACTTTTCAATTCGATAGCTAGCATTATTAGCTTAATGTTAACGCTATCCGTGGTTTATTTTATCATTTCTGTTGGTAATTATTTGGTTGTACAAAATTTCGGGTGCCGGTCACCGGTGACCCCCGTAGCAGCCAACGTGTTAATATTAATATTCTTTTTGTCAATTATTTGATAATACAAACTTTCGGGTGTCAGCCACCCGTTGACTGACGTGTCGCTTAACGTGTTAATCGTTATACATAGTATACAAAAGATGTTTAAATATTTATCCACGAATATACCTTTGTACATGTACGGCACTTTGCCATAGTCATCGAATTTCTGGGTCCAGTTGCCATCCGGGGCCTGTAATCTCGTGCAAATCTACGAAAAAAAAAAAATATTTCCAAATATTTTGGATTTCTATTTTCATAAAACATAATATTCTTTGCGATCGTATCGTGACATCGATTATTTTCTAACATGTATCCGAGGTAAATACGATCGCAAAGTTTTTATTTAGTATTCGTACTTCATAGTAAGAAAGGAATCCTTTAGCCTGGGTGTACTCTCCAGGTTCACCGCCGCCAGCTTCCTTATTGATATAAGTACCGGGATTGTAATTATGGTTTCCTTGGCTGAGGGTAAACGTACGCCCGTACAACGGAATACCAACGACCAGTTTCTTAGCGGGACAACCTTTTTCTTCCCAGAGTAAAAGACCATCGTGCTGCAACGGCGTAACATATGCAAACGCGTGAATATTTACGAGTACTTGTTTGTACGTTGAATATTTAATTCAGTTTAATATACAGTTTAGGATCCTCTTATTAGTATGGTAATCGAAATAGGAATACGTAAAAGAAAAGAAATTAAAATGTTTACCACGTTCAGTTTTTCGTACGCCCATTGGTCGTGTGGTCGACGATACAGGGGGCTGTGGGTGTCCGCGAAACCAGCCCAGTTACCACGAAGATCGTAAGCCATTACATGGATCATGTCCAAGTTTCTGGAAAATATATAATTGACATTCCCGTGATACAAAAGAATCATTCGAAACGTTCGCTTACTCGCATAATTCTGGCACATGGTATCCCTCGTCGAGACGAAATTTCGCCATTGGCACAGCCATCGTGATTTCCCATCCCTTGTTCTCTTTGTCGAAGGCGCGTCTCAATTCTTCGACAAAATAGAAGAACTGATCCTTGTCCGAGAATCTGCCACCCCTGTCCGTGGCACCTGGGTACTCCCAGTCCAAATCGAAACCATCGAAGCCGTATTTGTGCATGAATTCTGATCACAAATATTTTGAAAGATACGACAATGTATAAATAACCGTAGAACGCGTTGGATCAGAAATTTGATAGAATTACACACCAACTACGCTCCTGATGAAACTATTTCTTCTTTCTTTCATGCTGACCAGGGCACTGTACTTCCTGCCACCCTCTCCCCAACCCCCAACAGCAATGGATGTCTTCAAGTGAGGATATTTGGATCTCAGATCGTTGAAGGCCATGAAGTTTCCTTTATCGATGTCCAATTCAGGATCGAGGATCAATATTTCCCAAGTGACATTGCTCACGCCGATGAACGAATAAATTACGTGGGTGCATAGATCACCCGGGACGTCTTTCACCCCGTAGCTGCCTACATCCGGTCGATAAATGGCCCAGTTGCTAAAGTAACACGCTATCCTGCCATGTTGCGTTGCTGGCCATTTGAAGATTTGTTTCGATTGAATATTGGAAATAACGTAGATACAGATTATCCGAAAGAAACGATGAGTTTACCTGTCGCGATTACGAATAGCAGAGGAAGTAACAGAAGATTCTTTCCTGATGTCATTCTGGAGACTGTAAATAATTTAATTTGATATATATTTATAATGGAAACACGAGTACTGTTTAGTTATTATCTCAAACTTCAACCCTTGAGATCTCCCTGATTCTCAGCAATACATTGCCAAATCCGGTATTAACGCACGTAAAATCAATCTTATTTCGTATTACTGGAAATTATCAAGTGTTTTAATAATTAACAATTTCAAGTTAACAACCTTGCTGTAGAGATCACGAGCGACACAATCTGACGGAACCGAAGACACGATTTCGATATCACAGCCGATGGACGTCTGGCTAGGTGGAGTATCGAGGTGTCTCTGAAAAGAGGAACGATTCTAGCCAACCTAACCGATAGATCGGTGGTGGGTAAAGTGATCGCTTCATGGAAGCATCGTTCAGGTGACCGGTTTCCAGTTAAGCTCGTGAAACTTTTCTTCCTGGCAATTTCGCCTTTGTTTTTGTTCCGATGAACCACGAAAGATAGCGATCTTGACCTTGGTCGCATTCGATGCTCGTGCGATTGATATTTCATCGACGAGATTCAATTTCTTTCGTTATTTTTAGTAACGATATTTTAGTAATGTTCTACGTTTATGAATATTACGGATTAATCGAGGGTCTTTGATTCACGGTCGAAATTAAACCGAGCGATTACTCGCGTACGAAATATTTCTCGAGTGTTTTCCGCATTCAAAGCATACAAAGAAAATAAAGCAATTTCGTGGGGTTACTTGTTTTACAAAAGGAGACGTTCGTTTTTTCGAACGAGAAGAAAAATATTTTTCGGACTTCAACCGCTCGGCCTGGTCAAAACGGTACATTCCATTCACAACTTACATTGTAAGTTGTGACCGAGAATCATCGGGAATTTTATCGTTCAGCGTGGGGTAAATTGGACTTTTTTACGATCGCATTTTCGTGGCTTGATTCCATCCAGGAACACGTGTAATAAAAATGAGAAGAAAAGGTAAGGTCCTTGAGTTTTATCGACTGGACCTTTTCACGTGCACGGGCATCGAACGATATCGTTTCGACTTTTAATTCGCAAGTCCCGTTTCGAAGTTACGTACTTGAACTTTTAATATCCTTCGTTATTTTTATCGCCGCAGGCAAAACTTTTTTTTTTTTATTTCATTCCATGCGTCGAGAATCGAATGTCTCGGAATTGAAAATAAGGCTGAAATAATACCGATTCCGTGTACTTTTTCTGACAGATTATTCGATTATCCAAAAATTTAAATGTTCATAGCTGTTCATGTGTTAACACCTTGACTGCCTCGCTAAAGGCGTTGAAAACTTTGTTTCGATCAAATTTTACCTATTATTATTATTACAATTCTTCGTAACTGTGGACTACCTAATACGACAGGATATTAACACTTTATATACCGGAAGTCTACTAACAGGCTTTTCAATACTAACCACCGGTAACTGAAAATCAATTAACAAACGTTTGACTATTATTTTGTTCGTCTATAACACTGTTGAAATAATGAAAGTTAAAATATGTATATATTATGAAATTATAAAATAGTAGGGCTTACTTTTCCATTGCAAGCGACAAACTTGCAGACGTGATAGTTAAAGTGTCAATCGTCAGATTTATTTTGATTTTATTTCTAGCCGGCAGAAAGTACCGTTCGGCCCGTTTTCTCGAGGAAGATCGATCGTTCGCAACAGTTCATTGTCTTTCGCATCGTTCGAGCGCAGTCGAGCACGGAATAACAATCGATTCGATCCATAGAACCGGCCACACGACGGACAAAGACCGAGGAAAGAAGATCAAAGACCGTCCTTGGGATTCGATGAGTTTTCGTGTGAAATAAAGAAGAATCGGCCATCAAGCAACAATAAGATAAAGGAAAGACACCGAGAAGCAAAGAGTCTGCGGATTAAAATGCCGGACGCACAGGACCTCTTCGACTATTATATTCCAACTGCGCTACGAATACAAAACGTCCGCAACTCGATGGAACTCCGTTTTATCGCTATAATAACTTCCACTCTTCTCGACATTCTCCATTTTATTCCATCTCTGGAGGATAGAACGTTTTCGAATATTTTCGTAGTCGGGAGAAGAGTGATTCAACGTTCTCCTTGAAAGCAAAACGATACATTTCTCAGAACAATTCCATTTGTTTGTTTTATCATTTCAGATAACACGATTCAAACGAATCGATTGCTAATTCATCGCCGAGGAGATTTCTTCGAGACATCGAACGATTTTAAAGTGGTCTTAGAATCCATGTTGTAGGTAAACGGTAAAGTTTGGAAATTAGTTAATGATATAACGATATAATAACGTATAATCTTTTTATGTTAAGATATGTATGCATCGGAATAAAGTGTTGTTAGTCGTGCACATTTTTCGAGGTTCTTCCTGTACGACAAGAAGGTTGAACATTGTTGCACACGAAGGTTTTTGATTAGCTCGTGGACATAAAGAATCGATCGATGATAACCTTCCGTTTAATCTAACGTGACCGACATTTCAAACGATATTAGATCGATCGATTTAATCAACGGTCTCTTGATAGAAATTTCAGTCGAAACCGAGTCTTGCAAAGACAACATTGAAAAAGACGAAAGAATAAACGAGATTTAGTTATAATAGTATTAGTTATTCAAATTAGGAACTTTGTTCGATTGCAATTTTTCGAAGAAATTAAATTTCGTTGGCACCCTCGTTGGAGTAAACAATGTTCTGCCATTGTTTGCAGCGATATTTAGATTTCTCTGTTATAAAATTCGGGAGGTTTAGAAATTTGAATGGATGGTAAAGACTTTTATGAATCCTTTGGCGATCTCCGAGCGGGAGACGAAAGAAATCGTAAAAGAATAAAAACGAAAAGGGAAACGGAAACAAAGGGTGTGGATTCTCGCCCACGCGACGTGTCAGACAGGAAATTCCAACGACTTTATGTAAATACTAAGAAAATTGTCATTGAATAATGACACTCGAACAGAGTTAGCCATCAATTTTTCTTACCGAAAATGTGTATTAATCTTTGACGAAGAAGAACGTTCAATATTTCGAAGAACAAACTTTCTGATAAGTAGTTGTTATTGAATCGTGACACGAATGTTGTAATACAAGTTCTTATTGATTGAATCAGAGAATTTTTCTGCCACGTGGGGTCACCGTTGACCCTGCCCCGAATTTTATATATTTAAGTGATTAACGACAGGAAAAGCACTGTACTGTATATTACATTAATATAAGTATGTTAATTTTTCAATAATTTACAAAATTTCTAATTTCGAATGACACTCAAAGCGATTACTAATTAAATATTAGTAATTACGTTGTATCGACTGTTGTGATCGAAGATTTAAATTTGAAAATGAACCGGTCGAATGACAGATTTTAACCCAAACTTATCCAACGATATTTCGATTAAAGAAAGGATAATATTTGATGGTACAGAAGGTTAACGAGCATAATAATATTTGAGGAAGATACTTTTGCTGTGACACTTGAACATACCGATAGTGTTCCCAGATGTGAGTCACGGTTACGACTATCGTCTTCTTATCAATACACGAAACGACAAGATTTCTCGTTACAAGTGCAATTAATTCCGATCGATAATTAATACTTGTCAACTTATCGTTTCAACAAGATAAACGTTAAAATTCCAAAACAAAACAAAAAAAGCGAACATATACTTCGACAAAAGTGTCCGAATAAATTTTGTTATTTAAAGCACGCAAATCTTCAGATAGTTCTGGTGTTAAGAAATGGAAACAGAGAAATAAGGGAAAAATAATGGAAAAGAAAAAAAAATGGAAAAAGGTAGCTGTTTTTGTTCGAAGTTGAAAGAAAGATGAAACTGACAAGGAAGAAGACTCACCGTCCAGCAAGCAGGTACCGGAGAAAAATCGTGGCGACGGTCGAGGTTAAGCTCTCATATATACCCAGGTGGACCTCATTAGAATTCAGGTGCAAGGGGACTGACACGATTGGTTGGTTCGTCGACCCTCTGCCTCCTCGTCAACAACGAGGGGGACGATCGTGCCACGATCACGATCCGTCGTTCCTCATCTACGTATCTCGATATCTGTCTTCTTCAACTCTGATTCATCCTCCGACTGGAGGTCGTTCGATTATCTTCGTATTACGTTTCACGAGTACGAGGAATTTATTTTTAAACGAAGGCTACTTTTCACGATCAACAAATTTTAATATAAAAGTTGCACACAGCAACGGCGGACAAGCATCGAAATATATACAAATCTTTCGATTTATTAAGGTTATATGGTTGAGAACACGAATGGTTTGTGTGAACCGATTAAAAATTGTTGCTCGATCGACCGAAGGTTCCTGCTTTACAAGGTCGAAAAAAAAATATGATTTTTTCGCGAATTTTGTTGAAAAGGAAGGAGACAGTTTACCTTCATCAACATTTTCGATAAAAATGTTCTCCTCGTAAAATTATATGGTCACTGCCTTGCCACTGCAGTCTCCGATTGGCGGGAAGGCTTCTGGTCGTAATTCTTGTCCGAAATGAAAAAATCCAAATGGTTCTTAATTCTCATATATTTTTCTTCTGGGTGAACCAAGAAAAGGCAGAAAAAAGTTTTTCGTTCGCCTAGAAAAGAATGTAATACTGAAGAGAATAATCTTTGGTTTAATTTAAAGCTCTCGGTTCTGTATCATTCAAAATGCTTTGAATTGGCCTCAAATAACTTTGTGAATATATTCTTGAATAGTTTATCTATCGATTTAGGCAATAAAAAGAAGAAAAATCAATTTTCTGCACCTCATAAAGCAGCAGGACACTCCCTTAAATTAAAGAAATACGAAAAATTGGATGGAAGAAAGATCGTAGCTCACGTAATATGGATTTTATTTTATTCGTGTAACAATAACAGTTCCTGTATCCACAGTAATTTCTTTGACAATAGCGTTTCTCAGCGCGACAGCTGCGACGATTCGTTCGTTCGGTATCGCTGATTTCTCAGCCACCAAAATGCAATCCTATAGTATATGGATTTCGAAACACAGTCATTTTTCACCTCGAAACGATCGACGAAGGGACTGATTCTCGTTAACAGCTTTATTTTTCTTTTTTGTTTTCGGAAAGAAACAAAAGACTCGCTTTCGTTTCTCACCGATTTCACTTGGTGCCATCGTATCGTACAAAAATTATTCCTAACGTAACGACGATGCCCGTCATTCGACAATAGAAACGTGTGTTCTACCATTAATTATATCGTGATTAACGAGATACCATTCTCGTGGCGAACAAAGTGTCGAACAAGTTCTTTTATTTTTTCTTTTTCTATCTTTGTGCTGTGAATTAATCTCGCCGATTTTTCCGATCATATATATTTAATTGACGAACCAGTCGTGTCGCTGCTTGCGAACGATCCGTTGGCCGTAATTTGGCACTGTTTCACTTCGAATGGATAACAAAAGGAGAAAAAAGAACAGACGAATTTCCTTTTGGTAACGATCTTTTACTCGTTCAAAAAAGATTCAAAACTCGAATTTCAACGACAGGATAGGTCCATTTAACAGTCTCCATTGAATGAAGATGTTAAACGTTTGTTAATACGTTTACAAATAATCGTGGAACTTATCTAAACGCAGTTTTAACGTCGATTTTCGTCTTCGAGTCGATAACGGGCCATTGGAACATGGCCCTTGTGAGTCGGACCGTCGACAGTATCGATGCAATATGCTATTACAAGGACGTACCTAGAGCGTATATATACGTGCTACGAGTTTTTCTTAGATTATGCGTGATTCAACGTCGGTCGAATGCGTGCATCCGCGATGAACGTGTTCGTACGAAAAGTGTCGAACAGAATGGCCATCTTTTAGGGTAAATTTGTCACACGCATCCACACATTCGATCACGCTGAATTGGAACAAAATTTGCAATCGTAAACAACGACCAATGATACCGAAATTGATTTTTCTCTTAACACGTCGACTGTTATTAATCGCGAAGAATTTTCAGCTTGAAATAATACATATTTTTTTTTACGAAGTTGCAAAATTGATTAATTTATTTCAAACTTGTATATAAAAGAGTAACATTTCAAGAATATTTTGTAATTTTTTCATAAAAAAGTATTATAAATGGAATGGTTGGAAGCAGATTGTCGGAGAAGGTTTCATAACTTATCGCAGGGTTATCTGACATCGAAAAACCAAATAGATTCCGTCAATAGATGAATTTCTTTCGGGATTGAACGAATCGATTTGGTGAAATATTGAATTTTCAATTTTTACTGCGGTTTTGAACAAAATATTCAATCCCTGGTTGTATGCAGTAGTTCCCGACTTATTTTACCTAGTTTTAAGAAAAACGTGATTCAAGTTTTGGCTGTCGATAAAAGTAAGAACTTGCACGGTGTCAATGAAAAGATCAATTTCTTCCACCTCACGACTACATATAAATCCTTAATTAAAGTCGAATTACGTCAACGTGTTAATTGCAAGCTGCCACCCGAATAATTATGCGCATGGTAATAAGAGATTGTTGTATGAAATAGAAAAGCTGTAAAACGTGAAGAATTTTACACCGAATGAATAATGAAATTTCAAGTATCGATGGTTACCGTTTCAATTTTGCAAAGATTGTTCTCGTCTCAGTCAGTTCAACGATAACGAATCGTAATTTACAGTTAATATTATCTTACAAGTTAGTCTTTGACTATGTCACGTTCGTACCACCTACCGTAAACGCAACCTTAATTAATTACCATATATTCATGTTTTTATTCCCTTCGCCGTTCGGCTTAGGTTTTGGATCGTCGCGACGTACAAAGTTGTCTGAAATTAAAACTACAGATTCTTCGTGTCAAAACGGACCGAAAGGTCCCCGCAGACTGCAGACTTTCTATCGGCCGATAGTTTGGTCAGGTTCTTAATCGATAAATAAGTTTGATGGGCTACACGATTGCATTCAAACTAAACTGCTAATCAGTACGGCGGAGCCGCGTGTACACTTGCCGATTGTTTTTTGCCGACTCGGCCGATGGTTCAATTCGCTCCTCGCAATTATCTATCACTACGGATGGAATGCACCGAGTACACTCGGTTTTTCTTCGTGATCCTTCTCCTCCGTTGTATAAAAGCAATAATAACATTTATGGACAATATTCCATTAACTTTCATTAGAACCGCCAACTAGGAAATTGTTCAAGAGCAATCGGCCGACTGTAGGCCGTAGACTAGTCTGCGTACTCACCGCCAATCCGATCAAACTATCGGCCGATAGAAAGTCTACAGTCTGCGGGGACTCTTTACAATCCGAGGCTCCGTTTTCTTTGTTTTTTTTTTCAGCCGATTTGTCTAAAATAGCGCCCCGGAAGTCGATGGTCCAATCTTCAGTCGCTTGTATCTCGAGAACGAAAGGACTTTTCGAAGAATCGAAATTTTCCGAGATAATTTGTATACGTACACGGCGCGATAAAGTATCTTAAATATACAAATTTAACAAAGGTTTTTCTGTTAGAAAAACGAGTTTGCGAAACACGATTCCGGGTAACAAACAATATTCACTTTGAATTCGGCCAAGCGATTTTTGCAAACGAATCGAAACGAGCAAACAACGAATATTCTCAGAGAAACGTCAACGTAAACTCGGCCGAATTCAATTCGCCGAGAACCGTATTTCTGATTGTTTTATCGTTATACCTGATTTTTTTCCCCTAAATTACAGGAGTTCGATTACAGTCCGTCGCTAAATCGAATCGCAAATATCTACGATCCCTCGATCTTAATTTATTTTTATTATTGCTAGTGATAGAAACTGGTGGAAGCATTTCTGTTCGACAAAAACATGATAACATCTTCGATTCCTTCAACTCAAGACTTTCAGCTGAAAATTCCTATAATATTATTTAACACTCAACGTACCGGCACTTTCCATATACCTACGGTTTGACCCCTTATGAAATGAACGTTGAAAGGAAATAAATTCGCAACATAACTTCTTATCTCTAATAAAATAACCAATCGTATCACATATTATCACACACGATTGGTTTCCCCTTCACACGTTTGAAACTTTGCTCGGTACGTTTAGCGTTAACAAAACAAACGATCCAAACACGGATACATGGTACTGAAAATGTTAAATCATACTTACTACAATCAGGGAACTGAAATTAATATATATATATATATATATATATATATATAAAAAAAAAAAAAGAACACGCAATAAAACAAAAAGTTAACAGTTTCTTTATTTCCGTTAATCATCTCGATATTTGCTCTAGTATCTTTCATAAATATCGACACTCATTATTATCAACTATTATCGTTACCAACGATCCAGAGGACATCTATTTTATTTATTATCAGTTTATTCGATCAATGATTATTTACAATATCGACGCAAAACAATAGCAAGAAGAAAGAACAAAAAAAAAATGAGAACACAGTTCCCTTATCGTTTAACGTTACCGTGATCGCAAGCTACGCAAACTGATCACTTGTAAAGTTTCAAAAAAGACTTTTTTGTTTCTCTGTTGTTCCGGGCTGGCAGTACTGTTTCATCTTTTGTGCTAAAGAGGATTAGGTTCGTCTTACGAATAATAATTTTCTCTTTGTTGGTAGAGCGGCAACGGCGTAACTGGCGACAGATCCTCGTCGTCTAAGCTCGATTCGGTGTTCAAAGGAAGGGTGGCCAAGGCTTTCACTGTCGATCGATATAAATGAACTTCGATTAAAGGTATTGCGAACACTCGACGACTAAATGTACGAAGGGAACATGGATTAAGAATAAAAGAAAAAAAAAAAGGTAAAGAAAAAAATATAAACAAACCTGAAAAACGATAATATGGTGCGCGTGTCCTATATGGGGGGGATGGAGAAAGCATGTCAGTCAGTGTGCCTGGTTACCTATACACAGCACAAACAATCCAAACAACACTCGCTACGTATGACACATCAACAATTTGCTCACATATTTGTTCACCTTACATTTATGTTACATATTAAGTCGGTAATTATATTTCTGACCTTATAATCATTCATGTTTGAATCGAGATACGGAGATGTTTTATTGGATCTATATAATCTAGTCTTGTGTGAACGAATACGTGAGCAACTGTACATATTACAGTCGACTGAAGCTTAATCGATGAAATTAACTTAAAAGAAAAAAAAAAAAGAAGAATAATCGCGATAATGCATGCCAATGAGAGCTCTCTGAACTTTGTACGCTGGAACTGAAGAACGATAAAAATCCATGTTCTAAATTCTAATCATCTTGGCAACTAAATTCGCGACTTTTCCTGGTGTAACCGGTTGCACTCGAGTGGTGCCTCTGAGGCGTCGTATTTAATCTATCGCTGTATTTTAAAATGCGAAATTTCAATTTCGCCCGTATCAAAAATATTTCATCCAAAATAGTACGTTTGGTTTCTGGAAGCATAGCTGGAAAATTAGATGACATCCGATTACGTCCAAAAATGCTTCGAGTGCAAAGTGTTAACCCAGTCAGAGGTAAATTGCTTCAGTGTTAAAATAAATGACGGAAATTAAAATATTACGTGTACTTCACACTCGACAAGCATCGACTGTGTGAAACTTAAAATTCAATTGTAACGAAAGTTTGAACGACAGAAGTCACACCTGAACTGTAAGGTGCGTCACCTGCGTGACACGATATTGTGAATCAAGGGGTTAAAGGTTCTCGATTGAAAATTATCACGAATTTAATTCTTACAATAATCCTCCGACGATTGGAAATATATACAAAAATGTACAAATTAACAAACGACATTCTCCTAGTCCCTAGATAAATGAATAAAGACTATATAACTGGGTTTGACAAGCGTAAAAAGCCACTCTAAACATTGGTCATGCTATCACACCACGGGACGTTATAATAAATTAGATTCGTGCAAAATGAATCGAATTGATAAACTACACGTTTCTCGGTAATATCGAAATTCAACGTACCCGCCACCATTTTGCTCTTTTCCATAACTTGTTTCGCTAGAATTTGATTCAACTGAAGAATATGATCTCTCTGTCGTTTCTCTTCCACCACCTTTCTCTTCAAGTTGTCCGATCTCTGTATATTAATATTGTCGTCTGAAACAAACAGGAAAATCCCAACTTTTTATATATCAGACCACTGCATGAAATTTGTTTATTATACTTATATGTATTTATCATGCCGTGTATTTTGATACCGTATTTCACAGATTTAAACGATGAAGAAACATTAAAAGTTATGATCTGGCTACTTCAAAGTCCAGATGGAAATATTATTGAACATGTTTGGGATCATTTGCACGGAGCACGAAGAAAAAGTCAACCAGAATATCCAGATGATCTGTTCGAGGTGTTACAAATAGAATGGCGAAAAATTCCAATGGAAATAATTAATAAATTATACGAAAGTTGTATAAAAAGAATTGATGCGTTAATTAAGATGAAAGGAAGCCACACCAAATATTGAGGTCTTTATCAAATTTATAACAAAATTATATTGTATAATTTCTACACTGTATAATAATGTTAGTATAATAACATATAAATATACGCGCAATCTAACTGAGGGTTCGTATTTCTAAGACTTTTGCACAGTACGTATTTAATTGTATAGCGCGTTAACTATATTTCCTGGTTCCTTCTGAGAAACCTTCACTTCCGAAACAGAGTGCTTAATAACAAGTTTGTTAAAATTTCATTTCTTTGTATAATTATTTCGTTCTTTGTTTAATTTTGCGTTTTGACTCTTTATAAAACACTACAATAAGTGCGAGTAATAAATAAATTTAATAATTATTTTACTGACGAACTTTTCGGCAAACGACCATAACAGTTGCGTAACCACTGTAATAAACCTTGAACGACAATACTATAGAATCAAAATTACCATTTCCTTCCGACGCGGTCACGGTGGTTTCCGACAGCATCTTCCTGATGGCTTCCGCTTTCTTCAGCCGATGCTCCTGTTCTTCGGCGGTCAACTCTGGTGTCTGAAGCACAAGTTTCATCAAAACCCTGTAACCCTAACTCGTAGCCCTATGATAATTACCTGTTCAGGAATATATCTCTCAGGAATGACGATCTTGTTCGGTGTGCCCAGCAGCTGATCGATAGTGCTCTCGTTGTACTTCAATTCCTTATGGCTCAAAGTAGACCTCACGACATCAGGAGCATTGATCCTTGGCCTGAGTGCTCGTTCCATGTCCAGATCGTCCCTTGCTCTACCCATTCCCTGAAGAAACACGACGGGCAACTATCAAACACCCGTGTAAACACGTGCGATGAAAGCGCAATGAAGAGGAAGCTGATAATGAGCGGAAAAACAAATGGACACACGGACCAAACCACAACCAAAACCAAAACCAAACAAAAAAGAGAGAGAGAGAGAGAGAAAAAACAAAACAAAACAGAAAAGAATACCATCTTGGAGAAGGTGTCTTCTAGGTCGAGGACAGGTTTGCTACTGGACACGGTATAGTGTCGTCTTTTCTCGCGAGGTATCTGCCTTCTTCTAGGTCCCTCGACCTTTCTCTCGGTCATCTCCTTGATGATCTGTTTCGCAGCCTCGCTCTTGAACACCGGCGACAACTGAGGCGAGCTCGAGGCGTTCACGTTCAAGGTCGAGCCGAAGGCTCTGCCCTGAATATCTGGACTGGTTGGCGACAACAGTTCAGGACTCACTGGGTCTACGGTGTTCTCTGTTCTTCCGGGTGACATAGGATTCTCGTAATGTCTGTATTGCGGGTAATAGAGCTGCTGGCTGGATCTGATCGGTTGGCCGGGGTAACACTGTTGGCTGGGACTGTACGACGGACTGGTCGAATAGTTTGGCGAGCTCATGGCCAGGTGGGAACCGGAAGTGATGCTGTCCGTGTACGGGGACAGCGTACTGTCCGAGCTGACCTCCTGATTTTCGAACTTTCGTGGGACGGCGGAGAAAATGAAACGTTGTCAGACGGAGGATAGAGAAAATCAACGGTGGACATTGAAAAATAAACGTAATTTGTTAAATCAGGTATGACTGGTGAGTAGTCGATGGGTTCGTGGAACTGTGATTCGAATCGATAGAAGAAAGACGAGTAAATTAAGATTCGACTCACCCGAACTTTGTTACGTCGAGCAAGCATGCTTCTCAAAGCGTGCATACTGTCACTTCTTGGAGGAGGCACCACCGGAACTTGATGTATTTCCGGCTGTTGCTGCCGCTGGCCACCGAAACCCCTCGGCAAGGACATGCTTCTTTGGAACTGTACGTCGTCCAAGTCCGTCAACTGGACTGTGCTTTGAGCGTGAATCATCGGCGACTCTTCGACAACCTTTCCCAATTGAGCCTTCTAAAAATAAATCGATCGGGAATGGAATGAAATAAAATTGAAAAAGACAAACAGTATATCGACGTCGTGACAAAGAGATCGATTTAACCCGTCGGACAATCGACCAAGCGTCGGCGACAAGTTAAATTTTACTTAAATTGGATTCTTAATACTTCGAATACGCTGCAGTGTAGTGATATTAATAAATAACTGTGGAGTGCTAAAATCAACGAACATAGTGTGTCGTCAGGTATAAGTTTAGGTGTAAGATTTCCCGTTTTGTTTAGTTTTCAACGATCGAAGGATCGAAAGGAAAAGCCAGGGGTCAGTCGTAAAACGACACGACGTGAAACGATATACGAGTCAATACCTTGTAACTATTAGAATTAGACTAAATCAGTTAATAAATAAAGTTAATCGTCTGTTATTTTAAATGCCCTATTGCACGATCGATACTCCCACCTCGTCCCACTCGTCTCTGATTTCCTACATAACTCTATAGATTGAAATCCAGTTGTCAATCTACGTATACGAAGAAATGTCGGTAGATAAGGACGATCTGGAAAGTTCGAAGAGATTTACCTCAAACTTTTGAGAGCCACCCAGATCGTCGTCGCCCAATCTCTTCGCACCCCCGGGTGCTTGAAGCCCGTTCGTTAATGGAATTCCAATGTTTCCGGTTCTGTCTCCACGATCACGTTGCCGCCTCTCCGATTCCCGTTTCACGATTCTCACCGTTTTAATCTCCTGCTTCTCACGATTGTGCATCAAGCCTTCCAAACAAAAAAAAAAAACAACGAACATTTTCAAACTGGTTCGGTGCGTGATCTCGTTGAACGAAGAATATTCTGTGCGAGTTAATAATTACTCACCGGCGAACTTGTTGTCCTCGTTTTGTCTGTAATTGTCGTTCAGCAACGTTTCTTCGTTCAAGGGTGGCGGCGGTGGTGGTGGAATATACTCTGGCGGGGGGATGATTGTGCCGTTAGTCAGGTTCTCCTCGTGCTTGTTGTTCTCTGAAACGAACGAACACGCGTTCAACGAGAGACAGAAGAAAATAGAATTCAGTTCCATACCATGGATCCTGGACTCCGTGTTCACGTACAACGGTGCAACGTTCGTTTGCATCAGACCGCTCTTCCCTTGCATCTGATCCTTCAAAAGCTGTTGCTTCAACTGATGCTGTTGGATCTGTTCCCTCAACTGAGGGGACAGCGTCGAAATATGATTCTGCGACGATTGAGGAAACGGTTGATGATTTGGTTGTCGATTCGTGGGCGACGAGTCCTTGATCTGCGTAGGCGTACCGAAGTGTAGATACGAGCCACCGCCGTTCTGCTTGCCACGAGGCGACGAGGACAGAGCTGGACTCGAAGGAGAATCCAGACCGTGGTCCAACGTTATCCCGGAATCAAGATCGGTTTCCAGCCAGGAATTCTGCGTTCGTTTCTTGGGCTGATGCACTTGGGGTGCTGCGATAAGGACAAGTTCAGACGTTTACTCGAATAATTAAGCTCTGTATATTTATAATCTTGTCGCGGCGAGTAAAATTCACCTGAAGAGGGTTGAGGTCGAATCTGCTGCACCAAACTGTGAGACTTTTCCGTCAGTTGTCTGACTTGAACGCTCAATTCTTTTCGTTGCCTCTGAAGATCACCGACCAATTGCTGAACCCTTCTCAATTCAGCTTCCAACGGGCCAGTGGTGGCCGAGGTGTCTCTGGTCATATTTCCGGCGTACCTTCTCGATGCTTGAAGCTTCTGTCGCAAAACAACCAGGTCCTGCTCCAGTCTAGCATTCTCGGCGACCGTTTCCTCCAATTTCTGCGAATCAAATCATAATCGAATAGAAATCGTTCTCTGTTATCTTACGAACGTTACGAAAGGAAGCGAACGAAACGGAAAAGAAGATCGATCTATTTCTGTGCTGGTTTGATTGATTTACCTGGAAGAAAACCGGCTTTACCTGGAAACAACGAATTCGTCGTTTAATCGCTCGTAAACGAAAGGAACTGATTTATATTAGATTGACAAATTCGGCAAAACATTTCAAGAACGTTTTGACTTCATCCTTTCGGTGTACAGACGAGATATGGAGGTCCAATTTTGAAATATACACTACAGGCCAAAAGTTTGCGTACATCTACTATATTTTCATTCTACAATTGTACAAAATCCTTTTAGTTAGTGATTTTATTTTCAATATTTATTTGGAATAAATTTGGTATACCGATTGATTAAACTTTCCAGTATTTAAAATCCCTATCAACATAGATGACAAATTCTTATAAAAGTTGATACGTTACCTATAGATATGGGTGACATGATACTTGAAGTGTTAAATACAAATTGCAACATGCAACATTTCATCGTTTCTTAACTTTGAAATGAATTCCATGTGATTTTAGTACCATAAAAATGTATACATTAACTTTTCTTTAGCTGCAGCTATTTCTAGTAACAGTAAAATATTTCAGAATATTTTTCTTATTAGTACATATACCCAAACTTTTGGCCGGTAGTGTATGTCTCCATATTGCTAATACGTTAGATATTAGCAACACAAGTGACTGAAAAGGGCCTTCTTACCTTGGAATTGTGCGCGAGCAACACCCTCACTCTGCTCAGCTCCCTCTCCAATAGAAGCTGTTGTTTCCTGTACCTCTCAGCTTCGACCAGATTGCTCCTGCTACCCTGCAGCTTGTGTCGCAACCCTCCCAGAGCCTTTTCGAGGATCTCCTATACGAACGATCGAAAAGAGTTCAATTTTTTCTTCCATTTTGCCCGACGTATTTCGTAAATTCGAAGCAGACGCGTGTTCAGCGCAAACAGATAATGCAATTATTGTTATCCAACACATTGCGTGGAAAAAGAATCGCACAGGTTGCAAAATTGCTTAACAATTCTTTGTACAACAGTTTTTTCGAAACGTTTCGTAAATAAAGTATCGAATATACACAATTGTTACGCGATACATCGGCACGCCAAGGTTCATCGTGTGTTATCGATTCCACCACGTACTTGGATGTTTAATAAATCGGGAGACTCAACTGTCGAAAACTTGCTTCCGTATTATTTTATATAAGAAAAATTAATTTCAGAGTTAACACTTTGACTTACAATATCGTGTCGCATACACAGGTGACTTTGGTTACAATTGTATTTTAAGTTTTACAAAATTATTTCAATTTCCTCGATTTCATTTAACCCTGGAGCAATAAATATTTACCTCTGGCAAGGAGTTAACGCGAAATGATACAGATTCCAGGAATTCCTCTCAGTTACTCACCTTATCTTGCTGAAGACTGTGAAGTGTTCCCGATTCCTCCTGCAGCAGACGATCCAGCTTGTACAGCTGCTGCACCTTGGCCTACGAAATACGAGCAACGTTTAGAATCAACCTTGAAGTCTTGCCTTCCAACCAACGAGTCATGTTTCAACCGGATTCATGATTCTACTTGGCAAAAAAAAAAGAAAAGAAATCCCGTCCTCTGCATACCACGTGTTATTTCATCTTTCAATATACAGGCTGTGACAAAGTGACGGTCCTAAGAGGATATAATATAATATAATATATTACCACGTTTCTGAATCGAACAAAGGAAGTAACCGTACCCAACGTGTACGTTTAAATGTCCCTAATTAGTAATTTTCCCAGCACGATGGGAAAAAGCCCTACCCCCCTATGATTTTCACGGTAGCATTATGCACCGTTACGCGACCTTTTTCTCCCGCAATGTAATTTTCTTCCGCCCTGCGTATATATTTTTAACGAGATCACCCTCTCTCTCTCTCTCGTTCGTTACGTTTCCCGTGGGATAGCAAAGGGTATAGCCGGATAAGATGGTCAAAAGTGCCCTTGAGCCGATTTCGACACACAATACACCGTTCGATAGCTTGTCGAAAGAAAACATCGTGTGCAAAGTTTCAGCCGTGTACCTAAACCGAGAGGGTAGTTATGGGGTAAAGTCAAATTATCGAGGTGCCTCGAATATTGTAGATTTTTTTCAGAATTTTTGTACGCAGTTAAATAGGAAAAATGAGGTATACGTCTTTTATCCGATCTTACCCCATAACTACCCTCTTGGGTTAGGTACAGGGCTGAAACCTGGCAGACAATGTTTTCTTTTGACAAGCTATCGGACGGTGTATCGTGCGTCGAAATCGGCTCAAGGGCACTTTTGACCATCTTATCCGGTTATACCCTTTAGGGTGTGTTTACATTATTCAAGTAACTGGCGCCAATAACCCTCGCAACGGGGGGTCTGGATTTCTGTGTTTCTGGCCGTGTCTGTACCAGTTCAGTCGTCCGAAAAAGAAAATGGTTGTTTCTGCTGTCGGACGACAGAGCTGGTACAGGCACGGCCAGAAACACAGAAATTCGAACAGTTACTTGTATAATGCAAACATACCCTAAGGGTCGGTTTAGGCTATGCCTGTAGCAAGTGCCAGTAAAGAAAGAAAGCGGTTGTTTTTCCCTGTCGTCCGACAGAGAGAAAATGGACCCTTAGGATCCGTTTAGACCAGGCCTGAACAACTATTACCATGCGCAGGTGGAGTGTGTGAAACTGAACTGAACCAGATTTATTAATTTCTTCCCAAGTTAATGAATGAATTAAAAATAGTACCTGCAGTTGTCCATGATCAGGACTCAGTCGGTCCCAGTCCCTTCGTTCCTCGGCCAACAATCGTTGTTCCTGGACCTTCTGATTGAATTCCAAACGATGATCCCTGCTGTTGTCGTGTAGAAGATCGTGCCTCGAGCCGGCGACACTGTTGGTCCCGTTGGCAGTGTTGCGATTGTACAACGAGCCCAATTTCACCATATTGTCCACCAGGTTCACCAACGGCTTGCCCTTCTCGTACTTAAAGCAGACACGGTCTTGGCTCGAAGTTTCTCAATTAAAACGAACCGCGAGAGTAAGAAAAAAAAAAGCTTCACGAATGGAATAATTAAATCCCGGTTAATTGAACGTCGAAACGAATCTTTTCGGCTGCGAGTTTGTCTTTTACAGTTAAGCTGACGTTGGACTTCGATGCGAGCCTTGGGAAATTTTCAGACGAAGAAAAGACTGTCGTTTCTTCGTTAAAAATCGAGATAAATGGGATAAACAAGTTGGATAGCTTGAGCAACGAGCGTTTTTGATATTGCTGCGAAGGAAATTCGAATATCTGTGCACTGGAATCTTAAAAGTAGAATTCAGCTAGTATTCGAATTACTCGTTCGTTGCACAGAGCAAAGACAAACTGGTCAGCTTTCACTAGAAATTAGGAGAATGGAAAGTGACGGTTTTACCTGCTTCTCAAGGTCCATCAGATGCTTCTTCAGCTCCTCGAGTTTCTGAAGATTCTCCAATCGTCGCGGCGTATCGAGCTCCGCCAATCTGGCCTGCGGGTCACAAAACGATCGCCAATTTAAACGCAACACCACGAGTAACACCTTCGTTACAAAATTCTTCGTCTATTACAGCTGAACAAAAGTGCAACGTATAATACAACATTTAATAAAAAAAGAAGAAAAAATCCAACTTTTGGATATTTTTTCTTCCCAATTCATAAAAAAAAAGGAAAACAAATCTAACTCTCAGATCGATAAACTGTGACAGAAGAGTACGAAACACAATCAAAAGGTGCAGTGTCGGTGTAATAAATAAAAAGAAACAACACAATTACTGTCACAGTGAAAACAACCATGCCCAAGTTCTCTGAATAATTTACTCGTTGAAAACGATACACAGAAAGAGTACCATGTGTATGGATCGTTGGGATATGGAGAGAATTTCATTCGTTTCACCTTTGACCTCTTCGGATACATCGACCACTAGCGTTAAAGGCGGACTAAAAGCGAGCTGTTCGACACAGAGACGAGAGAACAAAAGCGTTGTCGGAATTCCCCGCTCGTGGAACGCTTCTATTCTAATGACGTTCACTCGAGACGCGTCCTTGAAACCGGTTCTTCGCGATGAATTATAATATGTCCCTTTTTTTAAACACGGAATCCTTCGAACGCGATTCAATTAACTGTTCCTGGAGATATTTAATATTTTACTTACCAGAAGGCTATTAAACTACCCTATCATTTACTTATTATGACACGTGAGAGTCGAGACACTGCGAAACGATCGAAGAAGAGAACGTTCACTACAGAGTGTCCCGTAACTGATGTAGATAGCTGAGACGATTCTGAACAACAATTTCCTTAGCAAAAATGTCGTACGAGGCTTCGTTTTTCAGTTATCAACGAAAAACACAGACCAATCAGAGCGCGAGTAGAGCGCACGCTTAGCCGTGATTCGTTCTAGCCCGACGTTCCGACGCATTCTACGCGCGCTCTGATTGGTCAGTGTTTTTCGTTAATAACTCGAAAACGAAGCCTCGCCCGACATTTTTGCAAAGGAAATTGTTGTTCAGAATCGTCTCAGCTACCCCCCATTTCCGGGACACCCTGTATATCACCGACGTTTGTAAAGTCGTTCGCCGAGGTGTAGCGCGTCAAAGACAGCTGTGAATCCGCGAAGCAGTAGAAATCGTAAGATCGTTTGTGAAGTTTCTATGACGTTATAAAGCAGCAAACTTATTTGTGTGCTCGTAAAGACAATTCTCCAGCGTTCTGTGGAGCGAACCGTGAAGCCCGTGAAACACATCATCCACCAAACTAAATCTACCGTCAGAAACAAAAATACTCGAACAACTAAAACCACCAACGACGCGCTATCGGAATCCGGAATCCAAGGAACGTTGCGTTCGTATTTCCTGAAAGAAAAAGAAGATGTCTCCGGACCTGTGCCTCGATCTCCATGTGGCATGTCTCCATCGCTTTGTAGATGGTGGCGTTTTGCCGTCGCAGCTGGATCAGCAGGAGCACCAGCTCCTCGTGGGTCCTGCCGAGCAGTTCACCGGCGGATACCCGTACCAGTCCGTGGCTTCCGGTTTGCGCCACCTTGCACCCGTTCACGTTGCTCTGTCGAAGCATGCAATTCTTTCGTTAGCGGTATCCTACATCACCATCGTGTACTCTACATTCAAATACACATGTATATTAAACACCCTGGCACTCGTGTTGGCGAACAATTCGGTGTGAACCTTTTCCATCGTCGACCTGGTGTCGCGATCGATCGGAAGCTCTGAAAAACGCCTACGTGGCTACGCGAGAAACGCGATTCTTGTTTTTTTTAGCGAGATCGAAAAGACGTGGAAAAGACTTCTTTCGTTTATTACTGTTTCTTGGATGATCGATTTCGACGATGATTTGTGCGTGAAGAGGTGCGTGAAAGTAATGTACCTTACCGCTCGAGAGTGTTTCTTCAACGGGGGATTTATAAAAATCTAGTAGGTAGATCAAGAATTAAATTAACTGTTCGATGCGTTGCAATATGTTTTTTACATCTGGGGGGATGTAATTGGTTTATTATGGGGTTTACAATTATATTTCCATTATTAATTGATCCTTTGCACTAGGAGCACTTTTAAATACCGTCGAATCTAGTCGATTGTTCCAGCAAAGTTTCCAAAATCCAAGGCACTGCTTTTTTTTTTAAACAACACTTCGATTTCACATTTTAAACATTTCTTCCAATATGCAGCGATCCGATAAATAATCTTATAAAGTGATCGCAAAACTATCGAATTGATATTGTTGAATTTTGGTAAAACAGAATTCGACGCATAACGGGTTAACATTTGAAGACTTTCGAGCGGTAATCGTACGAAAAAAATAGAACAATTTGAACACCGAATTATTTCACCAGAAAAATTTACCTCGACAACTATTATCATGCTACATTGCGATTGTTAACGGAGCGTTCTGGTTCGATTGGCATGGTGAATAATGAAAGGAGCGAAAAGAATGAGCGTCGATGAATAATTGGGTACGAATGCAGCGATCAGAGTTTTTTCAAAATTCTCACGAATGCAAAATTGCAAATGTCTACTCTGCGGTTAATACGAAGTTCTACCATCTCCTCGTCAGTCACGAGCGACGTCTAATTTGTCAATTATTAGAATTTCAGAATAACTTAAACTTGCAATCCATTACAGACACTTTGTGGTTTATTTGTTGTTGGTTTATTCATTAATAATTGGAAAGCCCAAAATTTCCAGATTTCCTGCTTAACCCTTTGCGGTCCGTTGTCGAGCGTGACTCGACATTACGTTGCTTCGCAAATGACATTTTTAAATTGCCAGTTAAAATAAAGAAACAATTTAAAAAATAATTCGGACTGCAAAGGGTTGAAATTCGATACGACAAAAATTTCAATCGTCTTTAAATAATTATTGCTGTCCTAGGATATTTGGATTCAAAGGAAAAGAAAATTGAAGAACCACCGTTGGTTCCAGGAGATCGAAATCTAGCCGAGAGATTCTAAAACATCCACGAAATCAAGAAATCACGAGGATACAACAATCCGTGATGCACAGACGACCCAACAACTAATATCTTTCTTCGAAATCGGTCACAGAGCTCAAGTCGTCTTCCTACCTGCTACTCAAAAGGTCCTGGCCGTTGGTTCCATGATCCAAGTACTTCGAAACAGGATCGATGGAGGACGCTCAACCGCAAGAACGAAACAGGATACCACCAATACTCATATTTGTACACGCGTGATACACGAAACGATCAAAATTGAAAAAAAAAAGAAAAGAAAAGGAACCGCACGAGGATACAAAGGAGAAATAGTTAACTAAAGGAGTAGCAAGCGTCGAAGGAAAGTTGAAGAAAGACTTTGTAAGACTGGCATGATGCCCGGGTCTGATCGGTTCGCCTGTTCACCGACTCCTACAGTATATGTACCCGGCATGCACCGTGGTTCCTTGCTCGTCGACCTATCGTTTTGTATGTTTTCTGTATGCCCGGAGATCTGGCTTGGCTTCGCATCGACCACTCTTGCCTCTCACTCTCTCTGTCTCTTTCTTCTGTTTCGTCAGGAAACAGCCCTTTGTGCGCTACCCTTTACGCTCGAAGTAATCGTTTAGAAACGAATATTGGAGCTGGAGAAATTTGAATGGTTTTAGACAACTTTGAATTTGGATAGCTACGAATTTAAATAGTTTCGAGTTTGGATAACTTTGAATTTAAATAGCTTCGAGTTTGGATAATTTCCGATTTGGGTAGCTTCGAATTTGAATAGCTTCGAGTTTGGATAATTTCCGATTTGGGTAGCTTCGAGTTTGGATAATTTCCGATTTGGATAGCTTCGAATTTTAATAGCTTCGAGTTTGGATAATTTTCGATTTGGATAGCTTCGAGTTTGGATAATTTCCGATTTGGATAGCTTCGAGTTTGGATAATTTCCGATTTGGATAGCTTCGAATTTTAATAGCTTCGAGTTTGGATAATTTCCGATTTGGGAAGCTTCGAATTTAAATAGCTTCGAGTTTGGATAATTTCCGATTTGGATAGCTTCGAATTTTAATAGCTTCGAGTTTGGATAACTTTTAATTTGGATAGCTTCGAGTTTGGATAGCTTTGAGTTTAAATAGCTTCGAGTTTGGATAACTTTGAATTTGGATAGCTTCGAATTTAAATAGCTTCGAGTTTGGATAACTTCCGATTTGGATAGCTTCGAGTTTAAATAATTTCGAATTGATCAAACGCAAATTTTCTCGGATCTGTTTACAGATCAAAGAAAGCTTGAAATCTCGTGAAAAGTTCCCGGTCAAAGTAGTTGCTACGTGAAATAAGATCGTTTTCGAAAGACACTCGAAAACGACGGACGATTCTTCGAACCGTTAAGAGCCTCTATGTCCTGAGAACCTTTAAAAACTCTCGAAACTCACGAAAGTCTTCATCTTGATAACGTCGAAGATATGTACGACGAAATGGAAAAAGCTTTTTCGAGTATCCGAAGGATCGAAAATCTCGGTTCCCTTGAAACCGTTTCCCGTATACCCTCTGTCCAGATTCCAAAAAAAAGAAAAAACGGGAAAAGAAAACTTTTGAAACGTTCTTCCGTTACGAACGATTTCTACAAAATCAAATACTCCAGAATTTCGAATCCAAATTCAACCGATAGCCAAATATTCGATTTCACCGCCCTGATAGATACTCGCAAGCTAAGAGGTCGGCAAACTCCGCAATTTCGATCCACTCTCCAAAACGCGTCGACAAAAGGAACGGTAACAACGAACAAAGATCCTCCCTGCAGAGGTACAGTTTGTTCAAACACGCTCGTCGAGATGAGATTCTATTGTGAAGGAAGCTTAAGGTCCGTCTGCAGTTGGCTGGCACGGTGCCCTTGCTGACCATTGCTGACCGTATGCAGGATCGACCCTGGGCCCTCGGGTTTTCTTAATCCTCTTTCCTTCTCGCCCCCTCTCTTCTCCCGTTCTTGCCATACCATTTTTCTTTCTTTCTTTCCTTCTTCTTCTTCTTCGACTCGTGATGTTCCCATTGGATCCAGCCTCCAAGCATGGTGTAGGTAACGGCAGCAGGAGGACGACACTTGTGTCGTTACTTTCACGTTCGACTGTGCCCTGCCAGTTTCCAGATAAAGAAAACGACTCGATAGAACTCGCCGATACGTGGCAAGGTTCGAGCACGATGTTTCCAGGTAATTTTGATAACTCCGCTTCCTTTGGGATCGGTGTGCAACTGATTCGAGTAACTTCGTTAAGCTCTATCATTGCGATAACGACGGCACCTAGGTCGTGAGGGACCCGTAGGACGTATTTACGAATTATCAGGTGTCATTACGTGCTTTGTACTCTGTTGTTGACGATACGAAGGCTAGGGACACCGATTAAGGGAATTCTTACTTATTTCGGCTCGCGTCGGCTTTAAAAAGAATAAATTAACAACGATAGACTGCTACAGGCTGTGTTTTTAATATTAACACGTTGGCCGGTACCTGAAATGTTTTACAGTCAAATAATGAACGAAAGAATTGAAAGGTAACAATTTGAAGATTAATCGTTAAATATCAAATTAGGCAATTCGATACAGAAAAGTATAAAGCGAAACGGCTACAACGAACGGGTTTGAAAAATCCACTTTACACGATTTTCACGCCTTTTAATTAGAATCGTGGATTGCAGCATTGTCAACGGTAGGGAAACTCTAACAGGATAGAAACCCAATTACGTGGAGAGAGAAGCTCGTTGCCACGATAGAACGGCATTAATTGAAACTGATGAAATTTCAAACTTGCTCTTTCAGTCTATCCAGACATACCGTATACACACATACACACACGTTTGCGATAAAAGACGTGTGTTATCTCCCTCTCTCTCTCTCTTTCGTTTATGCTAATGAATTTCCACGACAAGCAGGTCCATGCCTGGTCGTTAATGAAAATGCCTGGAAACTCTCAGCTCCAAAACGGGCGCGGTTGAATCGTCTGTCCGCTCGATTCCGCCTCGCGGTCGTTCGCCGACTCGAAAGCATCGAACCGATAACTGACCAAAGAGAAACACACACACACGTGTATTCCTGAATTTCAATGGCATTCAGTCCTTTTCCATAATGGTTATTGTTCCCTGCCTCTTTCTTGTTCATGGAACACCATAATCCTTTCTTTTTGAAAATACAGGACGCTACAGGTGTTAATGACAGCGACAGGGTTAGCTTCGATTTACGAAAAGTCTCGTTCAGTTGCTTGTTAAGTTTTACCTAAGTTTCATCGATAACGCAAATTTCTATTTCTATAAATTCCGCGTGAAAATGCTTTCCCAGGTTTCGTATCAGCGACGGTCAAAGACACGTCGAAAGTTCGGTGAAAGTTAATTATATCACGAACAAATAAATCCTAATCAACTTCTAAACACACAGACAACTTCTAGTCTAGAAACCTTTTGAAGCAACTACATACCAGTCGCGATAACGTGACCAATTATCGTCTAAAACTACATTTTGCATGAAAATGGAAGGGGAGAAACAAAAAGGGGGGATTAACCTAATACGGCGAGGAATGAATTTGTTTCAGCGTCGATCATCTCGAACGGAACGCTGCACTTCGCTCGCAATTAATCTCGTTAGAGCTACGGGTGGCCGTGGGCGCTCGCATCGTTTCGATTAATTCGACTAATGGAATTTACATGCCAGCACGATAATGCGTACTACAGCACACTCGTGAATTGAAGGAAAATAAAAGAAAAGAAAATATAGAGTACGAAGAATCGTACGTGTGAACGTGCTTGCTTGCTTTTGCTTGTCGGGTGACACTAATAAACCGTGTGCGTAGATACAGTCACTCACGTAAGTTTTTCTGTTTCAAATTACTCGTTGTGTTTGATAATCTGATGCTTTGGAATGAAACAAATAAGTAGTATTACTACACGATTTAAAATTAATTAAAGATTTCCTTTTTTTTTGTAATTGTAACACACCGTGTTATAGAGGAAATTATGGTAGTGAAAGTTTAACGACGGATATTAATAGGCTTCCGGTAGGTAAAGTGGCAATAATAATATTCTGTTATAGTTAGAAAACACAGAATCCAATATTTTAAGCGCTTGGTGTAGATACAAATCCATTGCTTGTGAATACTGTTGAAATGAAGGGGTATTAGATTAAAAATTGTATTTTTCAGAAATAACACATCTGAAATATGATTAATTCGAAGATATTAGCAAAAGGTTGAATATTCTTATGGGGGTTTCGTAAGTGACTGTATATGAAAAGTAAAGAAATAAGACAGGTGAGGGAAAACGGTGGGGACAGTGTGAGAAAAAAGCAGCTAATCAGCTGTAAGCCGAGTCGGTTCACGTTAAGATTCCTTTCTCTTTCCATGCTTCGCCATGCCAATCAACTCGAAGGTTTTCTGTTGCGCCAAACGCTTGTCTTTCACTCACCCTTTTATGCAGCAACTCGTTGCACTCCCATGCACGTTGATGGTGGTTCTGTCTCGTAACCGTACCCCCGCCACGATCCACTTCTCTACCAATTGGGCTAACCATGTTTCTTTCGACTGTAAACAAAATGATATTATTTGAAAAAATTTTCCTGGGTTATTTACGCATTATGCTTAGGTTAGATAGAAATTTTATTAAATATGACGAGTATTCGGTTAACACGCGTTGAGGGTGGCGCCGATTTTGCTGTTCTATCTGTTCAGCCGGCTGCGAGCGAGCACTTGACAGCAAGCACTCAATTATATTATACATATTATATTACAACATTTATTTTTTAATCTTGATACTGCCGGTCCCACGCACCGACGTCCGTACGAAAAGTTTGAACTTCGGAAATTTTAAATTTAGAAATCTGATATTTGGAAATTTTAAATTTAGCGATTTGAAATTTGAAAGTTCAAAATTTAGAACTTTGGAAACTTAAAATTTAGAAATCTGATATTTGGAAACTTGAAATTTGAGATTTGAAAATACGAAATTTGGAAATTTGGAAGTTTGAGATTTGAAAGTTCGAAATTTGGAAATTTGAAATTTAGAAATTTGAGATTTGGAAATTTAGAAATGTGAGATTTGAAAGTTCGAAATTTGGAAATTTGAAATTTAGAAATTTGAGATTTCAAAATACGAAATTTTGAAATTTAGAAATTTGAGATTTCAAAATACGAAATTTGGAAGTTTGAGATGTGAAAGTACGAAATTTGGAAATTTAAAATTTAGAAATTTGATATTCGGAAAGTTGTAAATTTGAAATTTAGAAATTTGGGATTTGGAAATTTAGAAACTTGGAAAATTGAGATTTGAAGGTTTGAAATTTGGAACTTTGGAAACTTAAAATTTAAAAATCTGATATTTAAAAATTTCCAAACGAAAAGTCCACCGTCAGTCCCCACGGACTGACGCCGGCTGAACGGAAAGTTCACTGTCAGTCCCCAATGACCGACGTCAGGCTCAACGTGTTACCTAACTTTTTCAAACCCAATCGGATAATTTAGTTACTAGGTAAAATGGATGATGGGGGCTAGGTCAAAATTATGTAACTAATATAACACTATAGATTTCAAACAAATCAAATCTGACCTGTGAATTCGAAGATACGAAGCAACTATGATTTAACTGTAACTTTAACATTTCTATGGCTAAAAGAAAAGAGTCTGGTGAGAATCAAAGCGATAAGCAGTTGGATTTAACTTTCTCCTTAATCACAGGAGAAACAGTATATTTTACGATCTCGTGAAACAGGCGATAGGATAGAAATGCAGGAAACGGTACTTAATATTCGCAGCAATGACCCAGACAAGAATCTGGTACGAAGCAAATATTGGCTCGATATCGCTTTAAATGCTATTCAGATTCGAGGATCGGGCCACTCTTGCTAATGTTTGTTCGATAACGTATTCTCGCTCCGTTATCGTGATATTACGATACGTATTATAACGTAATCAATACACATAGTCTGCACGATATGATTCCACAACGAATTAATAATCTACGAAACTTTCTTGTTGATCAAATATGGATTTATCGATCGATCTTAATAAAGTACCCGTTTATTGCTAAAGTTGTTGGATATAATAATTATTATCCTAGTCAAGTCACATAAAATTAAAATTCCAAATTACCACCAGTAAGCTGCATTTCATACGTTTCAGATCTAAGAAAAATAAAAATGATAGGATCACAAAGTATAAATTCCAAATTACATGAATAAAAGATATGTACGCACTTGGGCTGTGAATTCTTATATCGCTGTCACTGGGGCTGGAAACTCGATGGTCGTTCAAGGAAACAACCCTTAAGGGTCCAGCCGGACTGATCAGTCGTTGAGTGGAATGACCCCCGGGGGAGGTTAACCTTAAATCCTTTCCTTCGTTACTGTTCACCCTGCAATTTAAATATAATGAACTTTGTTAATCATTTGAAATTACTAGCTTCAATTCTAAAGTAAAGGTACGAGTATAATATTTAAAAGAATTAATCAAAAAGAAGTATGGTTGTATGGAATTAATATTTCCAAACTTACATGATAGAATTGGTACCAATGTCGACGCTGCTGGCTGCTCGCAGAAGCTGCGAGTTCATCGTCATATCGTTCTCCGATTGTCTGATCGATTGAGGGGTGGATTGTTGAAGAGGCAACGGCTGTCTGTGCGAAGGATTACTTCGTGACAATGGAAGGGTGGATACCGTGGTCGGTGGTTGAGTTTGTGTTTGAGTTTGAGTCCTCTGAGCCAACTGCGACGTACTCACAGCCCTTGGTGGAAGAGGATCCCTCCCTATCACCGATCCCGAGCCAGATGCTGAAAATCAAACATTTCGTACATTGAAGAGGTATTTAGAATTAACCTTCGAATTGGGGATGCTGGGTCAATCGTGACCTAATTTGTACGGGGGTATACAGAGATGGTTCGATTAAACATTGAGTTGCAATGGAAATTCAAGTTTCCATATTCCAAATTCGGAGAATTGAATACTCGAATATTTCAGCCTCGAATACTCCAAGCTCCCAGATTCTAAATTCGAATACTCGAATACTCCAAGGTCTAATATTGCAAAATTGAATACTGGGATACTCGAATACACCAAGCTCCCATATTCCAAATTCAAATACTCGAATGCTCCAAGTTCCCATATTCCAAATTTTAATACTCGAATACCGCAAGATTGAATACTCAAATATTCCAGCCACGAATACTCGAATATTCCAAACTCTCATATTCCAAATTTGGATACTGGAATACTCGAATACTCCAAGCTCCTATATTCCAAATTTGAATACTCGAATTTCGCAAGATTGAATACTCAAATATTCCAGCCACGAATACTCGAATATTCCAAGCTCTCATATTCCAAATTTGGATACTGGAATACTCGAATACACCAAGCTCCCATATTCCAAATTTAAATACTCGAATGCTCCAAGTTCCCATATTCCAAATTTTAATACTCGAATACCGCAAGATTGAATACTCAAATATTCCAGCCACGAATACTCGAATATTCCAAACTCTCATATTCCAAACTTGAATACTGGAATACTCGAATACTCCAAGCTCCTATATTCCAAATTTGAATACTCGAATTTCGCAAGATTGAATACTCAAATATTTCAATCTCGAATACTTGAATATTCCAAGCTCTCATATTCCAAATTTGAATACTGGAATACTCGAATACTCCAAGTTCCCATATTCCAAATTTGAATACTCGAATTTCGCAATATTCCAACCTCGAATACTTGAATATTCCAAGCTCTCATATTCCAAATTTGAATACGGGAATACTCTAATACTCCAAGCTCGAATGCTCGAACGTTCCAACCTGGAATACTTTAAAACAATTTGACGCAGAAGAATATTTTTAATGGCTTCTGTCTATGATTGCATCAATCGAGAGGCAAATAACGGGGGAATTCGTACTTTCCTTGGATTCTTGTTACAAGTTAATTTTCACCGTTCTCGGAATATTGCAGCGAAACGTTGAATAGAAATAATACATAAATGATAGCTTCGATATTTACGATCGCATCGAAATGGCACGTTGCATCTGCAATAGCCAATCTTTGTTCCTTGGAAAAAATCGATTCAACTACGGCAACTTTCACTGCAGGAATTTCCTGCTCACACTTTGCACTCGTCGCACCTCGATTTATTATTATATGTACATTATCCTTTGGGAAGATTCATTCGAATTAAATCGGATAGCTCACGTTTTTTTTTTTACATTTCATAAGAATATCATATTGAAACTTTCTCCATTGTTTCGATCCACATGTTTTCCAACGAAATATCTTACACTATTTTTCATTCGATACTACGAAATTTTATTTCAAACATGCTTGCTATAAAATTTACAATTTATGTATAAATAATAGAGACAAAAATACTTAAAATATTATTCTTTCAGTTAATTTTACTGTCAAAAAATATACAAATCCTATTCCATAATTGGTCGAATATTTGACAGTTTATTGTAATATAGAAATAAACAGTGTAAAAAATACGAATCGCGTTGAGCGGTTGATCGAGTAAAAACGAGGTTAGTTCCGGTTGAATTTGAAATTCCAAAGTCCTCGGGCGTCGAAGAACGCGACAACCGGCCAAAGTAATTGAATCCCGGTTCCGCTATTTTTGCGAACAACCGGCGTCTGTTAACGCGAACGACCGCGACGCGCGGGGAATTTCGCCATCACGAAAATACGATGGCATTCGAGCTGGAACGCGAAAAATTTACCACCAATATCGCCCGGGTTATTTTTTCGAATAGCCGCAAAAAAAATTCATTTTCTTAATACTTCCCTCGATCTCATTTTCAGCATTTAATGAAATTCCTTCGATATTCCACAGCTCGATGAAATTTCAAATTTACCATTAGACAGAAAAATTTGAGAGAATATTGTGTAGAACATTATGTTATTTATGGTGATGAAAAAGGTTAATCAACGTTAATTAAGTTTGCCTTGCTGAAATAAAATACACAAAATGTACGAATTGCATTGTCAGCAGGAACGAACGAATGAATCGCGTGTGAAAAAGCTATGTAAATGAATTCTAGAGACAGTTTTAATACCGATGGATTACAGAAAGTTTAAATGCTACATTGGAATATTCAACGTTTAAATAATTCCAATATCGCACGGGTCTATATCGAATTACGTGGGCACGTAGTTTCGGTATTCCAGCTGGCGGGCATCCATGCAGCTGAATTTTAATGATATTCCAAAGCAAAAGCTTGAATATCCCCTGGCAACAATTTATTCCTCGATTCGAGTTATTTTGTTCCCTCTTCCGAATCGTTCTTTGTACCATAAAAAAAAAAAAAAAAAAAAAAAATACAAATATCCGAATATCAGTAAAGTTCGAATACAGTACTCGAGTACTCGGATACCAGTGGAATTTCAAATCCGTATTTTAATTAATCGAGTATCAGAATCAAACACGACAATACTCGAATTCCCGCGTTAACCCTGGTTCAATACAAAGGTTGACCTCGTGAAACAGATCGGTGTTTCTTACGTAACGTTAGGTAGACACGCGGCGATGACCCAGTTCCCGAGATTGGCTTAATTGCACGCGATAAATTGTCCCTTCCATGTGTCTGGTGGGTCGGTACCGTTCCGCAACGAGGCGGTTCCTGCGGTAATTCCTCTCAGACGCTCGTTTCCGTTCTAATATCGTTCCGTGCCGTTCCCATGTCCGCAAAACATCCGGTCGCTCATTATGGCAGCACGCCGCTAACAGCCCCACTGCCCGCCATCCTCGCATTCAATTACCGCCCTCCAACGCGCCCCGATCCGCTCCTCTTTATACCGCGTGGTTCGCATGCTCCGACACGCGCCGTTCACGCTCGAACATCTTCCGTGGAATTTCGCGATCCTCCGAACGAGCCCTTAGCTCCTTCCAGAAACTTTCTAACCACGAATTCCACGGGGAACGATTTTTCGTTCGACGGTATTACCAGTCGACGGGTTGCGAGTTTCTCAGTTTCTTAATCCCTTAAACGGTTACGGAGGTAGCCGAGACGATTCTGAACAACAACTTCCTTTAAGAAAATGTCGGATGGGGCTTCGTTTTTGAATTATTAACGAAAAACACTGACCAATCAGAGCGCGAGTAGAGCGTGCGCTCGGACGTGATAGGGTAACCTCGACACCCTGTAGATCGGCAGTGATGGACACATCCGCGTTTGGAAAATTTTTCTGTAGATTAATAGAGGGTGACGCACCTATGATTACCACATTGATTTCTGTCGTCATTATTAATCGTACCGGAAGAAGGTCAAACTTTAATTTATTCTCTACAAATAAGTGTTAAACTATTTATGGCGAATATCCAAATATTGCCCAGAACTTTTTCTACCGATGCCTGTAATATTTATAGTATTTTAATGAAATCGCAGTATAGTATTTAAATTTGTCGAACTGTCTGAACTTTTCAAATAAGATAGACGCGTGTAAATAATTTTCAAATATTGTCTAGACATTCCCCTCTCGAACGTGTTCCTTCTATCCTCGAAGAAAGAAGGGAAAGAAAGTTTCTTCTCGAGCATCGTCCAAAGTAGAGGCCGATACCTCGAACTCCACGAGGGAGTTTTAATATGATTTTTCTAACAACAATAGAGGAAATTGAGTTTTTCAAGTGCATCTTCGATGTGGCCGGAAGAGCGGGAAAAGTTCCTGATTTGTCTGCCCCTTCCCTTTGTCCAGTTCGGTTCAAATTCTTTTCCGTCCCTTTCTTCCGTTTCTAACGAGATTTCTTAACACACAATGGAGCTCCTCGTCTTCTTCCATCGGGGGACTATTCGTTTGCTCATTTACAGGAAAGATATCTTTCATATTCCTTTGACCGAAAAGTTACTTTCATCAGAATACGGACATTGTTCCCAAAGTGGCGAAGCAGAAAGGAAAAATTGCGGAAGACTTTTATTTAAAATTTGTAAATTTGTAATATAAATTGTTTATAATTATGTAAAATTTCGATAAAATAGTTTCGTTTCTGCCATGAGAAATTAATCAATATAACGATGGTTCTAGAGCGACGTAGACGTAAATCAACGTCGGTCTAACCATCCATCCAAACACCGTGACATTTCTATTCTATGTAAACACCGTTAAGAGGAAATTGTCTGCGCGGCGGGAGCAAATGCATCAACATGGAATATGCACGTTTCATAGTGGAGCAGTCTTGCGACACGTGGTATGCATGACGATGCACCGGCACCAACCACATTTCATTCTATTTTTTCCTTTATTTTTATTTTCAAATTCCTCTTCTCTGTTCGTGATTTAGTCGCTTTTCGACAATTGTCTCCCACGAGTAAAATACCATTGCATTTGATTTTTAGAACAGTGGAAATACGAATATTGGAATATTCTGGTATCCTAGTATTTCAGTTTTAACAAAATTCGAAATCAAACGAAAATGTAGCGAAAAAAATGAACAGATATTATCACTGAAATAACAAATAAACCCTAGAGGATGAAAATAAAGAAAAAAGAGGGAAATGAAACACACCCGTATAAAAATGAAATCTTCGTCTGGGTTATTATTTATCTTTGATTAGATACAGTGATATATGGGTATATTCGCATCGATGCATATTTCGAGATAGCCGTCTGAGGATTGGTTTGCATTCGGTGTTGCTTTTTGCGTTCAAAGCTACGCTTTATTAATCGCAATGCGTTCTCTTTGATCGATGCATCCTCGCCACGGTATCCAATCTGGCTGCCCAAGATAAACCCATTTTCAGTATTTCTTTTTCTTTTTCGAATTTTATTCCATCGAGTTGTAACCTATAAGGCATTCCTTTTTTTTTTTTTGACTAGAAAGATAATACCATAAAATTGCAAATAAGATTAAAACTCGCTACATTTTTTATTCGTTTCTGCGCGTACTATAAAATCACCGCAACTAAAAGCTCGAAACGTTTTTGCGCAGCGACAAATGGTGTGACAAAAAATTTCACACGCATGAAAAAAAGAACAGTTTTCCACGGTACATTACGAACAGGAAGAACCGATTGCATCGGGGAATTCGCGTCGATCACAGCTGTCGCGTCTGGAATTTGTCGAAATATCGGAAAGATGACGTTGCATCACGGATTTCCTCCATTTGCATGGATTTATCCAGAACACGGCTCTTCGACAGTGCAGAAAAACGGGGAAAAAAAAGAAGAACGTTCAATCCTTACCGGAGCATAAGTTCGACTCTCGAACGACGGTGCTTGGCCTAACTATATGACCCAGATTCTCAAATATTTTATTCTTTCCGCTATTCATAATTTCAACCAGCTAATACTGTCGTTTCTACTTAGAAAACTCGAAATGGAAATTTTCATAGGAAAAAGTTTCCAAACACTGGTAAATAATTTTTATAAAATGATATAGCCGAGAATTTAGATTAGCCGGAAAAAAAATTAAATTTCAATTGAAGTTATATAATAATTACGGGTATTTTTCATGCATTTATTATTATTTGTTTAAACAGTCCGACGATCGACGTAACGGCGTCGTTTCGCGACACCTTGATCCTTTCTGCGCCGGTGCCAAGTGGAACGTCTATATTTACTGAACACGCGAGTGCATTTCGAGTTCCTGCTCGACGGTGGATAATGTTGGCAGATTAAATAAACCGATGGATTAAATAGCGACGCTGCTGCTGTGATACGTGCGCCGAAATAAATGGGTCGATTCAGCAACTACAATTCCACGGAGAGAAAAAGAAAAGAAAAGAAAAGAACCGAAACTAATGGAATTATTTGATAATTTCTTTTCTTTTTTATCATCAGACGTCATATTTATATTTAGACCATTCGGTTGGAGCCGCTCGTTTCTCGGTTACGATGTTTTGTCTGCGATATTTCAGCTTGTTTGCATTTTTCTTCGCGACTTTGCACAATTCGATCGATAATATTTTCCGTCGAAAGTAAACACATAATGGGAAAAAATACGCAATATTTATTCCAACGGAGGCAACTTTCCGATACCCCTTTTATAAAATTCTGACGGATTTGATTTGAAAAAGACATCCAAGTGTTAAAAAAAGGCATAATTGTAATGAAAATGTATTAAGTTGGTAAATGGAATTTTAACCGAATTTCTGTATCTAGTTAGCGACTACAAGGAAGCAGGGGTTGCCCACCCCATGATTCCAGCCAGCAGACACCATAGGTCTCAGCAGTGAATTGGTTATTATCGAGGGGATTCCATCCTGTATCCATCAAAATTCTATCTCAAACATTGCCAAAATCTTTCACAACAGAGCAATATTTGTTTCAAGCAAACGATATCTATTAAAAGAAGAAAAAATATTGCAGTTTTTGTCTTTGCGAAAAATTACAACGACTGTGCCGAGCCTGAAGGGTTGATAAAATCTCAAGCCTAGCACCGTTATCATTCCGAGTGACAGAATTTTAGCGTAGCGTGATTGCCAGCTGAAACAACGGTGGTAACGCGTGCCGTGAAAATGAACGAAACGAAACAGAGAACAGAGAACCGAGGACCTTGACGAGTTTACCGGTGTGTTTAATCGAAGGGACAAAAGAGACGGTATCGACTCATCTGACCTACTTGATCACTACAGATCCCGTTAGCTGGCATCCACCAGTCGACACCAGCACGCGAGTTGCTCGCCAACCAACTATATATCGCGGTCCCGATGGAACGGTCGTGGACAGAAATCGTGCGGATACTTAAAGAGAAAACAGACTTGTGTCGAGTGTAACTTGTTCGAAGGATATAACAGCCGTCGTTCGATTACCTTCGATTCATTAGCCCGATACACCAGCTACCGAATAATCGACTCGACACGCAAACAGAACTTGGGAATCTTTCGGTTATTCTACTTAACTGAGTTTTTAGGTGAAAATCACACTAAAACCATAATTATTTACTGCAGCATTAACACGTTGAGTGGCGCAGTGAAAACGGACGTGTGTAGTCAGACACGATAAAATCCGAATTATTAAGGGTGCAGTCGATTAATTTTTCAAATTTAACTTTTCAATTCGATAGCTTAATGTTAACGCTATCCGTGGTTTATTTAATCATTTCTTTTGGTGACCCCCGTGGCAGCTAACGTGTTAATAACCAGCATCAATCCTTTGCAATTCGAAGTATTTTTGGACGTGATCGAATGTAATCTAATTTCCCAGCAGTCGGAAGAAATATTTTTATTCCCTTCTTTAGTTTTCTATATTTTGATACGGGTGAGATTGAAATTTCGCGTTTTAGAATGCTCCGAGGCATCACTCGAGTGCAAAGGGTAACGCTGTCTACGGTCTATTTCACGGTTTCTATTCTGAATTATTTTATCGCGAAAAATGTCGAGTGCCGGTCACAAAACATGGGTCCACGTTTCAACACAAAATTACATTAATGAATCGTCGGTGTAACTCATGATTATTGCTTTCCGTGCTTCCTGCGCGGATTCCTGTAGCTCCACGACAAAAGGAAACGGTACAATTGTCGGTGGTTCGCGCGGGTAACATAAAATATTTATTACGAGTCGGCCACGACCGTGGTTCCGATCTTTTTACAATCTGGTCGTAATAAAACGAACCGAGGGCCAGAAGGAAAGGGAAAAAAGAAAAATCAACAGTCCTGGTTCGGACATTACCCAGCAACAGGTCGAGGAACGATACAAATGATCCTGGAGGAACGCTTCTGCTCCTGTCCTCCGCCAACCACCCCCGATCAATTTTCTCTTCTCCTCCCTTGTAACCACATCTCTCCCCCTTTTTCGACATCGAACGAATCGATGTTGCTTTTGCATTTTCTACGAAACCAACGATCCTTAACACGTTTACTGGCACAGTGAAAACGGACGTGTGTAGTCAGACACGTTGAAATCCTAATTATTAAGAATATAATCAACTAATTTTGAAATTTAACCTTTCAAATCGACAGCTAGCATTACTAGCTCAATGATAACGCTATCCGTGGTTTGTTTCGTCATTTCTTTTGTTAATTATTTGATTGTAAAAAATATCGGGTGCCGGTCACCGGTGACCCCCTTGGCAGTCAACGTGTTGAAATTTGGAAAGTTGGAAATTTGAGATTTGAAAATTGGAAATTTGGAAATTTAAAATTTAGAAATTTGAGATTTGGAAAGTCGGAAATTTGAAATTTAGAAATCTGATATTTGGAAATTTGGAAATTTGAAATTTAGAAATTTTAAATTTGGAAAGATGGAAATTTGAAATTTAGAACTTGGAGATTTGAAAATTCGAAATTTAGAAATTTGAGATTTGGAAAGGTGGAAATTTGAAATTTAGAACTGACATTTGAAAATGCGAAATTTGGAAATTTGAAAATTTGAAATTTAGAAATCTGATATTTGGAAATTTAAAATTGAGAAATTTGATATTTGGAAATTTAGAAATTTCAGATTTGAAAATACGAAATTTGGAAATTTGGGAATTTAACACATTGACTGCCACAGTGAAAACGAACGTGTGTAGTCAGACACGATGAAATTCTAATTATTAAGAATATAATCAACTAATTTTCAAATTTAACCTTTCAAATCGATAGCTAGCATTATTAGCTTAATGATAACGCTATCCGTGGTTTGTTTCGTCATTTCTTTTATTAATTATTTGATTGTAAAAAATATCGGGTGCCGGTCACCGGCGACCCCCGTGGCAGCCAACGTGTTAATGTTAACGCTATCCGTGGTTTATTTTATCATTTCTGTTGGTAATTATTTGATTGTACAAAATTTCGGGTGACCCCCGTGGCAGCCAACGCGTTAACCCGGAGAAGACGGCATCGATTCCTCTCTGAATTTCTACAGGGTGGTTCGGTAAAATTTCTTTTATCGATAAAAATTGTTCTGTTTAAGAGGGGCTATAATGTGGTAACGATAATTTTGTTCTGGATGCCTGTACTTTGACAATAATTATACAAAGACATATTTAACGGCTTGGGATTTTTTCTGTAGAATTAATTCTACATTCTTCTTGTCGTAGTCGGTGTCACTGATTCTTCTTCTTCTTTCGTGGAATCGGGATCCGTGGACGTTGAAGCATCCGTTACGGGTCCAGTTGTTGAGGAATAAAAAAAAAAAAAAACAATTCCATTCTCGAAGAACGAGTCGAAATCTCGTCTAGTTTTTATCGTGACGGGTCGCTGGACCCGATCGCTCCCCTCCATTCGCTTTGTCACCGATTTCTCGTCGTTTCAGCAAAATGACGGCCGCTTCTTCTCCCCCGGTTTCTTTGCTATTCGAATCGAAACAAGCGAACGAAGTCGAGCAATTAACTTCGTGATTTCAAGTTTCACAAAGTGCTTAGTTCGACTTCGGTCGACGAAGTTTCCCAATTAGCTGGTTCGATCTTGAAAACTCGCCGATTCCTCAACATCTTTCAGCTCCCTTCATTTCTTGTCGTTTATTTGGTATTTTAATTTTTCCATTAGGAGAATTTCATATCGTGTATTAAATATACTTTATAAACATTCGTTTTTCTTAACACTAAAACTAACCTAAAATAGAAAGCAAAGTAAACGAATATACAGAATAATTCTTTACCTTGATGACAGCCAAACGTGTATTTCAAAATCATTTTTGACCCCCTTTGGTAGTTCTAGTGTTAAACGAGCGAGTTTTCTCGCGTTGGGGGATGAATGGCGTTCAGAACTGAAAGTACGATTCAGAATCGAGGCTAGGGTGTCGAAAAAAATCGGGAAGGATGTTATGGCCAGCAAGAATTATGTAATGGAACAGAGGGGATAAGGAGAGTGTGTACCACGAGGCGAGTAACGGTATCCACAAGGCAGAATGGTTCTGCATCATGTAGCTGGGAGCATGTAAAATCACGTTTCTTAACGGTTCGTAAGTCGAATATTCGAGTTTCCTCGTTCTTCGATTAACCGTCGTCCGATTTCCGAAAGACTTTCGATGATTGTTATTACGATGAAATAATTAATTCTTCAAATCTCCCAGACATTAACAAATATACATCGCTTGAAAATGAACGACAGTTAAGTTTAATTTATCTCCTCTTATCAACATAAGGTTTGTACAAAAATATCGTAAAAAAATGACACACGTTTTTCCTTGAAAACCCTCAAGTGTCCAAATTCCAATAATGCTTGGACCGTTTGATGTCGTCTTATAAGACCTTGATCATCGTTCCACGATCGAACGAATCGGAGAACGAAGCATCGAATCATCGAAAGTGCTACGTCTACGATAACGGTACTCGTGGAGACAGGAATGCTTGTGCATCGTTTCGTGAGACAAGCCTTCAAACTCTCATAAACGAGTTCCATGGTGTGTATAGCAATATTTGACTTTGTCGTTTTCCCTGACCAGTGGCTTCGAGCAACGCTCATTTTGGCCCAGTTTGTTCCTGTTCCCGTTTTACGAACACGTGCACACGAGACATTTTATTCCTTTGACGGAACCTCGCCAGCAAGGTACATTCATTTTTACCAGCTAATTTCGAGCAGTATATTTCAAACCTTTGAACGACGGTTACTGGACGAATCGTTATTCAGAGCTAACAAAAATATAGAATGCTTTTATTTTATTTTTTTATTTTTCCTGGGTTTGGGACACGACTGATCCAGCCTCGGCTATTCAAGGGTTAAATTTCCGTGGCTTGATAAATATTTCTTCTATAAATTCTGTATTATGTAACACTATAATATAATATTTTTGTAATCTCCCAAACGTCAAGAAGCAACAATAACCGAAACTTAAGGGTTTACACGCAGTCATGAGGTGGAAAATATTCATTTTTTCGAAGAAGGGTGTTTTGTATGCTGGAGCTGCTGCTGAGGAGCACCATTGACTCCATGCAAGTTCTTACTTTTATCGACAGCCAAAACTTGAATTACGTTTTTCTTCAAACTAATTTTAAGTAAAATAAATCGGAAACTACTGCATACATACTACTATTTCCCCGACAGGTGCGTCAGTCTGAGGTAAATATTTATTGCTCCAGCGAGGGGAAACACTTGACAAGCATTAACTGTGTAAATTGTAATCAGAATTAAATTTAATAGTCAATCGTAATGAAAGTTTGAAGGTGTGTCACAAGTTAGGGGTTAATACGAAAATAACCATATTAGCACCTATTTTACAAGCAACAATAGACCGATTTTTTTCAAAAATTCAATGTTTCACAAAACCGATTCGTTCAATCCCGAGAGAAACTTTTACGAAAAAAATTACAAAATCTTCTCAAAACGTTACTTTTTAATATAAAGAAAGTTGGAAATAAATTAATCAATCGGATGCTTTGAAAAAAATTCATGACTGCACGTGAGCCCTGAAGAAAAATACGAAAAATCGTAGATGGTTGAAACGTTTTGCCAAGAAGAACCAGAATACGTACTGTACTTTCCGGACCAGCAGCTACCGCATATCAGACCGACCTTCCCGCCCATTTTCCTCTTGACCCAAGCCCGTTGTTCCGTGGCGTTGAGCCTCGTGTTTTCACGCGTCGTCGAGACAAATTCCAACACAAAATACGCGATGCGTGGCCACGTGCGTGTCATGAGTCTCTCATACGACTTCTCTTGCTAGCACCGTTCCGTTTTTCAGCCAAATTTTCTTGTCTCTCGCTCGAGAAGCAAACACTAGTTTCCTTCGATAACGCATCGAAATTAACCGTGAAACGGTTTGAACAACTTATCCGAGTTGACTTTGTCCCATTATTTGCTTTCCGCGCTACGAGTTGGATAGACTTGTTCGCGGCGGTATTTGAACACTTGGAAATACGAAGAAAAATGATATTTAGCTTACACGTTGCTGTGTTGTTTTGCAAAAGGGGAATTCGATTTTCTAATTGTTGTGTGCCTGTAGAAGATTTCAGCTTGGAATTGTTTTTACCAGAAATTACATCATTTTCGAATCGAGCCAGGAAATAATAAAGGATTTGGCGGTGAAAACGGTATGGAAATCCGGTCGTCTCGAAACAACGAACGTATCCACCCCCCCTGGCCTATTCCGTTCGCCAAAGTATCTCGATAATTTTCCGCTGGTAAAATATTTCCCTTGGCCGCGGCGGGTATCGTGCAGGAAATAAGGAAACTCACCGGGTCGAATAAATCGTCTCAACTTTTCTGTGTTCCCTTTCCTTTTTTTTTTCTTTCTTCCCCCAAAGTGTTATCAAGTTGCTTCGTGTTTCCCGTTTCTCGAAGAATTTCGTAACGGCGAGAAAACCGCTTCCGTAAATCGTTCGCGATCGTTTATGCTTCCGCTCGACGTTTACGAAACACAATACTTTTACGACACTGTTTCTGTTCTTTCGAAAATGTATCGTTTGTTCTCACATTTTCGAAATCCTTGCCGTTTCAGAGTTTGTAAATATTGTTCGAGACACTTTTCTTGAAATTTGTATTAATCGTTCCGCAATAATAATGTAGTAAATGTAGCATAATAACTTGACTTATAACAATCGCATAGATAGACTACCATTGAACATGGTTGCATACTTCTTTTATTTTCCAGAGAACGAATAAACTTTGTGTTCCATTCGTCACATTTCATACTTAATGGTAAATACACGGTACTGTGTTAAATAAAATCAGATTATAATCAATAGATAGTACGAACCATGTGTATACTTTGAAATAAGTAAAATATTAAGCTTCGAATCAATAAGTGGAACGGTCAATAAGCGGACTGAACGGTCCTCGTAAATGTCGCATCACGTGTATCGTTAGTATCCTGTTAAAAAAAAAAAATGTCCAATACGACGGATTTTTTATACCTTTTTCGAAACGTTTCTACAGGCACACAATATTCGTTTTTATTCCACGTTATCCGCTGGATGCAACAGAATTCTCGAATTTCGCGTTTAATAAAATAGAAGAACGTTGAAAATTCGCGAGTTGAAAAATTCAATATTTGAAAACGCTGTCACTTTTTTTGTCCCAAGTAACGAAATTCCAGAGTATTTTGAAAAATCGATCAAAAACAACGCACACACGAAACTTGCTCACATATCCTAAAATCACTATCTTTCGAACTGGACGTTTAGTTTAGTTTGTTTGAAAGTAAACACGAGGTTGACGAAAGATCTCGATCGAGCAGAAGGATCGAAGAAATACGCGTGGTGCCTTTCGAAGCGCCATCGACCGACTGACTGTGGCCTCGAGTGCTCGAGTGCTCGATTCTTCTGTGTCTCTGGTTCGTTCCGTTCCATTACATTCCATCCTCCGTCGATTCAAGGACCGCTCCGAATACCTGAGGCCCGTTTCCAAATCTTCGTCGGATAAAACAACGGGCCTTCTGTTAACCCTATCACGCCCTATGCGCTCTCGTGACTTCGAAATAGAAGATTAAAGACCAGACAAGGTTCCAGGGACGCTGTAAGCTACTTCGAAGGGTTACTTTTTCATTTGAATACTTTAGGTGAGTTTGAATGGACGAAGGTACTTTGGATGGTCCAGTTTGATCTTGGTCGTTCTGAACTCTTTGAGGCACATGAGTTTAAAGAAAATAAAAACTTAAGTTGCACAGAATTATTATAAAAAAAAAAATGCTCGTTGCAATTATTTAACATAAAATATTACTGAAAATTAGTGATTTCCAATTGAGTCGTTTCTTTTGAAAGTGGTGTAAGTCGGCTTTTGGAAAAAATGAAATGATTTCTTGATAAAGTAATCAGAAGAACTATAGCTATATTTTTTTTTTTTTGAAAGTGAAATACTTCACTATGCTAACTGTAAAAGAGAAATAAGTTTAAAATATAAATCTTTTTTATTTTTAGTTATCTTAACGTAGTAATTACATTTGACACTTGTTTATTTATATGAAATTACGCAAAAATTACATTAAAAAATCCATTTCGGTAAAGTCAATGTCTATAAAAATATGAACTTCAATTTCCTCTTGTTTTTATTTCTTATAATATGAGCTAAAAAATCGTTTATTTTCTTTGACAATTTTAATATTATTTATTATTTATTATAAGTAATTCTTGCCTTCCGGCTTAGGATGACATCCTTACATTCTAACCTGCTTAAAATCTATACTCATCTATTTCTAAATATTCCTATTACTAATTGCCCTTGGTATTCTCTCCTTTAACAATTTTAATAATTACCATCGCATAATAAAATGTAAAATCGATTAAATATCTCGATGTATGAAAAGAATGAACTTAATACCACTTTCAAAAATAACGGCTCAATTGCCCTCGATTATACCATCCGATTACCCTATAAAACATTGCTCACAATCAGTCGTGCACAACGCTCTGCCCTAATATCATCCTACCGCCACGCTGCCCAGACCTAGGTCAAAGAGCCTAGTGACACGATGATTTATCAGATTTATTCAAACTTCTATCCGAACGATTTCGCACACTATTTCCCCTTTCGTCGCGATTCGCAACCTCCTTTGTCCCCGTGACGACGGTAGGTGTTCCGTTTGAGCGTCAATGGCACGGCCGCCTTTCACGGGGAATAAAAGTCGTGATATTTCAATTGTTTACGAGCAGACTACTGGCTGTTGGTCGATAATAATTGTACGGCGGACGGCGTCCGGTTGAATTCGAGGGGACCAAGAAGAAACGTGGCTAGACCCGTGGTGTGTCGTATTTTATCGTTTTGCTTAGCCGGCTTCGTAGCCGTGTGCACGTTTATTTAAAAAGCCTCTGCTCCACGAGGACAATGTCCATTTGTTTCACGTACACCGTGGAGCGTGTACGAGGCGGAATGAAAGTACTTCTCGTGTTTTGTCGTTAACACGTTCGCCGGCGCGGCGAGACTCGGGCGAAATCTTATTCAGAATATAAATTAACTTTTTTTTTTTTTGTATCGACACGAAAGACGTAGACGGTGGACACATGTTAACGCGTTGGTCGTAATTGGAGTTCGAAGTCTTGATTGACATTGAAACTGATCGTTCCAGTAGCTTCCTTTGACGAAGAAGAAATTTGCTCGGAAGGGAAACGATGCATCCTGCGTGACAGTTTAGATGATAACTAGAGAAACCGTGAACCGAGGAAAAAGAGTCGCCTACAAATTGGAATACCCATCGAACGATTTATCCCAGAACGGATGGCCTGGATACGACCGGTAATTTTCTCGGTTTCTCTGAACGGAAGAAAAGGTTGTTAAAAAGCGTTCCAAGAATTAGCGGAAAACGGAGAAACTCGGACTCGAAGCGTTTCGAATCGAATTGGTAATCGACCCTATCGACTGGAATTATTCGAATTTTATTTACGTTAGAATGTGAGAATATTTACTTGCTTTTATTGACAATTATTATGCCGACTGAGATACGAGTTCAGTCGTTAAGTTAATAATTAATTTAAGACTTTAATTTCGAAAATAGCACGGCGTTTGCATGGAACATTGAAGGATAATCGCGTTAGACCGAAGGGGAATCAGAGAAACGGCGAATTCGATTGTTCCATAATTCAGTCGACCGTTGTGTAGCCGGTATCGAAGATCGATTTCTCGATGGGCCACGAACGTTTTGAAATATCGATGAGGCTCCCTCCAGACGAAGCTTTTTCAACCGATCGATCTTACCCCCGTAAGAAAATACACCTATGAACGAACCCTTAAGAGATTTCGTAACTACTACTAATAATAATAGGAGCTTGGCAGCCCGAGAAGAATTCGTGTCAGTTATAATTTGATGAAAAACGCCGGTGGCCCTTATTTCGTAATTTCTAACAAATTTTCGGTAATTTTTGGAATCCAAAATAATAAACAGTTTACACGGGACAGTCGTTTCAAGTGGACGGTACGAAACTTTCATTTGGCGTGTACAGTAAAGTTTAGAAATATTTGGCAAATGATATATAGGAATCCATAGGGATCCGTAGGAACCTGTACCCTATCTACATTCCAGATTCTTTGTATTTGTATGAGAATATTTGATTAACGTCCACGTGTAGGAAAACCACGCCGAGGACGCAGGGATTTTATGGGCTGCGCTCTTTGCATCGTAGGAAACTTCATTTCTTTGTTCAATTGGAGTTATGGAATAAATTCTGGGTAGAAACAACTTTGTAATTTTCATATCTCTCCTTATGTGTGCATTTTGCGATAAAATGATTACAATTCTTTAAAACTCTGCCCCCTTATAAATTACGATAATTATAAAATTGTTTGAAAATCGATTGTGACCATAATCACCTTCGAAATTTTCTATTGAACAAAAGATTTATATCGAAGGAAAAAAAGAAAACTGTTGTTCCACGTAAAGAGTGATACATTGTGAAAACATCGAGGCTGTAATCGATTGTGTCGGGTGCTATTGAACCCAGGACAAAGTGCAACGTGCAACGGCCATCGTAAGCAGTTTATGGCTACATCGATGTAGCCTCCGGTCACTATTGCCGTCGCAACGAGAAATGTCAACCTCCGGGTTTACCCTCGTCCACGATTACGATATCGTCGAGTAATCTGTCCTTGTTGGGTAATCGGACGGCCGACGAACACACGAGGAATGAACTAGGAAACGTTGACACGTGAAACGGCTACGATCACTTTTTTGAATGAATTCTTGCACGCCACACGAAACAATTAAGATCATTTCGTACATTGCCTTGTTCTTTTGAGTGTCTTCTTCTGTAATTGACGAGCGTTAAATTTTCACTCTTGAATAGTAATTTGAATCAATATTGGTATTTTTATTGTTAGCCGATTAATTCCAAAAGTTTCGGTCCGATCTTCTGTTCCAAGAGGGGGGGATGGAGGGAAAGGGGTTGAAAAATATTGAAATCTGAACGACGGTCACGAAACGAATGTTTCGCACGACAGTCAACGAGTCTAAACGATATCAACGAGGTTGCCGATCGGTCACCGTTTAATCTCTCTGCGGACTCGCGACAGCTCGAGCGTTTAAATGATTTCTAGGCTGCAGTTTCTCTCTGTTTAGCTCCAGTCGCTATGTTTTGCCGGCGAACCGACGGATTTAATAGAATCTATACGGATTATCCGGCTGCTGACACAGACGGTCATCGTACGGATTCTCCATCGTCTTTGTTGCCATTCTTCTTTTTATTCTTCCACATAACCTTCTGGAAGAGACTCGAACCCGTTTCGATAGGTGGCCACCAAAGTCCGGTCTCCTTTTTCGTATTCCTTTTACGAACCGGCCGATCGATGTACAATCCGTGTACCGTTCGGATATACAGTAAGTTTGTTAATATATTTCTTCCTGTCAAATCATTCCAACGCTTTAACCACTGGTAATTTCCTATAATTTCCTAATTACTAGTTACAGTTTTTAATTAATTACCGATTACCAACGTTCAGTAATTTATAATCGATTTATAATCAATTAATATTAATTACCAGTTGACGCCTTAATTTCAAGGGTTGTTCGGGTTTTTTTTTTATTTAAGACGATGCGTTCACCGGTCAGCAAAGGTGAACGTACTTATTAAGAAGTCGCTAGCCAAGGTAGTCGTTCGACCTCTCTTCGAGAGTTTCTCTCGATCGCTGGTCGACTACCTGACCGTTATCCAAACTTCATTCGCGTATGTGTGCGCCTCCTGCAAACTCTTAAACGTTTTATTCTACATCTTCAACTGGTTTGACGGTTTCGCGTTCTCGCGCTCCAAATCCTCGGATACTCTTTGTTTTTTTTTAAATCTCACCATTAACCCTCTTAGCGTTTAATACTTTTCTCAATTATTCAGATTGTTAAATAACAAGCACCGTTCTCGGTAGATTTAATTTAACGATTGTCCGAGGTGTTTAAAGGGTTGGATTTTACTACGAACACTTTAGGAAATATTTACGTGAAAATAAGCAGGGAGCAACCCTTATTTTCAATTTTTCTCATGAATGAATAAATGAATGAATGATGATTAAAGGTTTACGAATTAGTTTTCAGTCAGCAATCGGCGTATTAAATAGGCTTTCGGTGAGCGAATCGTTAATTTAACCCAGGCGTCGGCAACCTGTGACCCATTTGATAATTTCAAGTGACCCACTTGAGTTCCAACACTTTGAGAACACGTTGAAAAATAAACACTTTGAGATAGTGTAATTTTTCACAGTGCAATTTCCCCTAGTGTAAATAATCCCTAACGTTTATATTTCCTAGTGTAGTTATCCCCAGCATCTATATCTCCTAGTTTTATAATAAGTTATTATACCTTGGATGAATAATCCCTAGTTTCAATACTACCTGATGTAAATTATCCCTAGCGTCTATACACCCTGGTGTGATTATCCCTAGTGTATTTATCCGAAACGTCCATACTTCCTAGTGTAATTGTCCGTAGTGTTAATATTCCCTAGTATAATTTTGCAGATTGTAATTTTCCCTAGTATAAATAATCCCCAGTGTCAATATTTCGTAGTACAATTTTCTCCAGGGTTAATTATTTCTAGTGAAAATAGTTCCTATTGTTAATAATCCACTAGCGTAATTAGCCCTAGTTCCAATAATCCCTGATATCAAATACCCCTATTTTTAATAATCCCTAGTAATTTTGAAATATCCCTCAAACGGTAAAATCTTTTCAACAGATTGTAACAGTTTTCTCAATAAAATTTATCTTATCAGTCATTAACGGACTGTTTCAAAATGAAAATACCCATTGTCACATTTTACTTGATTTTTACCCGCAGCCGAAAAAGATTGCCGACGCCTGATTTAACCCATTACCTGCCAAAATTATTTATAGACTTTTTATTGATAATTAATTTCTTTTTATCACTTGTAGGACGATACCACAGCAAAGAAATATAATATGTCCCTAAAAAAGGGACAATGGTAGATAATCGGTTAAACGACATCGAACGATGAAAATGTTACTCACGAGATAATTCCAGGAGTCTGCGTCTCTCCGTTAACAGTTACAAACCTGCAAAAATTTCTATGAAAGGTTCTCCCAGGACACTGATCTCTATTTCTTTCAGATTTTATTTTTCACCGTCGACGATCGAGATCGCCGTCTCTTCGTTACGCAACTTTGAAAACGCAATACGAATACAACTTAACGATTTTCATGAAACTTTGTACTGCAAGAAAGATATTAGAAAAGAAAACACTATACACGCAATCTTTCAATCGATAAGGCAACGCAAAAATATACACTGAAATATCCTATGGAAAGAAACCTCTTACACGATCAAATTGTCATGAATATCAAAAAACAAAAAGAAAGAAAAGAACAGAACGTGCGTATATACAACTCGTGATGCTTAAAACTAGAATATTTTAAATTGGCAAATCGTTTATACAGAGCGAATCTTCCGAGGGTTGAAGAAATATTTTAAATTCTCCAAAATAAATATTAATATTTTCGATATACCCAAAATGATAAATTAAAAAACGTCCAACCTTTGTAGAAATTTTTAAGATGACCAATTCGAATGGTTCGCTCTGTATACATATAAATCTCGTTATACAGGGAATCCCCTGTTTATTCGAGAAAGACAGGCACTTATTTATCTCGTTACAAAACCCGATCGCGTTCAATAAATAATCCAGATATCGTTGAACAAGTCGCGTTGAAATGATTTCAGTGAATCGTTTGGAAATTGGAAACGAAACGAACGCAACGAGCAACATCGCGAAATTTGTTGCTCTTTGTATAATACAATGGCTTCTAACGAGAATCACTCACACAGGCGACGAGTTCACGCAAAACATTCACCCGTCAGGCCGTGTTCCAACTCGCACTGTTTGAACGACAACGATCTGTTCAACCGTGAAAGGAAAGGAATCTTCTTTTAACCCTTAAACGCATGCTTTACGACGAAACTCGTAACTTTATACTCGTGGCAACAGTTATTCGACAATTTACTTATTTCCTCGAACGAAAGAAATGTGAACAGGCGATACGGATATTTTGAATCGATTTTCTATGATTTCTGTATTTAAGGGTTAAAACGGATTCGTGAAATGCCCCGACGACAACGTAAACAAAATAATCTGAAAGAGAATGGCGAGGAACGATCGAATTGCAAGTTGGAACGCGGTCTTTCGCTTTGTATCATCTAACAGGTAAGAATCGTGTTGCATTCTTTTGAAACTTGATTTGGCGCTGTATAAACGCAGAGCAAGAAGTAACGCCATACCAGCAACGGACAGTTAACATTCTAGGACAATTTTCCATCTTCTACAACGCGACGAAGGCGGTACGTTTGATAGTGGTCGAAATTTTAACAACGTTATTATCGGGATGGCAAATAATAATTTGAAGATTAATCGAATCCCACCATGGCAGCGAACGAGTTAAAAGTCCGTGGTACAGGCGAATCAGTTTCCAAAAGAATACACGGATCGTGTGCGGCTGGATGCCTATACAAGGCCAGCGTAAACGCAGGTACATTTGGTATTCAGCGAGTCCCATCTCGAAACAGTCCATCCGAGGCGTATTGGAACACGGCCCCCCCAGAGTCACTTCCTGAACACACCACCGGTCTTGAGGAGCCACTCACCTGCAGCGGCGGCCCTGTTACAACGCTCCTCCTTCGTCTCGGAGCTGGTCGCACCGTGTGTCTGCAGCCCGTTGTCCAACACCTTTAAACCGACACCTGGATCGTTGACCGCAGGCACAATTGTCGTCGTAGGGGTAGTCGTCGACGGCTCGATAGATCGTGGCTGCTTCCTTGGATCGTGAACGTCTCCAGGTCGTTCTGCAGTTGGCAACCCTCGCCCCGAGTCCGCCATCGAGCCGCGCTGCTGTTCCTGGAGCAAGCAGGCGCTCGACAACAGGTCCCATTGGCGTAGCTTCTCGCGGTCCAGCTCGAACGCCGCGGACGTGCTCGCCGACACTTGGCTCTCCGAGATCGAGCGAGCCGGGGGAAGGTTGCCTTCCTCTAAAAAATGACTCCTGTCCTCGTCAGTCGCCTTCCGGTACGCCTCGTTCTGTGCGTCCCACACGTAGCCACCCGCGTGGATACGCTCCATCGACAGGCTCTCGTAGGTCAGCTCGTCGACCACCCTGTCCTGGTCTGTGTTTGGCCGGCGCTTCACCCTGGGTCTCTCGGACTCTTCGCTGCAGTGCTCCCTTCTCAGGATCACGCTGTCGTTCACGTAAGTGGCGCCACGGGTCACTTTGTTACGGCTTTTGGTGTCCGAAGTGGACATCGTGGGTCTTGGGGGGCTGTCCAGATTGTCGAGGGACCTGGCGTTCCTCAGGCTCACCCTTCGGAGGCTCTCCCTCCACAGGGAGTCTTGTTCCCAGGGATCCTCGGCGCTGAAGTTGCTGTTCGACGCGGAAACGTCACCGGTGCCCAGATTTTGCGGTACTTCGTCCACCTGGGTAGGCTGCACGGTCGCCACGCGATTGCTTCGGTTCCTCTGCTCCACCAGATTCTGCAAACCCGCGTCGTCCAGAAGACCCTCCAGAGACCTTGATCTACGGTGCGACGTCTGCGTCGCGTGAATCAGCTCGAAGCTGTCCCGATTACTCGTTCGACTGTTGGACTTGTCTCGAAGACCATGAGGATACAGGTTTCTGGTGCTGATCTCTGCCGTGGAAATATCAGGCAGAGGATCGGTGGACTTCACCCTTCTGAGAGTATCCGCTTCGTAGAAGTTCTTCTTGTCCACTAGATCCACCTTGTTGTCGCCCAACAATTGACACGTGGTCTTCCTCAACTCGGCAGCTATGCGCCTGGCCTCGTCGATGTCGTCCACCTGTATCTGTCTGGGCATCTGCCTCGATATAGGATTCACGATGCGACCTATGTCGTTCCTCTTGTTCAAAGCCGAAGCATCGTCCCGCTGATTGTTCAACTGAGGCAGCCTAGAGGTATGCGGCTTGCTCGATTCGATGTCGACCGCGTTCACGCTGGCCTGCAGGTCCGAGTAGTAATACGGCGCGCCGGACTGCTCGTTCTGGGCACGAATCTCGATAGGCAAATAGGACTGCGAAGCAGGATTCGTTTTGACGGTGGGTGTTGAAGTGGGATAATGACTGGAGTCCTGGCTGGAGGAGGACCTGTGGTTCGATATCATGGAGTATCGAGCGGAATCCTGGCTGGCCGATCTAGAATGACTCTGGAATCGTTGGTCGGGATAGGGACTAGTGTTCTGCAGCATGCTGGTCGTCAAATTGTTCCCGTGGTTTCCCAGGGAAATGGATCCCGTGGGCGAGTGCATCGAGGACTGGGCACTGGCCGGCCTCTGACAGGCCATGGAGGTGGAAATCGAGTAGCTGGAGTCTCTGCTGTGAGAGGCGGTCAATAAATTGTTCTGAGATCCTCTTTGAAGCCTATGACTAACGTCTCGTGTCTGTTCGTTGTCAGAGCGGATTGCCGGCGAGCCTCTGAGCGGAGAAAAGCTCGTGACGTTCTCGTAATGGGCATCGCCCGTGAAAGACTGCGAATGCTGATGAGAGGGTGGAACGACGTCGCTGACTCTCATCGAAGGCAAACTGCTGGCAGATCCCATCTTGTTACCAGCGGCGTACCGTAGGGACTGCTCGAGATTGTTGAAGCCCAGGTTCACCTGGCCCGAGAGATCGTGACAGGTGGTCTTCTGAAGCTTGTCAACCACTAGCATGTTCTCGTTGAAGCCGTAGATGCTGTTGTAGCTCAAGTCCTTCGCGTACAAATCGACGTTGAAGGCGTCGCGAGCCTGCAGCTCCTCCAAGTACTGATCCAAGTCGATGCTAGCTCCGTCGAAGCGGCTTCCAAGGGACTCCAGTTCGTCCAAACTATCCAGAACCTCGCAAACCTCGCTGACTGGCCTAGTTTTCAGCTGTCTGTGTCTGGCCTCCTCTTCGGGCGTCCTTAGCTCCACGGAATCGCTCCCGGACGCGCTTTCCAAGGAGATCCGACTGTCTCTGAAGGTGGAACTGATCGTTGCATCCGAGAATCTCGACGGAGGTCTGTGAGTCTCCACCTGACCCATCGGTTTGTTCCACGACTTCGGCGAGTCCCTGTTCGATCCGTTATCCTTCATCACCGCTACCTGTGGGGACACCTTCTTGATCTCCAAGGACTCCTGCATGTCCAGGGAGTCTAAATCGTCCAATGGCGGAGGTGTAATTGGAATCGGAGGCGGTGACACCAACTCACTGTCGGACGAGTCGTGCAACTCGGCGATCATCGTTCGACTGGCGCCCAAGTAATAAGAAGCGGGTCTGAAAGTGTCCGACAAACTGAACCTCGGGTGTCTTGGAGCGTCGATAGAGTCAAGATCCTTCGACGATTCGTCGTCGGCGTCAGAACTATCGGACTTTAGGGTTGTTAAAATATCAGGAAGGTCGGCCCTCGAGTGACCGGAATCGTCGTGACTCCTCTTCTTCGACGACATCTTACCAACATCATTCTCTTCCTTCTCCGACAGCTGACTCACCTCCATGTAAACAGGCTCCATCTTGCTGTCGGAAACGCAAACGAACTCGTAATGGGGCGTGTCCAAGGTGGAATAATCCCCAGAATCGTGTTTTCTATTCTCATCGGCGGGTGCCAGAAGAGAACGCGTCATTCCGTTCTGAGCCATCTCCACGTACGAGCTCTCTTCGTGTTCCAAGTTGGCGAACAAACTCCCCATCATCTTTGGATTCGGTCTGTCGTCGCAGTTGGGATCTAAAATTGCCTTCCTAGGCGACATGGGCAGGTAGTGTTCTTCGGGGCTGATGTCTTCTTGCTTCACCGTGGGACTGGTGGTTCCGCTCTCTCCAGAGAAATGATCGCCGTGGGTCAACAACGACTCCGTTACGCTCAGCCTGTTGCAACCAGGATTCGACACGCTGTCCAGATCCTCGTTGGGAGTGATCTGATCGCTCACGCTCTCTTTGGAAGACGATCTTTTCTTTCTCCTGAAGGACACACCCCCCTTCTTCTTCAGCGTGTCGGTATAAGGCTCGTAGTCGTCGACAGGTTCAGGTACGACCTGATCCGCTTTGTCCTCCCTCTCGTTTCCTGTCTCCTCGTTCTTATCCCGTTGATCCAGATCGCTTCCTGTGTCGTAGAGCAACGCCTCGGAGTCGCTAAACACCCCACGGTGCTTCACTTCCTGCCGCCTTCCGTACTCCTGTCTCTGTACCTGTTGCGATTTCCTCTCGAAGTCCGCCAACAGGTCCTTCACCGATTTGTTGCTGTCCGTGGACGCCTGCTTCGCGTGACCCTCCTTCCTGTACTTGGGATCCTGAGGCTCGGATTCACCTAGCGCAAAGTTGCGAATGACCGACGAGGTCTTCTTCGAGCAATCCAGCTTCGAGACGTGAGCTTCTGTCGCCTGAAACGGCGACACCTTCAGAGGTTCCTGCATTGCTAGCATCTCTTTGACAGGGCTGGAGTTGTCAATGTTAGATTCGAACGACCTGATCCTGCACTGTACCAGGTTCATCGTTTCCAATTTACCAGGAGACCTATCCTCACCCGAGGATTCCGCTTCTTCCTTGGGCTTGATGTACTGATACGAGAACTCTTTGATGACCTTGCTCTCGTCGATGTTGCAGTCCCAATCGTCTCGTTCCTTCTTCGTTGTCCACTGAACGGTTTTCTGCGGGGACCAGGACTCGGCTGGGTAACCAGTCGACGAGTTCTGACTCTTGTTCACCTGTTCGAAGGTGACAGAGGTCTTCAGGATTCCCGAAGGTTTCTTCTTCGTCTTGTCCTCGTCGTACGTGCCTTCCAGGTCTTGCTGATCGCATCTTCCAATGGATCTCTGCGCTTCGGGAGGTAAGTACGGCGGGGAATGATCAGTGGTTGGAGCAGACGGGAAGCTGACTTCCTCGTAGCCGGCGTCGGGTGGTATCCCGCCCAGAGTGGACAGAGCGGGACTCGCTCGATGCTCGTTCGGGGCTCGAAGGCTCGGATTCTGACGGCCGCTCCCGGGTACCGAGTCCTGAACCGGGTTCCCCGACGAACGATTCTCTCCGGGCTGCCGGGGGCTCCTTCCTGCATGCGAGGGTCTGCGCGTGCGCTTCCTCCGGACATCTCCCAGCTCTAATTCGTCCGTTACAAAACAAACACACGAGGAGCTTCGTTACTCACGAAGAGTGATTAATGACAAACCAGACCCACTCGACGCAATCCAAGCTAAATTACCAAGCTGCGATCGATCCTTATCGTTGCGATAATTCATCAAACCATTTTCATGAAATTTAGTTAAATCATCCGAAATACTCAAAATTAATATTAATTGAAAATTAACTGTCTTCGTCTTCGTCAATCAAAAATTTTGTTTATTAAAACCGAAAAAGTTTATTCTACGCGTGAATCTACATCCATAGAAACTATCGTAACCCAAGTAGATTGCAATGATGACAGTGGATGATTAGTGTTGTCCGAGTTAATCGTCATTCTTGGCATATGTTTAATTGCAAATGCCTAAGGCTTTGATTATTGAAACCCAGGTCCAAAGTAATCGAACACAGCTAACCTAATGAATCTACTCGCGCATTTGAACCAAAAAAAAGAATTATCGCAACGATAGAAGTACTCGATCAACTCGACAGCAAAGAACACACATATTACGGGCTGCAAGTTAAAATGGCAGCCGCAGGTTGTACGCAGCTACTACGGATACAGTGTTAGTGATATAATCCACGGCATGCCATGCTGACCCACATATGTCGCAGAAGTAGTAGTACGACGTTTCTTAGTATCACGTGTACGAGTGTTAGGTCGTCGTAACGGACGGTTTCGCTTATATAGTTAAAATTCCAAAGGTGTTAATCGTTCCCATTCACCAGTCACAGCCCAGACCCCGACAGCAGCAAAGAGAAGGAGCCCCGCGGACAGAATTGTTTGCAGATTACATTTTTTCTGCTTTCTTTATTTCATTTATCTTTCTCTATGTACGTATATATATATGTATATATATATTCCTTTCACCTTTCCACTACAAACGTCGTCAGCCCTAATCGATAGAAACGAGAGACACAGCTAAGAGATAAAAGAGGAAGGATCAAGGAATCAGGAAATGTTTTTCAGCTCGTTCTTTCTTTTCGGCAAAGATTCTTCTCACTGATTAATCGCTAGTTTAACAACGATGATGATGAAGTAATCGTTCACGCAGATGAATTTCAAAGAATGATTTATTAAAAGATACAAAAAAATAGAAGAAAAGAAAATTAAAAAAAAAAAAAAAAACAGAATTCAGTGTTTCGTCTTGGTCGGTATCGTTTCACGTCTTTGGTATAAGTTGTCTCGACACGTGCAACACCATACACAGAAGCGTTTTTCGTTCTTTGAACTCGCAGAACTATCGGTGCCGATAGATCGACCGTGGTTAGAGCGGTTTTTACGGGTTAGAGTTTGCTATCGGTCGCAGCACAATACACCTATCTACTTCAGAATCCTTTCAATCGCAGAGCCTGTTCGTGGAACCCGATTATCGGGTTGGCAACTAAACACGCGATTTTTATATATTTTCGTATGGATTCCGAAAACAATATATTTATCGGAAAGGAAATTTTGTATGTTATTCGAATACGTAGAAAGCCAGCAATCTTTCACATTCGATTGTGGAAAGCTCGCTTTAACTGCCAACCTAACAATATCCTGTCATCGTTCAAATTTTGAAAACAATAGCGAAGCAAGTAAAAGATACTTTTCAATCTTCGATGTATTTCCAATCATTAACCCTATGCACTCGTAGCATTTTTAAATACGGTCGACGGAGAAATTTCCACAAACCAATGTACTATTTTGGAAGAAAAAAGTTACAAATATTTCTGAATCTGTTTTTATCCCTCTCCTAAATAAAACTTATAAGTAAATTAAATATGTCCCCTGAGAAGGATCGACCGGGTGCAAAGGGTTAAGAAAGTTATTGAAATGAAATGAAATCAAAAGGGTTCCACGAGAGAGGCACGAATCGTAGAAAGCCACAAAGTCAGATAATAAGTTCAGGCGATGCGTCCCTACCTTCGTCGTCGCTGGAGTAGCTGTTGTATCGCGAAACGTTGGCGACAGTCCGACGCCCGTCGCTGCTTTTGCTTCGTGGATGAGGACGATGAGCAACGTCCTCCCTTCGACGGGAATGACGACCCTCGGCGACCGAAGCCTCGTGGGCAGCCAGCTCCAGTAACGCCTGCTGCTTGTAATAAGACGACAGCTCGTTTTGAACACGGCCTCTGTTCGCGGAACCGGATGGCTTCCGGGTTAACGGCGACTGCAGCATCCGCTGCTTCCATTCCAGCAACCGCTTCATCGACTCCTCTCGCTACAACCACACAACCACCCTTTGTAGCCACACCTTTTTTTTTTCGCCTTCAGTTTCGTTCTTTTAACAGAATTGCGATGGAAACTAAATAACTCGTGTATTTCGAAGGGTGAATTCAAGCGTGAAAGGTTTTCAAATTTTCATTTGCGAACGTGGGACTTTTTGCCTCGAAATGGCAGGGAAAAATATTCGTTCGAGCGTAAGTACAGTTATCTCGAAGAAAGAGGATGTTAATCTAAAAATTTGAAAGAAGCAACGAAAAGAGGATCGTTAGAATTCAACGCACGCGCGTACAGACATAAGGAAGTATCATGCGCGATGTTTCACGTTCAAAGAAGCGCAAATAGTTTCTTTCAACGATGACGAGGATCGAATGGATCGTAGTGAAAGCAGAATCACGGAACGTTGTGGCACCTTTGGACGTGACTGAAATGCACCTACACACTCCTGTGCATTGCAAATTTTTCTCCGTTAGAAAAAGAAGTGTAAAAGGAATTAAAAAAACCCTCTCGTCGCTCGTCGCTCGTGTTCCTTATCCCTTCAAAATCAAAAATTAAACCTGAATAACCTTCATTCATAATTCTCTCTTCGTCGATTAATAATTTAATAATTTAGAAATAGAAAATCTAAAAATTGATTAAACGATTACATTCAAATCATTACTGCCTTAGCTCTCCACTGTCCAAGGATTAACCCTTTCCACTCGGAGCATTTTCAGCTACGATCGAATCCAGTCCATTTTGACAGCGAAATTTCCAAAAATCAATGCACCGTTTTGGAAGAAAACAGAAAAATTTCTGAATCGTGTAAATAAACTTTGGTAAATTAAACGTGCAACCGAGTGCAAAGGGTTAATTTTCACTGGGAATATCCCCGCTGCCGATGTTAGCCGAATTATATTGAAATCGAAGCACGAGAGTACTCGAGTAAAATGGCGGGGGCTCGTTTGTCCCAGCAAGTATTCTTTCCGAAGGATGGAAGGCATCGTTGCACGTGACTGTACCCGAGGCACAGGTTGCGACTCGGCGTGAATCATCTACCTGAGAAATTGTTCTGTCCATCAACGAGCCGAGGAACACGGGTCACGATTGCAGCAGGAAAGCCAAGGGACGATTTATGAGTCACCTGTTTGTTCAGCCCCCTCTGTTCAGAATTAGTTAGAAAAATTCCTTTCATAAGGAATTTTTCTAAATATCCAACGTATCCAGAGTAATAATTTAGGAACGAAGAGAACCAAACTTTCATATTAATTACTTTTTACAATAAAATCATTAGAATGTAATAATGTAAATTCTCTGAAAAATTTGCACACAGGGTGTTCGATTTAACTTGACCATCTTGAAGATCTTGTTTATTTTTTACGATAGAAAAACAAAGTCGGAGGAAAGCATTATTTTGTTCGAACGGGCAGATATTATGATGGTTAAGAAATTTTTCTCAAGGTCATTGAAGTTTTTTTTAAAAACGGTACAGTAAATTTTCATCATCATGATACGATAACTGTGACCTATAATAGTGACCTTGAAGTACATTTCAGGTAACACAAAGAAGACATTAATCGTTTAGAAATTTTTATTGAAACTGCTGTACATCATTTTGAGCACTTGTTGCAATTAAATTTCTGTCGTTAATCTTTCTATCAGTTATTTTTGTCCATCTTTGTTCATCAGTTATTTGGCTTTATGAATTTTTTGTATTTCAAAGTCACGCGAAAGTCATAATATCATGAATTCCTGTGACATTTTTTTCTGATCATAAAAAATAAGCAAGATATTCAAGATGGTCAAGTTAGGTGGGACACCGTGTATGTGGCACTTGGCACACTTTTGGAATTCCTTCCCAAACCGATCACACGTCACAGCTTACACAATTTTCTGCCGGTCTTAATTTCTTATATCATCAGACCAATCGTTTTATCGGTCACTCACGATTTCACGATAGAAATCTTGTAATTTCACAATTTTTCTTTAAACTCAATAGTCTGTTTAATGTTTCAAAACTTTTTCCTAATTTACTTCAATAATTAATTATTATACACTTTATCACTTTGGCTGTCACGATGGTCACACGGTGACCGGCACTCGACGTATTTTACTTACAATTAGTGATGAAATAAACTGTAGATAGCGTTAATATTAAGTTGGTAATACTAGCTATCGGTTTGAAAGGTTAAATCTTAACACGTTGGCTGCCACGGGGGTCACCGGTGATCGGCACCCGAAATTTTGTACATACAATCAAATAATTACCAACAGAAATGATAAAACAAACCACGGATAGCGTTAACATTAAGCTAATAATGCTAGCTAACGAATTGAAAAGTTAAATTTGAAAATTAGTTGATTGTATTGTTAATAATTAGGATTTCAGCGTGTCTGACTACCCACGTCCGTTTTCACTATTCCAGTCAAAGTCGAGTGGCACAGTGAAAACAGACGTACGATTAATTCTCAAATTTAACCTTTCAATTCGATAGCCACTTGATTGTAAATAATTTCGGTGTTAATATTTATGTCACCGAATAAACAATAAAAAATGACGTTGAGGGGGGAAAAAAAAAGAAAACCAGCCGACTCACCTGTTGAATTTTCCGTTCACCATCCCTCGAGTCCTGTTCGGAGGATCGTTCGCCGTAGTCGTCGTCGTCGGGGTCCAACGCGGCCGGATGTCGGGTCCTCGGAAGCCTGGCGGACGCCGACCTGCAGAACTGTTGCTGTTCGTTCCATCGTCTGGCCGCGGCGTGAGTAGCGTGACACGTTTGGCTGGTCGTGTGACTGGTGCTCGATCTGCCCCACCCCATCGACGAACAAGACTCGTAATCCCGTGGAATTCGTCGTGGCAGCGTTCCGTCTTCAAGGTGACTCAGCATTTCCCGGCTGTTCGACTCGTAGCTCTTCTCCCTCAACGATCTTCGCAACTTTGCGTCCGCGTTGCTGTTCACTCTGAAACGAGATCAAACCCTCTGGACCTAGGATTTCTCCTCTCGACTTCGAATAATTGTCTTCGTTCGCCGATATTATGAAAAAATAAAGTTAATTACTGTGTCGAATGAAGCTGGAAATAAGCAAGGTATGTATCTATGGAGTGATTCATGTTTTTTTTCTTTTCTTTTTTGAACCGATGACTCACTCGGTATGCCTTTGGAGCGACTGATGCGGCATCGCGTGCTGCTGATGAACGTGTTCCCGTTGTCCTCGTCTCGAACTCGTGCCGGAAGCATCCTGTCCGGGTAGCGTGGATATTCTGGCATCGTCGATCCTCCCTTCCCGTATTCCCGTTGATTTCGACGGCATTGTCGCTCGGGAGAGCGACTGATTCCTTTGTTGCTGGTGATGCTGCGGCGTCTGGTGCAGGTACACCGCCGACTGTCTCATCTGTGCCGCGTATCTGAAGCAACATCAAACATACCGGACTCTGTTCAATCGAAATAACATTTTAGGTATTATCTGTACTTGTTCGAAATTGCAGGCAAACGAAACTTGGCTATGAAGAATTTTCTTCGACAGTTTGACAAGTTACCTCTCCTCGGAATAGAAATATCCATCGTTAGCACCGTCCGACGGAGTGACTATGTCTAAACTCGACTTAGGCCTCTGCGGACGCCTCTGTTGACTCGTCGATTCTTCGCACTGAGGTGGTAGTTGTTGCTGCGGTTTCCGGTTCGCCTCGTACTCTAAAAAGTCCGCGCTGTGCGGCCGTGGCGGTGGTTGTGCCCTCGGTTGTCTCATTATTGCAACTGAATCAAATTCAATTAACATTTTTCTACGCTACCTTTACCTTTTTCTTCTTTAACCACTTCGGCACTGCCCTCGTCTCGAAACCTTGCCCACAGCAGGATATTTTGTCTATCGACTATAGTCGACGCTCGTACCGAAGTGGTTAATTCGTACAATATCGCGATATTAAGAAATATGATGTTTCCTTATTGGTTTAAGGGATTTTGAAAAAATCGAACATTTTGTATTGACTTAAAAGGTACCTTAATGTCTTAGAAATGAAATGGCAAAAGATTGCGGATGGGGAAAAATCTCTGAGTACCCGAATTTCGAAATCTGGCGAGGTCTTTCGACGAGGTCTTTCGGTGAGCTTGAAGACGCTCAGAACAGAAACGAAAGAGCAGGACATTGATCTGGAAGGCCAATTGTATGGCGAAGGCATCGCAGATTGAAAGTATACGTATAAGAGCTATCTTTAATTTTTACAGCTAGGGCAATATACTTGAAACTTTAACTGTATATTCAAAACTAAATTCTCTACTATTATATTGCATAGTTCTTCTGTTATGGAAATTTTCAACCTTTTTCAAAGAAAACGCGCCATTTTTGCAAAAATCAATATATCAAAAAAATCCTACGTACTTCGGTGGCTGTTCTAATATGCGATCGAAAAAATTTTCGTTTTTTATCCTGAGTTAAAAATTGCAGTACCTGCCCTAAAAAAAAAGGCATTATCGAAAAAATGTTGTACAGCCCCCATTTTGACTTTAATCATTACACAAAAATTATGTTTTCAAGTTTATCAGTTGTACAATAAAGGCCTGCTTACAGAATTTTCGTTTATCCCATCATTTTGCTAAAAAGAATTCCCAAACTTACTTTAGAGTGGCCTAACCCCTTAACACGGTGGTCGACGGTGACCGGCACCCGAAATTTTCCACCATTAAATAATTAGCGAAAGAAGCGATGAAATAACCTACAGGTATCGTTACTATTAAGCTGACAATGCTAGCCATCGAACAGAAAGGTTAAACAATCGATTGTATTCTTAATAATTCGAATTTCAGCGTGTCTGACCGTCAACGTGTTAAAAGAGATTAGAAATACAAAACTGCAACATTTCACACCCTCGACAATCAAGTAACTTAAACGCACCGTTAGAAGCCGTGACGGGAGAATGAACCGGTTGCTGATACTGCTGATGCTGCTGAGCATACAGAGGAATCGGTATGGGAGCCGGCGAGGCTCCCTTCGTGTAACCAACAGGACCAGCCGGCCTCTGATAAAGCTGAGGTGCGCCATAAACTTCCTCGTAATCCCCGTTACCCCTATTGGTCCTGGGTTTTGCCGCGCTGCGCCCGTAAGTATCCGGTGTTCGCCTCTCCGTTTGCATCTGACTCGTGTAACCGTAATTCAATCCCGATTTATCAGTTCTGAGACTCTGTTGAGACGGCTGACTCATCCTGGTCCCGTAGATCATGCTGCGACTGTCATAGTCTGACATGGGACTCTTGCTGGTCACCGTCACGTCCGGCGACACCGGCGACTTCCTATAGTCAGGATCTGGGGACGGCGTCGAATACTCGGTCGATCCGTCGGTCAGTCTTCGAGGTTTTGGCGGGGCATTCGCGTAAATCGGTTGGCCAAACTTCCTGGGCATGGGTTGGACAGTCTGGACGTTGCTGGCCAGATGAGACTGGGTCTGTTGTTGTTGTTGTTGAAGATGCTTGTGCTGATGGACCTGATGGCCCGACGGTGTGTGCTGATGCAACATCTGCTGATGAGGATGAGTTTGTTGAGAAGCCATCAACTGGCCATACTGTTGCTGTTGCTGAGACGTGCTGGCTTGAATATACGGGGTTTGCTGTTGGATCCATCCGTTCACCATGGGTTGAACTTCGTTCACGTTATTGTTGTTGTTGTTATTATTGTTGGAGTTCAATAGGATGTTGTTGTTGTTGTTGTTGTTAGCGGTGGTGTTGGTGTTGCCGTTGCTGCCACTGAGGTTGGGGAAGGATGCGGTATTGACGCTGTTGGGGCTGGAGTTGTTGTTGGACGCGTGGCTTGGATCGTCTCGGGACTGGAAACCATGAAAACCGGAGTCGCTGTCGTCGGCGCTGTGGTTCAGGATCGAGGATATCGAGGACACGCTCGGCCTGGCGCTTCGCTCGCCATCTTGCTGACCCGCTATCTCGATCACCACCGCTGCCTCGCCTGCTCTGCTAAAGTATCATTTTCAATTTGTTTATTAACCATTTGCACTCGGCTGTCATTTCTGAGGAGACACATTTTTGATTTATCAGAGTATTTTGAAACGTGACATTTAAGTTTTATTTATATTAGAACGTAGAAAATTGAGGAAAGGAATAAAAATAAATAGACTCGCAAGTTTGTAACTTTTTTCTTCCAAAATAGTACGTTTGGTTTTCGGAAGGTTTGTTGGAGAAGCAGACTAGATTCGGTCGTATACAAAGATGCTCCGAGTGTATAGGGTTCGATATTCTGTTTATCTTGCTGTTCGTTCGGTCGATTTCCAAGTAAAAGCGAAATTCGTGACCTGATACTCGATCAAGACGGAACGTTGGAGTATGACAACCTCCAAAAAAACAAGAAAACGGAAGATCAGAATCGCGGTAAGGTAAACAGTTAACTGGATGGACCGCTGTGCAAACCGAAAGATCGACAAACTAGAGTGGTGAAAGTTTCGTCTCTGGTCGTGGAGTGATTAGCTTTGAGAACGAGCATGCTGAGCCCACAGCTGGATTACATCCGGCTAGAAACTTCCTCGTTATCGACGTTGCATATTGAATGAGCATTTTTCGGTATTCTTTATCTTTTTTTCTTTTCGACGAAACGTTCGAAGTAACGGCAAACGAATCGCCTTTAACTCCGTTAATCAGCGAACAACTTTGACAGACGCAAATTAACCGGGCAAATGGCGTTGCACTTGTCTGAAACCGGAAATTGAACTCGTGTTGCTTCGAAATACATTTGACTCACGTAAACGTGGCTCACGGTACGTCGGAATGGAATTTGTATTGGGTTGTCCTAAAAGTTTCTTTCCCTGTCTGTACACGACGGTTCGTGTGACAGTGTTCACAGAAATATGATATTATGCAGCTTCCGGAGAAATGGAAGATGATGAAAGGGCAAAGTGAATTGTACATAACTCAAAAATGCGACACGAAACATAAAGTATTATACATCTGTTGTTTACTGACACGTTGAGCGCGGCGCTGATTTTGCTGCCCTTTCCCCGTTCAGCCGGCAGCGAGCGAGCGCTCAATTATAATTTATTTTTTAACCTTGACACTGCCGGTCTTACGCACCGACGCCGCCATACCGAAAACTTTGAACTTTGGAAATTTGAAATTTAGAAATTTGATATCTGGAATTTTGATATTTGGAAATTTGAAATTTGGAAATTTGGCAAAATAGAGATTTAGAAATTTGATATCGGGAAATTTGGAAATTTGAAATTTAAAAATTTGGAAATTTAGAAATTTGAAATTTGGAAATTTGGAAATTTAGAAATGTGAAATTTGGAAATTTGGAAATCTGGAAATTTAGAAATTTGGTAATTTGGAAATTTTAAATTTAGAAATTTCAGATTTGAATGTTTGAAATTTGGAATCTTGGAAACTTAAAATTTAGAAATATGATATTTGGAAATTTGGAAATTTGAGATTTAAAAATTCGAAATTTGGAAATTTATAATATAGAAATTTGAGATTTGGAAAGTTGGAAATTTGAAATTTAGAAATTTGATATTTGGAAATTCAAAATTTGGATATTTGGAAATTTTTAATTTAGAAATTTGAGATTTGAATGTTCGAAATTTGGAATATTGGAAATTTAAAATTTATAAACATGATATTTGGAAAGTTGGAAAATTGAGATTTGATACTTTGGAAACTGAAAACTTAGAAATTTGATATTTGAAAATTTCCAAACGAAAAGTCCACTGTCAATCCCCAGGGACTGACGTCGGCTGAACGGAAAGTTCACTGTCAGTCCCCAGGGACTGACGTCGCGCCCAATGAAAGGAACTTTTACGACAACCTAATATTTAGAATAACCTTCCCGGTTATTTTACATCGAAACTAGTCCAATTTGATCGCAAAGGAACATGCAACTATTATTATTTTAACGAAACAAAGGCTTACGGGTTTGGATCCTGAAGAAGAGTCGCCAAAGTTAACGCGTTCACCCATTGATTCATACTCTCGAAACTATCGGCTGCGAAATGATAAGTCCTCATGTTCGCGTGCTCGGCCTTGAACGCGAATTTTCTATTAACTTTGTCCTCAGATTTGCAAACGGTAACCTTGTACGATGGTAACAATATCGAGCCCAATAATTTCTCCTCTTCCGGACCTGCGAACATAATTTCACAAATTATTTGACATACACTTTCAAATATTGATGCAATTCTTATTATTTCAACTATTAATTAAAACGTTATTTGATTCGACCAAGAATTTAGTCTGAAAATTAATTAGTCTAATTCTTTGTAGACAAGTATGGTTTCGATTTTGAGGAACGTTCGACGGAAACGTGACTTTGATAGAACAGTCAGAGTCTCGAGTTGCTCATCAATCACGAACAAGTTTCGAGGAAAATGATTTCTGTGTTTGACAAATCGAAAAGTTCGATTGGTCGCATTCTGGAAAAATAGGGAAAAAAGGAAACTCGACGAAGCGGTGGCACGCGTTTCAGTTCGCGTCTGTTCGAGACACCGGCATAAATCCTGGCCGTTGAATCACGGGGCAGAGGAAAGAATAGGGAAGAAGATAAAAAGTGTTGTAAATTTCGTTGCGAATGTCGGAACGGACACGCGGCTGAACAGAAGAACGAAAGATGTACGATGCGGCGTGAACGGGTACACGTTTCCACCAATTTATGCATTGTTTCCTTCTATACCAACAGATTGTTCGGTGTGTCAGACGTTTGTTTGGCAAAAATAAGAGATATTTCATAGGAATTTCTAAAAATTTAAGCCTCCAACGATCTTTGAGATATGCGACAATTTCAATTTAATTTCAAATTTTTCCAAAATTTGGACTATCTAATTTCAGTCAAAGCACTCTTTACGTATCTTGTAGTATCCGATATTCACAGGTTAACACGTTGAGCGCGACGTCAGTCCCTGGGAACTGACAGTGAACTTTCCGTTCACCCGGTGTCAATCCCTGGGAACTGACAGTGGACTTTTCGTTTGGAAATTTCCAAATCTGAAATTTTTAAATTTTAAGTGTCCAAAGTAAATACCAAATTTCTAAATTTCAAATTTCCAAATGACAGATTTCTAAATATTAAAATTTCCAAATGTCAAATTTCTAAATTTTAAATTTTTAAATTATCGAATTTCCAAGTGTCAAATTTCTATATTTTAAATTTCCAAATTACCAAATTTCGAACCTTCAAATCTCAATTTTCCAAATTTCTAAATTTCAAATTTCCAAATGTCAAATTTCTAAATTACCAAATTTCCAAATGTCAAATTTCTAAATTTTAAATTTCCACATTACCAAACTTCTAAATTTCAAATTTCCAAATGTCAAATTTCTAAATTACCAAATTTCCAAATGTCAAATTTCTAAATTTTAAATTTCCACATTACCAAACTTCTAAATTTCAAATTTCTAAATGACAAATTTCTAAATTTTTAACTTCCAAATTACCAAATTTCGAACTTTCAAATCTCAAATTTCTAAATTTCAAATTTCCAAACTTCAAACTTTCCGGTAGGGCGGCGTCGGTGCGTGAGACCGGCAGTGTCAGGTTTAAAAAATACATATTGTAATACATATAACATTTCAATAACAGAAAGTATATAAATTTTATCAATTTTATACAAACTTCATTTATTATTCCTTACGCAATTTAAAAAGTTTAACTTCTTAACAGACTTTATTCAACCCGTATTAAAGTTTCCTACCGCGGGTAGAAAAGTACGTTCGTTTTCTCATTTTAATCTTCATCCTACGGGGAATAAACAAACTGTACGTAAAACAAGAATCATTAGACGAGCAGGAAAAGAAGAAAACGTTCTCGAGAGGGGTTGCTTTCGAACCGGAACAAGTACGTAAGTACGAAATCAGGGAACCCGTGCAATTAGTGTACCCCCGGAAACGATCTGGTGGATGAGGAAATAAGGGCGGGAGGATGCAGTATGACGGTCGGAAATTGGAAATGGTCGAGTGTACCGGTGAAAAACAACGAGACTCGACTCGGATGAGAGTTGAAACCGTGCCAAAATCTGCATGCGGCCGACGAATGCCGAAAAAAACAAACAAACAGAAAAAAAGAAGAATAATAATTGTTAATTTCATCAGAATTGTCTCGTCGAGATTCAAACTCCACCGACGTTCGCCGGGAACAATCGAATCGATATAAAATTCATTTCACTTTCGTTCTCTAAATACAATCTGATAAAAAAAAAAAAAAAAATACTTGTTGCATTTCGATATTTGACAATTGATAGCTTCAATAAATATTTTTTAATTACCCGTGAACGGTGTGCGTTAAAGCGGATGTATTATTAACAATTTATACACCGCGAGGAGTAAAAATATCGATAAAAATAATTATAAACGTATTAAAATAGAATTTTCTCAACTATTAAAAAATTGTTAACAACATCGTACCAGAGTTAGTTAGGTAAAGGTTGTAGGGGCAAGTTTGTTTATTTACAAGTAAACAGTATGGATCGAAGATATATCTTATACTACATTTTTTATAATCATGAAAGTGACTTATTTATGGTACGAATGACAGAAACGAGGTGAAACAGGTTTTCTGATCAATTATTGACTCGTACTACTTATTATACTATTTAGATCGATTTTCGTATCATTTCTTTATTATAAATTATGGAGTGTCTTTTTCTTAAGCATCTGCTGCTAATCCCTTTGATGATAGGAAAGGAGTGGAACAAGTTGTCTGACAAACTATCGACTAATACTACTTGTTCCATGAACGTGTATACAAAGACGTGTTCCTTTTAAACCTGAATTATCGTAATCGTTGTTTTTAAGTATCTATTTTCGTTTTATTTAACATTTTACGGTACGAATGACGGGAACCAAGTGGAACAGGTTGTCTGGCCAACTACTGACCCGTACTACTGCCTCGGTGTTACGTTACAAAGGAAAACCGTGTATAAATTACCTTGGAAACACCAATTTAGTTCAAACCGTGTACAATCCTTTGTTTCTCGGTATAAAGAATGGAAGCCATGGTACGATATACCCACGGTCATAAATCTTAATTAAACCGAGACAACACTTTGCCATTAAATTATGATGCATTGCGTGTTTAATACGATTACGAACATGGACGTGAATTTCTTTTGTAAATTGCTTAGTCATGAAATTTTTTAAATAATTATCTAAACTTTGCACCGAATCGATGTTCCGACGATCTACGAAACAGCAGGAATTCGTACGAAACCCCGACAAATCTCAAAAACAAAATAAAACGATTAAAAAAAAACCAGGCGCATTCTCGATGAAACCACTAGAATCGCGGGTTGTCTGTGGTTTCTCGTTGAAATTTGGATACTTGGAAAATTGAGATTTAGAAATTTGATATCTGGAAATTTGGAAATTTGAAATTTAGAAATTTGGAAAATAGAGATTTAGAAATTTGATATCTGGAAATTTGATATTTGGAAATTGGAAAATAGAGATTTAGAAATTTGATATCTGGAAATTTCGAAATTTGGAAAATAGAGATTTAGAAATTTGATATCTGGAAATTTGAAATTTGGAAAATAGAGATTTAGAAATTTGATATCTGGAAATTTGAAATTTGGAAAATAGAGATTTAGAAATTTGAAATTTAGAAATTTGATATCTGGAAATTTGGAAATTTGGAAAATAGAGATTTAGAAATTTGATATCTGGAAATTTGAAATTTACAAATTTGATATCTGGAAATTTGGAAATGTGGAAAATAGAGATTTAGAAATTTGATATCTGGAAATTTGAAATTTGGAAAATAGAGATTTAGAAATTTGAAATTTAGAAATTTGATATCTGGAAATTTGGAAATTTGAAATTTAGAAATTTGATATTTGGAAATTTGGATAATAGAGATTTAGAAGTTTGAAATTTAGAAATTTGATATCTGGAAATTTGGAAATTTAAAATATAGAAATTTGAGATTAGGAAAGTTGGAAATTTGAAATTTAGAAATCTGAGATTTGAAAGTTCAAAGTACGCGTTTGCATGTGTATCTAAAGAAAACGCGCGAAAGCAAAACAAAAAAAAACAACCGCATTCTCGATGAAACCACTAGAATCACGGGTCGTCTGTGGTTTCTCGTTGAAAAATCATGCTCGGTGTCGTTTCGAAGCCGAGCGTAAAAGAACACAGAAAAAAAGGGGCAACTGACCTTTGTAATAAAAGAGGCAGTACTCGGAGAGGACGAACCATCGTTTCTTCCAAAGCATCAGGCCCTCGGAGCCCTGTTTGTGTAGCCAGCCCTGAAGAGCGACAGGGGCGGACAGCGGCCTTTTCGCGGCGGGCGATCGCAGACCCTGAGAGCCGCTTCGTCGTCGTACACCGGATACGGATGCCGCCACCCCCGAGCCATCGTTCTTGCTACGCACCTGGACTGGCACGGGGAGGGGCGCCGCTTGGACAACCTGCAATCATTTCGTATTCTCGATTACTTTAGCGTTTTTATTCGTTTTATGTGTTTTTATTCGAATTCGAACCACTTCGAAGTAAAATACGCAGGAAAATCGTCAATTTGCTTGCAATCATATTTTGCAACAAACTCCCTCCACGAAACAAGTTCCAATAAAATGTAAAAAAAAAAAAAGAAAATTATTGTTCATCGATTGTGGTGGTTCGAACGTTGAATAATTAATTCGGTATTAATTTTCTTCAGTCTGGGCCTGGTTCGGTCTGGTATCGAATCGATTGAACAACGAACGAACGAAACGAACAGTGGCAAAGGTCAGCGAACGAACAAACCAGACGCTCACAGACCACTGAGCTTTCGGCTACTTCTCGATTTCTACGTTAAATCCAAACTGTACCAACTAACGAGCTGGTCGAAGCTGGATGGGGAACAACTACCACTCGTAACCAATGTAACCTCACGATACGTAATCGGCTTGTCGTACAGTTATGCCATTGTACAGAACGTCGACCGATTTCCCTGAGAAACACTTGTCCTCGTTCAACCAGAACACTTTTCTCTAATTTCTTTTCCTTCTTTCATTTGGTTTCATCGATTGGTGGTTGGAAACGGGTGGGAATACACTCGAAGAAATTTCCTTCAATTTTTTCTCTCTTTGCTTTCATCGATTTGGTCAATTAACTGGTTCTCAAGCCCATAGTAATATGTATTTTCAGTTCTTAGTATTCTGTTATTATTTCTGTTTATTTCCTTTTGTGTGTTTTTGAATATTTCCCACCTATCTTGATAAATTTATCTAATAGATTTTTAATTGTTTAAAAGATTTGTAATTGCAGCAGGTTAAATTTCTAAATTTCTAAATTTTTAAATTTTCAAATTTCCAAACTCATTATGTTCAAAATTCCAAATTTCCAATTTTCTAAATTTATAAATTTCCAAAGTTACAAACCCCTAATTTCCTAAATATTCAAATTTCTAAATTCTTAAAGTTCAAAATTCCAAATTTCCAATTTCCTGAATTTCTGAATTTCCAAATTTCCAAACCCCTTAATTCGTAAATACTCAAATTTCCAAACCCCTAAATTCTTAAATACTCAAATTTCCAATTTCCAATTTCCAAAATATCCAAATTCCAAAATTCGTAAATACTCAAATTTCCAAATTTTCCAATATTGTCTCACCTTAAAAAGAAGAAGAGAAAATGACGACGAAGCGTTAAATTGAAACAAACCCTGTCGCATTCGAACGAAACGAAGCTCGAGAGACTCTCTTACAAATTATAATACACAAAAGTCGTACAAACCCTTCGAACGAAACAATAAATAATAATCCTCACAGCGACGTCTTTTGGAAACGCAAGACGGCTTCATTTTTCCAGAGATCATTGTTGTCGTAGAAAACACGGAGCCCGAGGTCAGGAAATCCGGTCGGGAAGCTTTTCTTTCAGCAAGTGGCGTCGACGGAAAGGCGAAGATTCGCTTAAGAGATTCGTTAAATCAAGAACTCAGAATTTAAAACAAGGACCTTCTCTATTCGAACGGACAGATCCCCGGGAAAGTTCATTTCACGATTCGAGGAAAAACTATCGGGGAAAGTTTCGCCAATGTTTCCCTCTTTTTACCATAGCTTCGCACGAATGAGTCTCGTACAATTTCCAAAGCTGTTCGCGTCGATTTTGTTCTTTTATAATATTTATAATCATCCGTGTAACTTGTGCAAATTTAAATATCATGCATTTAGACACGTCAACCTAATATTTTATATCGTACAATGTTGAAAAGGATCGATAGAAATCTAAAACACAGGGAGTTCGATAGATCGTCTTCGATATGGAAGTTTGGTTAGTAGTTAGCGACGTCATTCGAAGTTAACGCGATTAAATCGACTCGATAAAGATATCTGGAGTTAACGCAGATACCTCGGTGAATTAACCAGAAACTTCAAACGTTTCCAGTTACATCGTTTGCTCTTTAATTACCTGCTCGTGTACCGTGGCTCTTTGATAAATTACTATTCGCTACGATTTAATCTGTTCAACCCGAGTCCCAGCTGCGCAAGCTTACTGAATTTCTATAGCGTTGCGATCGATCTTCTCCGTGTGGATAAATCAAATTCCCAAACTCATCGATTGTATCATTAGTTTAACATTTGTCATTTAGAATGTCGTATGCCAACGCATTATGTTACAATTTCTTATCCTCTTCCAAACACCATGGATCAACCTACAGCAGCAAACATTCAAAAATCCTTCCTTCAATAGATGATGATTTTATCCTTATATTAGTCATCTCCGAACTCCCAACCTCGACCTTGTTACCTCATCCCTTACTGACCACCGAACCCGAGATAACCCCATACCTCTCTATCTTCCAAATCTATAAAACCACTAGTTCCCTTGAAGCAGCAGAACAAAACAGTTGGAACAAATACACTCTAACTTCGTTTAATTTTCAACAACTCCAGCGGAATACAACAAGAATTGTTCGCCCTGAAAACTAGCTACCATTTATGATGTTCGTACCTTTTTGCTGTCCATACCGGACGTCGAGCTGGTCACCGGCTGGTCGAGCCTGAAACAAAAAGAAACAGCAATTTTATCATTTCTGTTCAAGAATTAAATATATTAATTATACTATGACAGGAGCAAATTTCCGAAAAAACCAATTCGTATTCCACGAAAAAAGAAAAAGTCATTCAAATTCCATGACATTTTGAAAACAAAACTTGTGCCCTTTTCAAGCAAGCCACGGCAAATCCTTTCAACAAAATCCACTCCCTTTATCGACTCCTTTACCGGCCCGCTTTCTCTCGTTTCTTTTTTTTTTACCCGACGTTTTTGTTTCCAGACTCGACGCATGTTAACAACTTCAACCCCTTCGACCAAGAGGGTGCATACAGAATCGACTGCGAACCTTTGAACACCACTTTGCCTCAGTCGGCTCCGTCAATTAGGAGGAAAAGGGAAGTTCCTTTTCGTTCTGTTTCTTTTTTCTTTTTTCTTTTTGTTGCCCAAGCTTTTTGCACAATTCCTTCGTGCACTGGGCACGGAGAAATTCTAAGGGTCGAACGAGAATTGTCGAGTGAAAATCGAGCATGGAAATTTGAAAAATATTAACGAAACTTTTGCACGAACGCGTATTAAATTCGACTATTTTTTGGTGTCGGGTACAAGCAAGTGTGCTCGTGAAGGGATGGATAAATTAAAACATGGCATTCTTGTTTTAGAATTGTAATAAATCATACATAGTTACTTTGCTGTTGATTTAACCCTTTGCACTCGAATGGTGCCTCTGAGGCGTAAATATTTAATTTATCAGAGCATTATAAAATGCTAAAAATTTCAGTTTCACCCCGTATCAAAATATAGAAAATTAAGTAAGTTAACTTTTCTTCCGACATAGCGCATCTGGTTTTTGGAAGCATTGGACCCGATTACGTCCAAAAATGCTTCGAGTCCAATGGGTTAATAGCAAAGCTACGAAAAAGTTAACCCTTTGTACTCGAAGCATTCATGATCTATTTTTCCAACAAACCTTCCCAAAAGAAAACGTGTTATTTTGGAACAGAATCTATTTATTTCTATTCCTTTCCTCAATTTTCTACGTTCTAATGCAAATAAAGCTTAAATGTCGTGTTTCAAAATACTCTGACGGTACAGCCGAGTGCGAAGGGTTAGAAAACCTAATTAACCTATAGTCATTGTAATAGCGGAGCTACGGAAGTCACCCCTTCTCATCCTCTAAACTTAATCGTAAAGCAACGAAATCCATCCCCTTACCACCCACCAAGCAAACAGTCGAATTATTACAACAATTATACCAAAGCAACGAATCAACTTCAATCCAGCCTTGTTCCTTTGACGAGGATCGAACAAACAGACCGAATAAAAGAATAGACTAATTATTCCATAGAAAAACTCGAAAAATCCAATCAATAGTTCTTTCCGGTGTAACGAATTTAAAACGCGCCGAGTCACAAAACCCATCCCCATTCGCGGTCACTGAATTCAGCCGTCGTCGCGACGACCTGATTTCCAGACAATGGCTGCGACGTTTTTTTTTTTTTTTTACGCTGATGTCATTGAAAATTTATCGACCGACTTTGTAAAATACTTGATTCGTAGGAGCAGGTGAAACGTCTGAAAGGGAGAATAGAGAGCTTCTCTCACGAGGCCGCAAATTGCTGGACCTCGGCCATTACCACTCTACAATATTTTTCTTCCGCATCTCTGTCCTTTCTTTCTTTCTTGCGTTCTTGTAGCGAACGGCTTCGAATAATGTTTCAAGGAAGCTGCTCGAGGGTCACTGGATGACGAACCCTGCCCACTCGAATACAAATGGTAATTTAAATTATTTTTATTTTAATTCGTAACGTTTGCAACCTTTCGTTGCAACGATTTCTGATCTTTACCATTTTTCACTTCAAATTAAAATGATGAATTGTCAAGTTAAAAGACTCTTTATGGAAAACACCAGCAAAGTTCTTTCCTTTTATTTTTCTTTCGTCCGAACGATGAAGGTTCCAACGGTTCGAAGAAGCCTAGTCATAATTATTTAATTTCTATGCGTTGATAGAAGTCGAGATGACCGTTGGTTTTTTTAACGAGGACGCTCGGAAACCTCGAGAAGGCTACTTGGGGGTTGCACTCGGTACCCCCGGATGACCATGACTGGAAATTATTCCTAACTACTCGGACGAATCCGAGTGTCTCGAAATTTAGTATACGCTCCGAAAAAGATTTGACGAAATTAGACCAAAGAACGTATTGACGAGACTTCCAACGATTCGCGCAAAATACGAAGTTAACATACCCGGCATCCGTCCCGTCATACTTTATTTTGATTACATTGTAAAATTTACAATGTAAGTAAATCGTACAAAATAATAATTTAACGACCAATTAAGAAACACAATAGCTGACGTACATAATTATCCTAAAAACTTACAATAAGTGACATACACAGAATGAAATTAAACATTATAATTATGATTAATGAGATTTATATAGCTGTAACGAAACTTTTTCTTTCGTTTTTATTTTAGAAAAGTTATAGTATGTTGGTACGGTGTGCCAGGTCTTGGCCCGGCCGACTTTGTGAAATAGGCAGTGTGAAAAGTTTCGAGACCGCTGATCTATCGCGATAGAAACGTGTACGCAATAGTTGTTAGGTTAGGATTAAATTTTCTTTGATAATGTATCTCTAAATGTTGGGAAGAGTGAACGAAAAGAAGGGAAATTCCGATGGAATGAAAACGCAACGCGTCCAACTCGTACGAGTAATTAGATTTCTGCGATAAAATGGTATCGAGCTATCGCACTTGATCAATCGCGAGGCAGCCAGGGTGGAAAAGAGAGGGTTTGCATGGGCAGGGTCGCACGGAAGGTCAGTCCGCTTCGAGAAGAAATCGATTGTTCGACCCAGACGATTTTCCGCTTGAAAGCCGAACGAGACACGTTACACAAAAACTTTTTCAACAAACAGAACGGTCTTCGCTTACGGCTTATGGCACAACACGTGCTACTGCTCGATGCAGTGAAATTGGTGTAAATTACAAGAAACTCGAATGTGATTCTATGAAGGTTGTAAGTAGCTTATGGATTTTCGTTATCCAGATGCACAATTTCTTTTTAATTGCCAGTACTAGGGCTAACGTGTGCGGCATTAGCAATAATCGAGGCGTTTCTATATTAATAATATAGAAGGCAGAAAATTGAGGGTTTAAATTTGAAAATTACCACTTTGTACCCTTAATAAATTAGGATTCCAACATGTCAACGCATTGATTTATCATTTGAACAAAATTAAAAAGGATGTCAGTTATCGGTGACTGACACCCGACATTTTGTACAATCAAATTAATTGACAAAAAGAACTATGAAATAAACCTTGAATAACGTTAATATTAAGCTGATAATTATGGCTATCAGCATTATGTGTCTGACTACGCACATCCCTGTTCACTGTGTCACTCAACGTATTAAAAAAGAACCCAAAAATCGAAAACTACGAATTAATCACGTTCCTCCTCGTAAGTGTAATCGAAAAATTCGAAGATCTGGTGGAACGTGAAACGAGAAACCGATGATAACGTCGGACGAATAACAATGGGCGATAGGAGCCAATGGAGGTCAGGAAGCGTGCCGGTCGTGGTAATTGTTTTACTCGTTGCAGCATACCGGAAGTGACCAGGATCCACGTAGCCGTGAGGGAGCGAGTCGGAGGGCAAAAGGTTCGATCGGTAGCACATTCCTTCGCAATTTCAACGAATCGTGATTTCCATGGAACGAAGCCCGGTATTACGCGCGATATTAACGCGGACGGTTTCACCCTAATGAACTGGACGGAGTTCGAGTCGTGTTTCTCGAAAACCGATCACGCAGGAAACGGATGCAAACGAGAGGACGCTCGAGAACGACATTGCTCCCACGTTTTATACGATCGAGGAGAAAAGCGTGCCCCGGGTGAACCGTAATTCATCGTTCAAAGAGGATTTTCTTGGACAATAGAAAATTCCGGAAAATCGCCGTTGTGGAATTAATTGGAACCATGGGAGAAAAGCAAATAAAAGCAACACTGGAACGTTGGAGCCATCCAAAGTAGGCGCTACCAACGTTGGAGCCATCCAAAGTAGGCGCTACCAACGTTGGAGCCACCTAAAGTAGGCGCTATCAACGTTGGCGACTTCCAAAGTAGACGCTACCAACGTCGGCGCCACCCAAAGTTGGCGCCACCAACGTTGACGCTACCAACATCGGCGCCATCCAAAGTTGACGCCACCAACGTTGACACTACCAAAGTTGGTGCTACCAAAGTTGGTGCTACCAACGTTCGAGCCATCCAAAGTTGAAGCTATCCAAAGTTGACGTTACCAACGTTGGCGCCTTCCAAAGTTGACGCTACCAACGTTGGCGCCTTCCAAAGTTGAAGCTATCCAAAGTTGACGTTACCAACGTTGGCGCCTTCCAAAGTTGACGCTACCAACGTTGGCGCCTTCCAAAGTTGAAGCTATCCAAAGTTGACGTTACCAACGTTGGCGCCATCCAAAGTTGACGTTACCAACGTTGACGCCTTCCAAAGTTGACGCACAAAAGCAATACTCCAGAATTGGAAGGAAACATGGAATCGACCCTCCAGTTCGATCTTTAATCGGCTGAACTTTCCCCGGCTGACATAATCGATTATCAATTATCAGACACCGGTCAACAGTCCGGACGAGTAAATAAAGTTACTCGCCGGAACACACCGAATTACTTCCGCTGTCATCGCCTCGTCGCCAGAGGAAAACAAGGTCACGGGAAGGTACAAGGTATAAAAAGGAACACACGTAGGTCGACCAAAGGAATTGCGATTTGATGCCTACTCGATAGTGCTTTCGAGGTGAAAGATATCATCTTAAAGTATCATTTCATTTCGTAAAAGATAGAAAGTCCAAATTATCATCTGCAAATCCTATTGGTGGTAATTTTCACTTTGTTTCGTTGAAGATCGGTTCATCACCCAAATTACATTTTGTATGATAATGATAAATTTATATCTTAACACGGAAATTACTGGTCAGTTATAAAAGCATACTGGGGTTCGTCCACGATTAATTCCATTGCTGCATCATTGTTTTCGCTGTAATCCTATCAGACGGCTTCCGACGTTAATGCTGATCAATTAAAGCACTGAAAATAGCCATTTGCATATAATAACGAACATTCTGCTGAGAATCCAGAACTTAAACAAGTTTTACCTTCGACTGAACACCTATCCTTAGGATCCGTTCACCTTCCAAGTAACCTTGCCTGTGACAAAACTGAATAGCCACAAACCCAGAAATTCGGAACCGTCACCGGCAAAGCAGCTACTTACGCCAGTTACTTGCATAATCTAAACGAACTCTTAAATACGATGATGTGTATCGTTCGAATTAAAGTTAGGGGATGTGTGTGTTTGGTACGATCCTGTTAGATAAGTTTATTGACCGGATCACGAACGGAGCGACACGCGATCCTATTAGAAAAGGGGACAATTTTCAATCGGACTATCTAGTGAATAATTCAAGCACGCGCGTAGAACGTGCACGACAGAAGGATCGCGATGCTTTGACACAGCGATATTATTGTCATCGAGTTATGATCGCAGCCGAACACCCGGAAATCGCTAATTCCCGCTGTTTACTTCGCCACCTGTGTAATTGCACGTATTCGTTATATTATCTGGCCAACGTTTCGCGGTGTACCGAATTGTTATTCGTAATGCAACCCTCCAACCGCATCGATAGAGAAAAATGATACGCTCGGTCGAGTATATTTAGTTTGTTTCGACGCATCTTTTAATTTTTAAGTTAACCTAATTATTACGAGTTATAACTATTTTTCGAATTTTATCCGCTGATAGAAATCAATAACCCATTGTAAAAGTAAGCAGCTTAAGGAATCCTACCTACAAGATTAAAATGCGGTAACGAAATTATTGGGGGAAAAAAAAACAGGAACTATCTGAACACTCAAAATAAAAATTAAGAGTAATATTTTTGATTTAAATGTTGTGTTGCTACTGTTATTATGGGACAGAGGGAGTATATTAATGATTTTGTTCGTTTCAGATGGTAATTGGTATCTAAGTAATAACTAAATAGGATACGTAAAGAATGCCTTAGAATACCTAATTAACCCTTTGGCTACATTTGACGTACCAGAACGTCATGCATTTATTTAGGCAAAGACGCACATGACGTTCTGAAACGTCGTTGAAACTGAGACGAAATTTAACCAGTTCATTCTGGTTGATTTATTATAACCAGAGTTGATTTGTTTTAAAAAGTATTTTGTAATACTAACTGCCTAAAGTTATTTCAATATTATGTACGAGTATATATAATTTCTGCATAAAATCTACTGCTCTTACTTGCCCACAAAATTAAATGTGCTCCAAGTGAAATAAATGTGTACCCAAAGGGTGAATATCTTCGAGTAACACCTATGGAATGTCGTAGGCAAAATTATCTTCAGTTTTCAGCAATATTCTAATACCGTAGAATACTTAAGGTATATCTATATAATACCTAAGAAATACCACAGAAGAGCCTAGAATACTTAACCCACGTACCCTAAGCATCAAATATTTCCCCTCAACGAACACACCGCAATCTCTTCTATCTACTCGTGTAATTTCCTACCAGCGTGTTCTACGTACACGAGTACTATCAGAGTGCATTCAGCTCGAAAGCCATTGCAAAGCTTCCAGAACGATCGTCGCGTCGTCGCGGCAAGCTGACCCAGCCCATTGTCCTGGTACCGGGGGGTCGTTTCTCATTCCCGATCGCGTTAATCTATCACTCGGTACGCATTATCACCCCGAGTCTCCGAATGCTCGTCGAATCGTCACGATTCACGAATCCTCCCTGTTGTTTGCCGTGCTCCATCGAACGCGTTCAAAATTCCCGTAACGAATCGCGAATTCGTGGTCACGTCGAGTGTCTTAATTCGAGAGGACGAACCAGGTTGACGCTGTGCGCCACGATGCGCCAACGTTTCGCTGTTTAACGCGATTCCGTACACGGACACACGTGCGGTAAATTACAAGTTTCCTACCAACGTGTTGAACACCGCTTTCGTTGCGTTTAGTACTCGACAAAAATACTGTGCGATGCTGAAACGGTAGAATACCCTTTTTAAAATTGAACATCAAGTGGACTAACTCGATGAAAATTCTAGCAAAAGAAAATTGCCACAAAGCAATCACTTCTTCGGACGTTTCCTTTCCTTTATGGCTTTATGGAAGAAAACTTCCAGGGACTTAGGTCGGGTTCGGCCACCGAAGACACACGGTTGGCGACCAGACCTGCACGTGTCCAACTATTGTTTCCCACCGGTTGTATTTTCTCATTTTCTCTGACTTTCCCAACGGTCCTTATTACTCCGTACCATCTGTCTTTTCTCTGGACAAAGCTTCTCGGAGTATTGAAAAATCGACCGAGACTCCTCGGCCATAATTTCATTCCCGTAGAAACATTTTCGTCCGGCGTTTACTATTTGCCACGCCTTGCACGAATAACGTAATTCTAATGCGATAGACAATTCTCCAAGGAAAGAAATACTATATTTTTAGGAACTTGGAAATGTGAAATATTATATTTTTCGTTGTGTTTGAAATTTGCAGCGGCAAGAATATTATTGCTATTTTCCGAGACAGAAGATAATTATAAATTTGAATCAATCATTTCCTCTCATTCATACAATTGCAAAATTGCATTGTCTCCGTCGTGCAGAACGGATTGACATCGAAAACTGCGTCGATCAATGTCCGATCGATTCGATTTCTTTCCCCTTTTCAGTTGGTAGCGCTGGAAAATCGCTACACTTATCAAGCCACGTCCATACTGCCGGTAAAACACGTCGAAAGTTCTTTGCAATTCGACGTTGAGCTTCTATCGATCAATTTTCCATCTACTTTCCTCCATTTCCGACGGATTACAATTGTTTTCTTTTTCTCTCCCTCCTTTCTTGTTCTATAAGACTGACAGACGTTCATGCGAGATTCTTTTCTATTCACGAGTTCGACAGTTACGTTGTCTCGCAAATTTCAAGACACGAACAAGAAACCGGACAAAATTACACCGCGTCAAAGTGTTCGAAAGAATATTTTTTACGAAAATTAACTGGACACCCGTGAAGCGAATATTCATAATTATTAAGTAAAGTCGCGTAAAAGCGAAAAACAGAAAGGGTTCAAAAGGAACGATACAAAATTCGTTGCGAGAGTTCGAAGAACGGCAGAAAACGGAGCAAGGCAAATAGAAAAGAGGGAAGACAATTCGGCAAGTCGGAAGTTGGCAGCCGGATGGCGTACCCGTGAAAATTCCTTTCTCCCGGAACGAGTAAAATATTCAACCCGTTTCTTCGCCGAATTCATCTTCTTTTGTCGAGAAATCTTTGCCGTGGACCCGTGGTTGCCGTCGAATTTCGGAAAGTGTATTCGGGCAATTTTCCAGCTCGAGGTTTCTGGATTTACACCTGGCGGTTTCGCGATCGATCGACCGCATTCTCGAGCCTCGGGCTCTCCGATTCCTGGATGAAAGGCGGATCGATTTTTCGAACGACCAAACTGCGTTGATTATTATTTTTCTTTTTTTAACCCTTTCGTTACACCAGACGAACTACATGCTTCGTTAACCTAAAAGTGCGAATATCTTGAAAACTTTCTATCTTTATTTTATTTATGCGTAAAGAATGATACTTCAGAAATATGAATATTTCGATTTTCAAGAGCTCGCAACGAATAAGCAGAAATCTCAAGCGTCACAAGGATCGTAAAGCGAAAATCTGAAGGATCTTACTTAGTCGACGTTCGTCTTCAAAGTTTCCGCTCGAATTTGGCCCGACCGAGAGCAGTCACTTGCGAAGACGATCGTGAAGCAGAAATTCGGGAACCGGTTGGTTTAAACGGGTCAAGAGTTTCCCCGCGAGCGACAACAGGACATTACGAATCCTAGCAGGGCTTTGTTCGTAATTTCCGACCGACTGTTCGTCGGAGAACTTGGAATCATGACGGTTGTCGCTTTAAGCGGTAATTTAACCCTCCGACGACGTATCACGGAGAGATCCGACGTCTCGCGTTTAAACATTTTATCGTCCGCGCTTGTTAAAGTCGAAGTTGTGGACGTTATTTATAATCGTGTCGAGGAAAGGCAAAGCTGTTTTGGAAATGGTAGGCACTTGGTCGACAGCCACACGTTTAGGAGTGTTTTCTGCTCGAATTCGGTCGATTGGCAAGCCCCGGCTCGGGTAACACGCAACCGGCAGGCTGATATGTAAATTTCAAACGCGACGCTAATGCGACCGATAGACGTCATCGCGACCAGGGAATTGCATGCCAGCAACGCAACTACGATGGGAAATGGATCGTAAAGGTCGACGAGCTATACCAGCGTCGACCTCTGTGTACACGATTGTTTCCTTTTTTCGTATCATCTATAAACAACCCCCTTTAATCCCTTAATTGAAATCTCTAATATTCAACATTTTTAACTTCGTAACAATTCCCGATATTACAAAACACTTTCAATACGTCGATTACTTTCAGTTAAATATGTACATCTTTGTTTCGATGATAGTCGGAATATTTTGTACCGATTTCGTCACCGAAAATTTCATTACAGTTTACCGTGAGTTATGGAAGCGTCAAAAGTTTCCTTCAAAGGGTAGAAACGAACCTTTGTTCAGAACGTCACCGCGTCACGCGTCTACTTTGTTCAGGTTCAAAATGAATTTTCTCAGAAACGAAGTTTTGACGGGTTAAAACATTATTACGGATTTTCGGATAAGTCTTGCGTAGAGAATATCACCGCTCGGCGGAAACAAAATTATCGAAGTACACGAAGTGCGAGTCTCGGCGGTGGTGTTCGGTTCTCTAATTGGTATTATTAAACTTCCGTGCAAATTGGTCGTGGTATTCTGCACAATTTCGTGGCCATTGTACACACCGTGGCCGTATTACAACGCTTTCATCGTTGCTCGGGTTCGCTGTTTGAATTTCATTGTAACCGACGACCGAAGTCGATGAAACTGTTCCATCGCATCGGTCTGGAAAAAGGAAGAAAGTCGACGAGTATAATTTAGCAGCACGCGAGGAACACGATTTATGCGCCAGAAAATTACGTTACCAGCCAGATTCTTTCTTTTTTTTTTTCTTTTTTAATATAGAAACGATGCTCGGTGAACTAACCAGGCAAATATTTGACATCGAACTCGTTCGGATCCTTTGACCGCTGTTTCGTTTATCCTTCTTTTTTTCGACAACCACGACTCGATTACATCGAAATTGGAATTTCTAGTATCTCGCCGTCGTTATTAAGTCTAGATAAACCGGATACCGGCGTTCTGGTAAAAACCAACTTCGAAACAGATTATAGATGATTTATATCGTTACGTTTGTTCGGTTATCCTGGAATTTATTTATTTTGTAAAGGGATAATAATGCACCTCTGGTGCGATGAAATGTGATTGGGGATAAAGTGAAACGCGAAATAAAATTAAGTTAGTGACACTAAACTTAACGTCGCTAAGGTTGATCTCAGCAACACTGACGCTATCGAAGTTGGCGCCATCCAAAGTTGACACCACCAACGTTGGTGCTACCAACGTTGACGCTATCAAAGTTGACGCTACCGAAGTTGACGCTATCGAAGTTGGCGCTACCGCAGTTGACGCCATTCAAAGTTGACGCTACCGACGTTGGCGCCATCCAAAGTTGACGCTACCAACGCTGGTGCTACCAACGCTGGTGCTACCAAAGTTGACGCTATCAACGCTGGTGCTACCGAAGTTGACGCTACCAACGTTGACGCCATTCAAAGTTGGCGCTACCGAAGTTGACACTATCAAAGTTGACGCTACCAAAGTTGACACCACCAACGTTGGCGCCATCCAAAGTTGACGCTACCAACGCTAGTACTGCCAAAGTTGACGCTACCAACGTTGGCACTACCGAAGTTGGCGCTACCAAAGTTGACGCTACCAACGCTGGTAACTAAAATGGACGCTACCAAGGTTGGCACCACCAACATATAAACTATCAAATTTAACGAAGTAAAAGCTAATGGGTGATTAATCCGTTCTTGCCGAACATGTTCGAAATGAAAAATATATTTTTAAGATTAGTTTCGAAAAAACATGGCTTACCAGTCGAAGAAATTCCAGAGGCACGTGAACATGATGATGGCACGTCTGGCACATTGAACAAAACTCACGATACACGTTATTTGAATCTCACTCGCGAACGATTTTCGCACGATTTAACACTGTCCATTTTACATTGTCGTGTTAATTGACGTAATTAAAGTTTCATCGTTGCCTTGCACGAGTTTTTTTCATTTCGATACTTTGCAAACGAACTTCTCGGTGCATTGGAACCTTATCGTTACACTTTCATACATTTTATTCTTATTTTGAGTGAATTTAATCAAATTCTCTTCCTGAATCAGTTCTACAGACAGAACAACCTAATGGTTTTTAAATTCATACCAACACGGCGTTACTGATATTACATTATCAAAATGACGTTAATAAAATGGCGCTATCAAAGTGGTACTCGCAAAGGTGCTTTTAACGCGATGTTATCAAAATGGTATTATTAACATGGCGCTATCAAAGTGGCATTAACCTATTTATTCCTAATCAAAGTTGACGCTATCATACTACAGAGTGCTATTTAAAGTCGGCGCTATCAAAATTAATAACTACCATAGTTGGCGCTATCCAAAAGTTGGCGTTACCAAAATTAACGCTACAAAAAATTGCTATTATCCAATAGTTGATGCTACCGAAATTCACGCTTTTCCGAAGTTAGCGTTAGCAAAATTTGCGCCGTTTAAAGTTGGGATTATTCAAAGTTAACAAGACGAGATTACAGATTAAGCTTTGACCATTCCTCGACGAAATAAGTAATCCCGCGCTAACGCGAACAAACATAGATGAAAATTGCATACGCAATTTTGCGTCTCACGAGCTTGATTACATTGTCGCGAGTTCGCGTGTTACATTTTCATCCCGTCTTTTCTTCGCTCCGTTCCAATTATTTTTTCTTTTTTCGTACGTTAAATTCACAACGGTGAAACCATCACGGCGAACGAGTCACCGCTCGTTTGCATACAAATCATTTCAATTCTTGCGAACGTTCGGCGTGTGTACGCGTCACGCGAACAACACAGAACGGTGGAACGGGGGGGAAAAAAAATAAAGAAACTAATGACACCACTGCATCCTGACACAAGAATTTTAAAATACCTTGAACACTCTTCTAAATTAACAACCGAAGTGGTCTTTCGATTCGTTTTCTTTCGTTTCACAAATTTTATCGCAAAGGGATTTTAACTCGAATAACGTTTGATTAAAGGCCGTTATTTGTTGAATTTCAACACGAAAAAATAGAATTCTCCTGTCTTCAAATTCCAACAGAAACGTTTGTACGTCCATCGCACGATTCATCCTACACTCGTTCACCCAACCGTAAAACACAGATTAAACAGCAAAAGGGGTTAAGGACGTTCATCAACCCAGCACGCCTATTCTCACCTCCGACGGGCAATATGTTCGCCGAGCAAACCTTCTTCTTCGCCAGCTGTTCCTTTCTCAACCCTTCCGCTACTACAATGTTCAATGAAAAAAGTCCTTACACATTCTCCGCCTTTTATAGCAGTCTACCGCCTGCATTGTACAATTTATTTCACTTTACACGTTCTATTATATTCAATACAGATTCTCCGCTGCGATATAATTTATCCATTACTTCTAATCACACAATTAAAACAATCAAACGATACAAATATTCACCCTCGGAACGCAATAAACGTTCGATGGTCGATCGAAGGATCGAAGGAGAAACAATAGAAGAACAATGCGGAATACGGGCGTGGAATGGCAAGGTCAGTGATGTAACCGCGAACACTTCGCGCCCCTCGACCTATTTTTAATTTTCCGCCGATGGCAAGGGTGAATTCACACGTTGGTCGTGTTGGTTCGCTGAACGATGTCATCTGGTCGCGAACCAGCCTCGGAATAAAGAGACAAAGCTACCGGCTTACCGGCAAGAGGAACGGGAAGGGATCGCGAAGGGGTCGGACTGTGAAACGATTCAATATTTGCGATGCCTGGATAAAGTACCGGCACCCGGGAACGATGCTCGGTGAATCGAAGCGAGCTTTTATTCCCGATCAGTCATCGGTCATTTCTAAGATTAGAAAAATTTACTTTTACAAAATAATGATCTTTTTGTGGGATAAACAACCCTTTCGTTTTTTAACCCCCAGCACGACGGAGCCAATTGAAATTTTTAGAGTCTACTTTTTTCAGCGAAGTTTTCAAAAAGTAACGCACGAAGAATATTTGCGAATCTATCTGTTTTTATTCATTTACTTAGTTTCTACGCTCTAATGCGGCGGTTTGCAACCTGGGAAGGGGCAAAATTTTGTAATAAAATAATATAAATAAGTCCGTTCGCGTTTCTTACTTGTTTTCTTAAATGTAAAGCAACGGCAATTTCTCTTGTTGTATATCTTGGATTTCGATCGTTTAAGTCCATCTTTAAACCTTCTGATCCGTCTTCGAATGGTCCGGTTATTAATAACAATATCACCATAAACACTGCAAATTTTCTTTCCATCTCTTCCGCCCTTTTTTCCTCTCCATAATAAAAAAGAACCAAGCGGCAAAAATGAATAGCACATCCAGACCTTACGTAGTTTGATACAAGAAAAATTGCAGTCAAAAGAAGCAGCAGTTAAACGCAATGCTTCTCGAAGTGCGTACCACCGTCGACGCGAACGGACTTATTACTCAACCAAATACAAATAAATGAAACTTCGTTTGAATCTTAGCGGAGAATATGAATCTGTGTATTACAAAGCAGTTCAATTGCTTCTGCCGTTTTTAACGTTTTATTTATATACGAAACGGGCTTTTCGGCATTGGCTGCGATGAAAACTAAAAATCGAGGCCAGGTTAGTAGTCGAAAAAGAGATACAAGCGCCACTCACCGCATTTTCCCCAAGATTTGATCAACTTTGTGCCAATAAACAACAACAACCCTCGTATTAAATTTCCATGCGATAGATGTAGTTGGTTTAAACGATTAAAAAGAATCTAATATAAAAATAAATATACATGTACGCATATATTATAGCAAAACATTATTATTATTATTCTGTTAATTATAGTTTTTGCTGTTGTAGATATTGCTCTATCTATTAAAAAGATAAAAGGTAGGGAGGCTGGGGAGAAATTGTTTTTCCTGGGAATGTAAATAAAACTTAAATTACACATTTAAAAATAATCTAATAGCCGAGTGTCTCGATTCCCGTCTCCCAAATTTTATACCGTTTCTTCGGATATTATTTTCCTCGTCAACATTCTTCCGAAAGTCTACGAAGCGCAGAAAAATGTTTAAGTGCATCTCGCTGCGACGCGAGTGAAGAAATATGTTTTCACTCGACCGTCTCGGGGGACAAGAACGAGCGCAGTTCCATAACAATTTCTCGTTCGTGCTTTTAAGCGATAATACATTATTGATCAGGTAAAAAAAAAAGGAGGGTTTGCGAAATGTAGAAGCCGAGTGGCGAGGAAAGGCCAAGGGCGATACCGTGGAGAAGGCTAGAATTAGCTCGTCAAGTTCAGGGATGATGATGTCTCGCGGAAATGAATGGTTGAAATATTTAACGAGACAAAGGGAGCTTATTCGAACTGGCCTATGAATGATGCAGAAACTTTCAAACTGTCCAATCTCCGAGTTAACCCTTTGGGAAAGTGTCCTCAACTTCCAAGAACGACAATCGAATCTTGGAAATCATCCAAGCTTCTCTGAAGCATTTTTGATCCTCGACACACCTGGTTTGTACGTCGTTTCGTCGTAAGGGTGATTATTTTCTAAGATTTAGCAAACTCAAAATCCCTATTAGTGATTAACCCCGTTGCACTCGAAGCATTTTTGGATGTAATCGGGTCTGATCTAATTTTCAAACGCACTATGTCGGAAGAAATATTTTTATTCCCTTCTTTAGTTTTCTATATTTTGATACGGCTCGAAACTGAACATATTTTGATACGGGTTGAATGAAATATGACGCCTCAGAGGCACCGCTCGAATGCAAAGGGTTAATTTAGAAGATTTCAGATTAACCCCGGGTAGGTATACGTTCGATCTACGGAACTGTTGACTTTGGACAAAAGACAGCAGCGTATCAGCCGTGTTTCCGGTGTATATTATAGAGAGAAATGGAAGGACGACAGGTGACAGGAGGGAGAAGTAGGGCGCTGCAAGGGGAACGAACTCGTTATTTACGATCTTCGTTGCACGACCTTTTCTCTCCTCGTTTCTTATCTTTCCGCCGACTAATTCGCGCTCAAAGCCAGCTCACGACACGCGTTACTCCTAGACGAATGCACACAGCATCGCCAGACCCCGATATCAAAATCCTCCTGGGTCCACAAGCCAGTCCGACTGATGCCTTTCAACTTGTCGAGAAACAGTTTGAGCGTGCGCTCCGGTAATCTCTGAAAATCTCCCGATACTTGACGACGTCGTTCGTGGAAACTGATTAATTAAATTTGTCAATCTGCTTCTATGTATCGCTTCCCCTGATACAACAATCAATATCCAATTTTATCAATTTTAAACTCTATTCTTGGAAATTGTATAAACTTTAAACACGTTCTGTATGTTCAGATTACTATAACGATACATTCGTAATTAAATTAAAAAGCAATGCTCGCAGTTGTTCTTTGATTTCGCGAATTTGACAAAAATGTTTCGAAAGCGCGCGAAAAGTTTTAATCAATATTAGCCGACGTGAAAACTTGACTGCGTTTCGCGACCGGTTCGCGATACTTTCTCAAGGATTTCATAAAACAGCCACCCCTGTCGAACCGTGTGCCTAAACTATTCTTATTAAAGGATGGTATTTTTATTAAAGGCGTACACGGGATCGATGGTACTTTCTGGGTCTTGGTAGAGCTAGTACGCATCCCTTTGGATCAGGGATTCGTTTCTTTTATCAATTTTTGGAAAGAAACCGGTTTCAACCGAAAACTTACTTTATTAACCCTTCTGTGGTATGAAGTACCAGTTGGCAGTATGTGAGTCAAAGAATTTTCATATTATTTGTATTAATTATTAATAATATAGATTATAGAAGGTTGGCTGTGTAAATAATTTCCATATTAATCGTATTAAATACTAATAACATAATTATACCTATGGAAAGTTGATAATAGATAAGAATAAATTTCCATATTATTTATGAGAAGATTGGCTATGTAAACAATTTCCATATTACTCAATATACATAAATACATACTCGTATTAAAATATTTACTATTTGCAACCAACTTCATCGCCAAGATGGATCTGTAATATTACGTTCGATATTAGCCATCGATAGAAGGGTGCGTTAAAGAATAATCTAAAATGTAGAAATTTATGTTACGAGGGGAGCCACCCAAGAGGAGAGTTACCCTCGCTTATTTATGAAACTTTGCCATCTTATAGAGTACGTCCAGCTAAGGATTCCGATACCGCCTTTTGGGCGTAGACGGCCAATAGTTTAGGAGATATTAACGATTAAAGTTAGTTAGACTTTAAAAACGGTTAATCCCGTGGTTAACCCTTCGACTGCGAGCTGTTCTAAGCTGAAGCACTTACTAACTGATAGTGAAAACTTTCTCGTAGTAGTTTTAAAACGCATATATGCGCCCATAGCAGTCAAAGGGTTAAACGGTTGTTTGGAAATCGAAAGGTACACGGTTCAAATCCTCCGTTCCTTACCTTTTTTATTTTTTACGTGCTGTCGCCCTTCTTTAAGCTATGCTATAGTTTTTGTATCTGTTAATAATATACTAATCAGATTGCATTTTTTGATTTCGTAACACTTGGGTAACTCCGTTAGATTTCAATTTTGTACCTTCCAGTTCTGTAAACTACAAAATTACTGAATCGCAGAATTATTTATAATAAATAACAGCAATATAAATCCCTATAAATGTTCTTACTAAGAATTCGCGAATACAAAAATATTATCTTTCAATCTTCGAACGCTTATAGACGGTTCGAAGAAAATGGATATCGAAGTGAAAGAAGACGAGGGTACAAATCGAAGAAACTTTAAACTGTAAGGTTCAATCAGTTTCCAGAAACTCGAAACGATTCCGAGGAGCGAAAAGATAAAAGAGAGTTGTATTCCCGATTGCAAGGTTAGGAGTAAAATTATCCTGGTTATCTGAAATTTCAAACTGTCCTGGAAGAGGAGAGTTTTCCTCGAAAATATTGCAAACGAAATGAAACTGGCGTGATTAAACAATTTCGCGTCACGTCATTTAGAATTCTTGTCATTTTCAAAACGAACTTGACACCGGTCTGACACGAACTATAAAAAAAGAATCGAGTCTTATATTTTTAATTTTATTAAAGGGACTGGTCGTCTGAGAATATTTTACTGACGAAGATGTTATTGAATGAAATTATTATTAATACTCCTAGCTAGGATTTAGTGATAACTGCCAGTTGCTTAAATTACTAATTACAGTAATTTCTTAAAATATGAAAGAATAGAATATTCGAAGTATAATTTTCGAGCCAGGCCGATCAAAGTAATTACAAAGTTTGTAAGTAAGAAACTAAAATTAATTACAAATTCGTAAAAGCTCATCAATTTCTAAAAGAAATATCATATAACTTGAATGCTTCAAACATTGCGAATCCTCAAGTTAACCGTGCGGGTAGAGATCAAATTTCAATCGAACCGGATAAAAACGGAAGAGGTATAAAATCAACCGACGGAAATTCGAGCAATTAAATATTAAAAGTGTCGCTAGGGAAGGTGGAGGATAAAAGGGTTGCCTGAAAATCCTGTTTACCACGAGGACCAAGTTAAATCGATTCATAACAAATTAACGACAGACTAAAGCGCCGGTTCTTTCTTCTTTATTCACCGTGTTTGCTCTCGAAGCGTCATTAATTATATCTAAAAGCAGCGTCCTCCGGTTCTGTTAACGAGAGTACGTGCTTCTCATCCCCCCCACCCCCTATTCCCTCCTCAAGATGGCCATGATTAATACGAAGAACACGACCATTTTATATATGCCCACATTATTATCCTTGCTGACTTTATTATTATTCTTTAAATAATTCTTATTTTGAATTATTTCGAGAACTGAACAAATTCGACTATTCGGGAATTTTGGTATTTCACTATAGAATATCAGAATATTCGAATTCGAACCCTACATATTTTTCTAATTAAATTTGTACCCGATTATTACTTGACAGAATAAACAATTCTTTCCGAAACAACCTGTGTAGGTTCGTACTATATAACACAACGATATTGAAAAAATTGAAGGGCAAAGTAAAAGAACTGTGTGCTTTTGTAAAAAAAAGAGTCGTCGCGACGAAGAAGACAAGGTCGGCTTCTCTCGTTTTAATTATCCTCTTCAGAGTATTCGATCAATTTCTTTTCCCTACCCCGGAAAGAAAAAGAAAATCGACAACTTTCCCATCGTACTGGTATCGAATTATCCAACTGTTTTTAATACACTTTTTATCTCAAATTTTACGAAATTTATACGATTGTTATTCAAACGAAGGATCAGATCGACCGGAAACTTATTGGTACAACTAACATTTTTCGGAAACCTACCGATTTGTGCCAGACATAATTAACACGTTTATATCCGTTTATTTGTTCTGATTATTAACAACGCCTTTCACCAAAATTTCACCTTTCAATTCAATAGCCAACGTTATTAGCTTAATATTAACGCTATCCGCGCTTTATTTCATCGTTTCTTATCTGAATTATTCAATCGTGAAAAATGTCGAAGACCCCCGCGGCATTCAACGTGTTTCATTATCATTTCTTAAAACAAAACGACCACCCAAAAGCACCCATGTAGGTACGGATCGCAATTGTTCCGATTCTATCATTCACGGGTCAAACAACCTATCTCCTATCTTCGGTACCTAATTAACCTGTGCTCAACCTGTTTAAAAAGAAAACTCAATTTCCAAAAACTCGCAGTGCCCGCTGTTTCGTCCAGCCCGAAATTTCTTTTACCCCTTTCGAGGAAGCAGCCCTCGTCGACGAAAGATTACACCGGAAGGAGCCGTCGGCCGCGAAAACCGCAACCAAGAAGCTCGTTAATTATCAAAAACGCAACATCACTCGTTCAACCGACGCCACTTTAGCTTCTTCGATCGGCACACCATTTCCAGACGGTCGAACGGGCCACGAGAGGACAGGCTGGAACACGAGGAGCACTCGACGCACACGGCACTCGATCGGAGAAAAAATATTTCAGGGCGAGAAAAATTGTTCGAGTACACCAGAAAAAGAGAGCGTGGCCCAGGTCACCGTTGGCCGACTCGTAACACGGCGACCGCACAACTGGCATGCGCCTTTTCCACCCTCCTTTCACCCCGTCGAATCTCACCCCACCGTTCTCTTCCCTCTTTCTCCAACCAACGGATAACTTGCTCGCTTCGACTCGCGTCGACCCGGCCTTCTCAGCCTCTGCCGGCGCATCATCCCCACCAACAGGGGGTGAATCGTCCACGGCGCATTGTCCTTAACGGAGCTAACGTCCTGCAGGACGAATTTCGTCCTTTCGCTAACGATATATTTTCTTGGGATATTGTTGCATCCGGGAACCTGGAACCGTGAGGGCTGAGTCGTTTAGGAAAATGATTATATTCACTGAATTAAGCCGTGCTGGGAAACAATTATTGTGATATTTGGTACACCGCTTTGGCAATTTAACCCTTTGACATATTTAATTTGTCGAAGTATTTTGAAACACGACATGCGAGTTTTGTTTATATTAGAACAGAGCGAAATCGAGGAAAGGGATAAAAACCAGGGCTTGAATAGAACAAGTTATTCTACAAAGTTCAAATGTTTTCATTATTTCTTTTCTGTTTTATTCAATTTTAACAGTTATTTCGACGTCCTGGCTCGAAGTTACCCTATCACGACTACGCGTGCTCTGATTGGCCAGTGTTTTTCGTTAATAATTCAAAAAGGAAGCCTTAACGAGCATTTTGGCAAAGGAAAAAGCGGTTCAGAATCACCCCAGCTACCACCACCTGAAATTATGCCCACCTGTTGTCGAACACCCTGTATATCGAAAAATCTAGAAAATTCTGTCCATTTTGCGCATTTAGCATACCCTGAATAATCTACGCTCTTTACTCGACACACTTCAATGCCCCCACTGAGTGCATAAACATTCGCACAGTTTAAAATCATAGCACCGGCGGAAAAAAAAAACGAAGAAAAAGAAGAAGAATTAAGAACAGAAAGAGGTGGATTTGAAAGCCCCATTTCCAAAGGTTCGTTTAATGGCCCGGCTAGCAATTAGCATAGCCACGATTATCCTCGTTGAACGAACGCCAACGTCACGTCCACTTTATTATCGTTATTTCCTCGCCGAGGGGCAGCTTTCACTCTTTCTCTCTCTCTCTCTCTCACTTTTAGTATGAACGAACGTTTTTATTAAAGAAGAGCTTCCAACGGGAAAGACGTTGTTCCCTTCGGCGTATCCCTGATCCTTCGTTCATTCGATCGACCCGAAGGGCAACCGGCGTCGCGACGCCTAGCGTCGGCCATGAATGAACAAGGTTCACGGCCTACGACACAGCCTATTTACTCGTGCACTTTACAACGCGTCTGCTTCTGATTCAACTTTTTCCCCGATAACCAACTTGTGAACTGGAATGCAAGGTTCGCAAGGTTTTGTAAATATTAAATTAGAATTTTTGCTTCAAATTAGATATTTTCACTGACAAGTAAACCTACGGAAGTGTCACTCTCCGATTTTTCTGAAATTTGGATATGTTATAATACATGAAAAAGTAAGAGACACGTATTTTTTTTTAGCGGCGGAAAAACATTTTTTGCAGCACGATATTGGTCACTTTAGAGGTAGTTCACCCCCTAATTTTCGCTCCCCTTCCAACATACCTAGGCCAATTTTCATCCTCTATCGGAAGGTACTTTCATACCAAAAATCATCGAAATCGCTTCGCTGGTCTCAAAGATATCGCAATTTTTCTATTTTACCCCCTATTTTGGGAGACCGTTTCACCCCTTAAATATGTTTTTCCGCCGCTAAAAAAAAAATACGTGTCCCTTAGTTTTTCATGTATTATAACATATCCAAATTTCAGAAAAATCGGAGAGTGACACTTCCGTAGGTTTACTTGTGAGTCGTTATAATGGATTAGAGATTAAATTTGTTGTAATTTATTAACAGTGATTGTTGGTTATATGTATGTTTTATACTTCTGTATTTGGAAAGGTTTAGTATGCATTAACAGCCTCGTTTAGGCTGTATGGAGGTTTTTTATAGTAGAATTAGAATTTGAAAGCATTTGAATATTTTGGGTACAAGTATCTACTGATTCGTCTTAACACCGCTTCATAGTATCCTATAAAGCAAGGGTTCCTTAAAATTTTACTTACTTTTTAAGGAATGTAATTTTCACATAATAATATCAGTTTTAATATGTATAAATATGATTATATTGTGATTACGTTTAAGTGAGTAATAAAATATATTTTACCACCGCATTAAATGAAATCCAATAAAAATGAAAACAGTACAAAAATAATAAAACATAATCCAAATAAATCACTTTTTTCTAACTTCCCGTTCATATCCTCAGACAAATTAATTTGTTATCTTTAGAGAAAATAATCTTTAGAGAATGTATAAATTCCTAAATATCGTGCTGTAATCTTGACACAAAGGAAAAAGATAAATGTAGAAGTAGGGGTTTGTTTTGCTTTAAGTTATTGATATTTCCTGCATACATCTCGTGTCAAACTCGAAGGTGCCTCGTCCGCAAAGGGACGACATTAATAATACACGATAAGGAACGGAACGTTCCAAATCTCGCGAAGAATAATGATCGTTCGTTCGCAGATTCAAACCGATCTGTCCGTCGTGTACGTCACGAGAAAAGAGGTCAGGCGAGTGAAAACTAAGAAGCTTTTACATTTGGTCAGCTTCCAACTGCGATCATCCCTTAGAGACGAGCCACCCTGGCCTACTAAACAAGCGTACGACGATTTATAATCGCCTGACCCAGACGCTCCGATCTGTTTGGATCCTTCCAACGGCTACGAAACACCAATCTTTTTCCCCTGATTTCGTCGTGGTATTCCCTCGTTCTCATCCGACAAACCCGAATACGTATTCACCGTTTGTCCCAATTTTCTCGAAGCCAACCAATACGGTCAGAAACGGAATGATCCGATCCTATCAATTTAAAAATAAGCGACTCCTGTTATACGAACGCTCGGTCATTGTTTAATTCATATGACAATTTCTGGCAAACAGCGGATGATTATAGATGGACGGCTCTGAAGGTTTGACAGGACGCGAAAGCGACTGATAAATCAATGTGTGTTTATATCTACGTGACAGAGGCTTTGAAATAATAATTCTAGTATTTTTATATTTAGGTAATAGGGAATTTTGGTACTGTGTAACTTAGGTACTAAGGAATCCATTATCTAAATATTGGGAAATGTAGAAAATGATATATTTTTATATTTCGGTACTAGGGAATTTGGATACCTGGACATTTAGCTATCAGGGAACTTTGGGTCCTGAAAATATAGGTAATAGGAATTTAGGAACTAGGAAATTTAGCTACTATGTAACTTAGGTACTAAGGAATCCATTATCTAAATATTGGGAAATGTATAAAGTGATATATTTTTATATTCTGGTACTAGGGAATTTGGATACCTGGACATTTAGCTATCAGGGAACTTTGGGTCCTGAAAATATAGGTAATAGGAATTTAGGAACTAGGAAATTTAGCTACTATGTAACTTAGGTACTAGGGAATCCATTATCTAAATATTGGGAAATGTAGAAAGTGATATATTTTTATATTCTGGTACTAGGGAATTTGAATACCTGGACATTTAGCTATCAGGGAACTTTGGGTCCTGAAAATATAGGTAATAGGAATTTAGGAACTAGGAAATTTAGCTACTATGTAACTTAGGTACTAAGGAATCCATTATCTAAATATCGAGAAATGTAAAAAGTGATATATCTGTATATTTAAATACTAAATACTTATAAACTTAACCGCCGCCAGATGAAGCGAAGCATGAGTTCTAGCGCCGTTTCACAGCGAGACACATGAATATCGGCACCGGCGTGAACGCGTTAAGTTTAATTCTGATTACAATAAATTTACACAGTTAATGTTTGTCAACTACGAAGTATATGTAATAATTCAATTTCCTTGACTTGTTTTACCGCTGAAGTAATTAATATTTAACTCTGACTGACGCATTTGTCGAGGAAACGGTAGTGCAATGGGTTAAAGAACAAGAATCTGCTGTTAAGGATTACAGAATGATCGCATGATGATTCTGGGAATCGTGATCGGTCGGATCGATCGTTGAAAAAAGAGGAGGATCGAGCTTAAAGGAAGCAAACGAAGCGATGTATCCCGGCGACAGCCCATTAGGAAGATCTATACCCGGAATCTGGATACACGCGATCTCTTCTGTACCCATTATGTGTCTAGCTAAACGAGCCTGGATAAGGATTAGTCGAGTTTCTTTTTACGTCGAACCGTTCTGTTGCTCCGATGAGTTTGGCTATCGATTAAGCATTAAAACCGGCCAACGGATGCAAAGAAAACTCCGTTACTTGTATCAGAACAACACCGTTAAATCTCCTTCGTAAATACAAGATTTTTATATTTTTCACTTAAATAAATATCAGAGCATACTCGTATCTGAAGGCTAGGGAATTTTTAACAGTAATGTTAATGTCTCGTAGTCTAGGTACTAGGGAATTTAGGCACTAGAGAGTTTAATTTTAGGCACTAGGGAATTTAGAACAATGAAGTTTTTGGTAAATAAATATTACAGCATACTCGTATCTGGACTCTAGGGAATTTTGAACAGTAATGTCGATGTCTCGGAGTCCAGGTACTGGACTATTTCGGTACTAGGGAGTTTAGTTATTATGAAATTTTTGGTACTGGAAAATTTGTACACTATGGAATTTTTTGGTACTACGAAAAGACACCAAGGAATTTATTTACTATGAAAATTAGACACTAGAGAATTTAGACAACAGGTGATTTTAGATACTAGGGAACTTAACAGAATAAAAATGACATCACTAACAAAGCTCCTCGTTACCAATATTTTTCTATTCTTAATACCGTAAATTATCGACTTATCTCTCGAACCAGCCGTTCGCGATTAACGTCGACAAAATGTATAATACAATTCTAAAAAAAAAAATCCTACTTTGAATAGCACAGCGAAACGAACACACACATCAGCGGCGAGAAAAGTAGAGCAGGCTCGAAAGAGTTCGGGAAATTTCTCAAGAGAAACCATCGCATTCGGTCGATTCGTCGACTAACCCTCGGGCATTTTATTCACGGAAGCTTTTTGAAAAATTTCGGCTCAGAAAAGGGACTCGAAAAGGGAAGAAAACAACGCGAACGGAAGAAGAGGGTATTATGCAGCGACAGCGTTCCTCGTCGAACGCGAAACCTATGGATTTCGTACGAGAGCACGTGCTCCTGCATGCTACCTAGCACGCAGCTGCAACTCTTTCTCTCCCTCTCTCTCTCTGTGTTATGCACTTCGTATGCAACTCTTGCACGTGACACTATAGCCTTCCTGTTACATTATGCAAAACAAGATACCAGCTTACGCGCTCGTCTGTTAAATAAATAAAAGAACGAGATAACAAATGGCTCGGAACCTCTTTGAAACCTCTATTGTCGGCTCTCTTCAAAATCGAACGATAGAAGATTCAATGAACGCTTTAACGCGTTAAATGACACAGTGAAACTGGACGTATGCAGTCAGACACGTTAAAATTCCAATTAGTAACGATGCAGTCGAGTCATTTTCAAATTTCACCTTTCCATTTAACACGTTGGCTGCCACGGGGGTCACCGGTGGCCGGCACCCGAAATTTTTCACAATCAAATAATTAATAAAATAAATAACGAAATAAACCACGGATAGCGTTATTATAAAGCTAATGATGCTAGCTACCGATTTGAAAGGTTAAATTTGAAAATTAGTTGATTATATTCTTAATAATTAGGATTTCAACGTGTCTGATTACACACGTCCGTTTTCACTGTGCCAGTCAACGTGTTAATAACCAACGTTATTATTTCATCGTTTATTTTCTTAACACATCGCGTGCGGGTCACGAGATATCTCGTTTTAATGTTTTTTTCATACGGGCGTATCAACGGCCCAAGAAATTAAAAATAAATTGGATTTCCCTGTTACGTTACCAAGGAAACCAAGCCTTGCGTATTCTTATGACGAATGATTAGCGAAATAAATGTACTATCGAAATAAATAGCAATTATATCGGTAGGTCTGTGTCGATCGTGTATCGTACCTTATACAGTGTTCTATCGTTGTACAATGTATAACGTTCGCGTTTTAATTTCGAACGAAACAGCCTTTTAATTATTTTACGAAATCGACCCTAATTCTAAAAAACAGTAGTAAAATGTCTCACAGAAGCGAAAGTGAAGATTCGGAGACGGATACAAGGTACAACGTTTTTGTTGAGCGCTCAAAAATGGGCGTAAACAAAATTTCGAGCGCCGGTCACCGATGGCCCCCCGCGGCATTCAACGTGTTAAGGTACCACGCTGAAGTCGTAACAAATTCATTTACAGACACATCGAAAAGAAACTCTGAAAATATTTCGCCCAGATTAGCCCAGAATTGATTCTTCGAAAGACAACAGAGACAACCGATTCGATGCTGTTAATCCGCGTTAAAAAAGAAAAAAAAAATCGATACGTGAAACATCCATCCAACGGTTTGTACTAAACAATCGCACTCAATTCGAGTCGTGGCTTTAAAACGAGAAAAAAAACGAGGTGGAGGGGTGGGGGGGATGAAAGCATTTAGCCAGGCAACGAAGTTTGAAACGATCAAAGCGACTCCCGACGCATTCGCAACGAGTTTATTCATTAGACGTACTTGTATCCCGGAATGACTGTAATTACGATTACGAGGCTCTTGTTTCGAACCACGTGGCTGGAATTGGAAAACCGAGACAAAAAGACTAGCCAGGAATCCAGAAACGGAGAGAAAGAAAGAAATTCCAACATTTTGTTTAAAATTGAAAACATCCTACGGGTCGATTATTTTCAAAAGAACAAACGCGACGAGACACGATACAATACGTTTGCGAGAATGTTTGACGCGATACGATCGTTGCTGTCAGGCACGGTAATAACGGCAGCGTATCGTTTACGAACTTTTCTAAGATTATTAGTACACTGAAAGATTAAAGGTTGCAGCAACGGTTACACGAGCCATGACGGCAGAAAATAAATGGCACGCGGTTCGACGTGATAACCGTGGCAAAAAAGGAAAAGGAAGAAACTTCATTTGGAATACAATGTTTTGCGTTGTTAATGGACAGAACGGTAACTGGAGCTGCGGACTTTTAAAAGGTTAATCCAGTTGCAGCTACTGTTCTTCAATTTCATGAAAATCGATCGTTCTATTCGCGACGTTAGCCTGACCTACCCTTCGAAACACGATTCTCCCGTACGTGACCCAAGTTTATCGGTCTTTCCTTACCGAAGACACCGAATCGACGTTCCTTGTCACCTTAATCCGCCCCCCGCCTCATTCCCCTTTTTCGTCATCCACTTCCTTTTTCATCCTTTTCCCCTTCGTCTCTGTTTATCTCTTTCTCGTTCATCTGCTAGGCGAGGCTTTGTTCGACGAGAAAAAGCAATTCCATCGAAAGGTTACCGATTCGACGCGCAAAATTTAAGTAATTTAACGTACCGGTTTAATTCAATTTGGATAATTATTGAATTAGGTTACTTAGCTAATCGGTAGCTTAACTTACCAAACCTGACTGAATTAATTACCACGACTGAAGTAATTGCTACGATTAACTTAAAAACCGAAGCATTTCGAAGCTTGACCCATAAGTACGTCGAAAATATTATTAATTTCATGTAATCCGAATGATCCACTTAGGTATAATTGTTCCCTGTCTCAAGAGTACGTATACACGAATTTATAAATTAAACCATGATTCTCGCAATCATCGTCCACAGTAGGTACGCGTACTCGAAGCATGTGTATTGCATAAAACGGTGAAACACGGAAAACCAAACATCGTAAAAAGTGTTTGACGGATGCTCGATTTTTCGTTTTCAAAAGGAACAAGTTGCAACGAGAACAGTATCCCCCTCCCTCCAGCTATCTTACTTTATTCCTTTATCATGTTCCTAGGAAATATCGGTCGGTTGGGAGCAGCTTCTGTTTTATTTCATCGTAAAAAGCTCTACTTATCCCGGAAGTATGAAGCTTACCCCCCGCCTCCCGGCACACTGCACAGTTCAACACACCGTGGCTCGTTTATGCGACTTTTCGCATAAGTCAACTCGCAATCCTGTCAGCAACACGATGCAGAAAAATTTCCTTTACCTTTCGCAACTTTTCATTTTTTTTCTTCATCTTTTTTTCTATTGAAAATTAACACGTTCCTTGAGTTTGTTACTGTCTATCGTTTACTAAATTTCTTTTATTTTCTACGATGCTGACAATTGAATCGCTAACTTGATTACCCTGGCAACACGAATTATATTTCGTTAGCTTCGTAACGGCAGATTGAAATTTTCTACAACATTTCAAAGCAAATAATTCTTCGATCGATCTTTAAAATGAGAAAGGCAATCAGAGGGTTTGCGGAAGGTGCAATCGCAGTTAATTTAGAGAAATATCAAGTTGCAATTTCGAGGTGATTCATGCGGAAGGGAATGGCGTGACCCATCATAGTTCACGGTTAACTTAGTAGTCAGTTTAGTTTCACGTGGCACCAGGGCCAATGGCGAACACAGCTTATTAGAATCCCTGGTGGCGTGCGCACAACCCGCCGATTTACTTACGCCGATGCTTTACGGTTAATTTCTGTCACGTAACCCACCACCGTCTTCGATAAGATAATTCGAACCGACAATTTGATATCTTACTCGTTCTGTTCGATAAAAAATATCATTCGTTAGCTTCGGTTTGTTCGAAAATTGATCACTGATCGCGACAATGTTCTAGACTAAACTAGACTAGTTCAAGATCTAAACTAAATTAGGATGTTAGTATTCAAAATTAGCACAGTGACGAAAATTTCAATATTCAAATATTCGATTAATATTAGTAGTAATTAAAACTGCGATTCTTCGTGCATAACCGAATCGAAAAGTCCTTTACCGTTTTTTAATTTGACGCTTCGTTCTCGAGATACGAACGATTAAAGATCGGACGTTCGACTTCCGGGACGCCATCTTGAGTAATCAGCTGATCATCCAAGATGGCGTCCCGGAAATCGAACGCCCAATCTTTAATCGTTCGTATCTCGAGAACGAAGCGTCAAATTAAAAAACAGTAAAGAACTTTTCGATTTCTTTTCGCGCGTAGAATCTAAAAAAAATCTCTTCTGAGAGACATTGTACAATTTTTTCTCAAAATACCAAATGCTAGAACACGTACGAGTTCCTTTCAAGCCAACGATAAAGAAACTAAAACGTTTCCGCTATCCACTACCCTCCTTTTTTTCCCGCTCGTTGGAGTCATTTAAATAATCAACCGGACGGGAAAGACCCTTTTAGTTCCCCACCGTTTCCGTTCTCTTTTTTCTGTTTTGTCTTTCTCCTCCCTCTGTTATCGTTGTCTCTTGTTCAGCGATTCTCTTACCGCTTCGTACCTCTTATTCTTCGTTTTTATATCTTTCTCGATAGCAGGAACTTTATGAGGCGCCAGGTTAAATTCATTGCCGAGTTCGTTAACAGTTTGCTCGATTACCATGCTCCGAGTTGTTCGATTCACCGTGACGGGGTTGAGACGATAAAAGGGGTGTGTCGGGTGGGGGATCATTGTACGACTGGGACTTCGATTATGTAAGAAGGAAAAAAGCGTACAAAGATTTGTTTATTAATTCTTTCTGATACTTGGATATTTGCGAAATTCATGACGCTATGTATCGTCGCAAACTTGGACTTTTATTTTTAATAAAAGTATAAAAGAAAAGAAGTAACAGCTTTATTGATTACGCTGGCTAAATATCGTTACAGAGTATAAGAAACTGATAATACTAGGCTACCGAGGATGTGACTCGAGCACGGACTGTTCTAGACTACCGCTTTCTTTCATGGTGGCTAAAGGATCCGCTCGACCCGACACGTAACGCTGCGTTACTTCTTCTTAGTAATCGAATCACATCCTGTCGATAGGCGAGGACGACAGTTCGGTAATTTTGATATTTGCAAATTTAGAAATTTAATTTTAGACTTCCTTTTGTTTTCAAATTCCGAACGAAAATATTTCGAAGAACAAAAATAATACTTCGACGTCCTACAATGTAAGGACAGAGTGCAATGAACTGCGATCAACCCTGGGTCCCATTCACCCCTTCCTCAACTCGTTTACACACACACACACACACACGGACGATGTATCGTTGCAGTATACGTGTCAAGGAGGAAAGGGACGGTGGTTGGCAAGTTGTAATTTGTACAGGTGTATCGGGGTGTTTCGTAATCCCCCGATGGAACCGGTGAAACGTGACCCGTGGATTTTTACACAGGACTCGGATCGAAAACAGAATGCAAAATACATCCACCGTTCCATTTGTCCGGCTCTGAATCTAGGTGAACCGTAGCTGCGTGATTTTTATCACCGGTTAGAAATTAAAACGTTACGGGGGTTACGTGTTCCTGGACACGTGATTTCGTCGTCCATCCAACTGTCAATTCTTCGAACGCGTAATGCGTTCCATTGAATTTTCCTCGCCCTATTCTAATATGATGTGAAGTTTTGCGTAATTATTAACGGGATTCATCCCTCGAAGACAATTTGAAAACAACCCATTTGGGAAATTGTTGTTGTAATTGTATTAGAACTTTAACACCTTGCACTGTAATAACGTGTCACACTCGTGACGCATCTTACAGTTCAGATGTGACTTCTGTCGTTCAAACTTTGATTACGATTGAATTTTAAATTTAATTCTGATTACAATTTGCACAGTTAATACTTGTCAAGTATACGTAGTATTTCAATTTCCTTAATTTGTTTTAACGCTGGAGCAATAAACATTTACAAATGATAGTGCAAGGGGTTAAGAGATTAATATTTTAATAATTACTAGGCTGGTAGTTAACCGAACTCTCCTCTGAAATCTCCCGAATTCTAATATAACTGATAAATAATACCATAGGAAAAATTATGAAGTTACATTGGAACGTGTCCGACTACGTACGACTGTTTTCACTGATACCAAATCGTAGGACGAATAATTAAAATTATAATACGATTTGTAATCGAACGAGTAAAATAATTAACCCTTTGCACTCGAGTGGTGCCTCTGAGGCGGTACGTTTAATTTGTATGAAAATATAGAAAATTAAAGAAGGGAATAAAACCCAACCGATTCTCAAATATTTCTAACACGTTTGGTTTCCGGAAACGTAGCGGGAAAATTAGATCAGACCCGAATACGTCCAGAAATGCTTCGAGTGAAACAGGGACATTTTTTACAATCAAATAATTACCAACAGAAATGATAAAATAAACCACGGACAGCGTTAACATTAAGCTAATAATGCTAGCTATCGAATTGAAAAGTTAAATTTGAAAATTAGTTGATTGTATTGCTAATAATTAGGATTTCAGGGTGTCTGACTACCCACGTCCGTTTTCACTGTGCCACTCAACGTTTTAATAGTAGACTATGCTACCAGTGGTCGAATGACGCCAGTGTCCGACTTGCGACTGACTAATACTACTTGTTACCGGTACAGTGGCGTGATACGACGCATTAGAATAATTACACTGCGGATATTTATACAAACGCAAGTTTTTATAAAATATTTTTCATTTACAAATGAATTAACATAGCTTGCGATTTTATCTTCCTTTCTGTATCTAATAAAGTATGATATCCAGAAATCTCGCTATTATTTCAACTAGCTGATCGTTAAAATATGAATATTACAAACTTGGTATATTACTAAAAATACTAATAAAAATGAAAATAACCGAATGCCCTGGTAACCGCAATCTAGTTTCGATTCTAAACGGATCCTGATAGCCGAAAGTTCATCCGCGACACCACTCAAATCGATATCCCGCGGGAACAGACAAGTTGATTCGTCACGGTTGTGGAATAATACATAAATTCGTGAATAAATCAACACAGTTACGAATTTGAACATGAAACTGGATATACTTCATTTATAAGAAACTCGAGCATCGCACGAATAGCAAATAAACCATGATCGTTTGATTATGTATTTCGATTTGAAAGATCTATTTGGGAGAACGAATTTCAGCTACGAAATTGACTAAAATTATGACGAAGCTCCTTTTGCATCCTGTGTACACAACGGGGGTGGATTGACTTACCTTGAATGCAGGGCGCAGCCACGCTGTACTGTGGGGTAACTCGAGGACGATGGGGGTGGTGGTGGTGGTGTACAATACGCGGGTGGTGGCGGAGGATCATGTCTGTGAAGATGGTTGTGACGATGGTTGTGAGAATAATTCAAGGAGCCCCGCAGACTGCCGGTCAGATGGCGATGAGGCGTTGACGGATCGCTGCAACATAAACAAACAAACGATTGATTTTTAAATTATCAATTTTCAAATCATAGAAAATTCTATTGACTGGTAATTTTATTTTTTAACAAATCTATTAGTTTCTATTAAATTTTGTTAGCTGGACAGGTGTAGTACGGTGCTTGATTATAATTAAATTGTCGTAATGATGTAATTGTTGATTATCGAAGATTTATAGTTTGTTCGATATATCTTCGATCTCAGTTGGTAACTATGGAAGTTTACATACGTGTCGTTGGAAACGTTGAAATTTCCTTCAGATATATCGACTGCTACCAACACTGAAATTCCAACAATTTTACCGTCCGCAGATAAAGTAGAACGCTGCAGAAAACTGTGTTACCATAGACAGATAACAAGACAAGAATTCTTCTGGATACAGAAGAGATCTGCTGTAAAACATTTGTGCATAAAAATGTATCAAAATGAAGCTGATTGTAATTCAAAGCAATTTGAAAAGAAACCTGTCACCGTAGTACATCAAAGAGTGTCGTTTGCCACGAAATTTCGTCCACGAAACTTATCACAGATAACACTCCGGGCAACTGATAACAGCCCACTTGAACTGAACTAAATTTACAACTTGTTATCAGTTTGCTCGAGCAAGATCTTCCAATCTCAAGGATTATCTCCATACTTCTTGTATTAATAACTGGCCATCGTTTCGGGATATTATTCAAGAATTTATTCTACTGGAATATTCCTTTGCTCTGTTTACACGCAAAGTAATTTGTAAATGCTTTTGTATCTTTGGTTTCGTTTGTTTGCCGACAATCGACGAGCCTGTTACGCTTCACACCTGCCCAACAATTACAGACACGAAAGAACGGACTCGTCGCTTCCGGTTCCCGAGCCGTACCAATTCCCACGAATTAATTTACACGTACCAACTAAAACGATGAAAAAGAAAAACTTATCGTTCCTAAGGTCGCGCATATTCCCTGCAATCCAAGGATAATTGAATTTTTATGCTTTGGACGGTTCGAGGATTTTGAAGGTTTAATATTAACGCCTCAAAGTTGGAATATTAATATTTTCAGTTTGTGATACTACAGCTTCAAAACTTAAATACTGACTCTATGTGGTTGTAATGTTGGCCCCTCAAAGCTGCAATGTTAAAGCTTCGAAACGAAAATATTAATGTCTCAAAGCTGCAATATCCAAGTTTGGAAACGAAAATAATAATGTCTCAAAGCTACAATATTAAAGCTTAGAAACTGAAATATTAATGCCCCAAAGCTGCAATATCAAAGCTTCGAAACGAAAAATATTAATGCCTCAAAGCTGCAATATTAAAGCTTAGAAACTGAAATATTAACGCCCCAAAGCTTCGAAACGAAAATATTAATGCCTCAAAGCTGCAACATCAAAGCTTCGAACCGGAAATATTAATGTCTCAAAGCTGCAATATCCAAGCTTGGAAACGAAAACATTAATGCCTCAAAGCTGCAATATTAAAACTTAGAAACTGAAATATTGATGCCCCAAAGCTTCAAAACGAAAATATTAATTCCTCAAAGATTCGAAACGGAAATATTAATGCTTCAAAGCTGCAATACTAAAGCTTAGAAACTAAAATATTAATGCCTCAAAGCTTCGAAACGGAAACATTAATGTAAATTGTAACGACACGTTTCTAGCCACTTGACATGGAGGACCGAAGTTTTCGTAATACAAATTTTTGCTGACAATTTTAAGCGTCGGAGCTCCGAAAGGGTTGGTGATGGACGCCACAGGAATCGAATAATCAGATAGCAGGTAATCTGTGGGACGGTACAATTCCACCGAATACAAGATCTTATCGACAAGGTACTCGTGAAACACGGTGTGAGAGCGGAAATGTCGAAAGGGTCGGGCAAAGCCTCCCGTTCACGACGGTTGCATTCTTATCTAATATACGGAACGCGTTCAACGACCAGAGATATCTTGTCGGGGGTAGATAAAAAAACAGGGGGAAGGTACACAGTGGATCGATGTATGTAGATTCGTTCAGGCTCCCAAAATACCAAGGAAACTACAAGTATTAGGTGGATGTGTAACAAATGGCTGAATTTGATGACATAAAAGTATCTCGAAATGGTACTTATGATACATCAAATTGTAGCTTAAAGTTCAATGAAAATGAAGATATAAATGCTTCGTGAATGAACTTGACGCGAAATGGCCGGTCGCCAGTTGAAGCAAACAACGACCAGTTTTGGAGTATCTAAACTCTAACGCCATTTCATGACATAAAAGTATCTCGAAATGGTACTTATGATACATCAAATTGTAGCTTAAAGTTCGATGAAAATGAAGATATAAATGCTTCGTGAATGAACTCGACGCGAAATGGCCGGTCGCCAGTTGAAGCAAACAACGACCAGTTTTGGAGTATCTAAACTCTAACGCCATTTCATGACATAAAAGTATCTCAAAATTACACTCACGGCACACCCAATTAAAGCTTGAAGCTTAATAAAAATACCTGCATAAAGATTCCATCGATAATCCTAACACAAAATATCTGATACGAATTGATTATCGAATTTTTCACCATTAAACATTTTACACATATAAAAAGATAAACAAAAAGCTTATTTCTTGACCGAAATATGCTGGATAAGTGGTACGATTAGGATGAAGATGTAGAACGTTCTGAGATCGTTCGAAAGACGCTTCCGGTCGCACGATCCAACAAGGAAAGAAGGTTACATGGAAAAAATGAAACTTTCCAGCCAACTACAACTTACTACAAATTTTCCAAACCCTGACGCAGCTCAAAATTAACAAACTTTTGCAAAACGATTAATCTTTCTTTCTTTTTTTCACCAAGATTCCTCAGAATACATACATACTAATTTTTCCCGAACTCGAACAGTGCCTCGACCACTTTATCGTATCTACCAAAAATCGATAACGTAACCAAGGTAGACTTGTTCCTTCCACCTATAGAAGAACGATGATTTAATACCTCGCTCAATATTTTATCACCGTTACTTACTCAGATCGATCTATCGTCTTTACACGTTTACCGCCTGTACGCCAATGTCCACCGGGAGATAATCAGAAGTATTCTTGCAACGGGAAGCATGGAACTAATATCAAACGGGACAAAATGACTTGCTTCAGATTTCATATTATAATTTTGATAATTGATTAAAACGTTTCCGTCGAGTTATACGTTGGCTTTTAGATTTACATTTTACATATCGTAATTATTTGATTTCCTAATTTATTTTTTATTATTTTTAACTCAGAAGTCAGGGTACATTGAACGCCGTTAGTTCTAGCGTTAATTAACAAAAATCATTTCCCTCGGTCGGCGTTGACAAATTGCAAACGGTAGGAGCGAAGTTCTTCCAAGACAGAAGTAAACGAGCCCGGAGAAATTAACAAGAAGTTAAAAGCTTCAGATTGCTACGTCATCAATCTAAACGTCCCCGTACTTCCTGCTCCTTTTTCCACGACAATCCCTCAAGGATATGATGGATTATCATTTTATACCCGTGCGTATATAAATAATGTTCGTTAAAACGGTCGGAGAAAAAAGAAATCTGACAAACGATTTCCTGGAAGAAACGAGGATCTTTCGTGCAACGAAGATGCAACGCCATTAGTTGAACCGTTCTTTCGTTTGCATACTTCTGCACGAGTAAAAACAACCCTTCCTTCTTTTTTAGAAATAAAGTTCTGTAACAGATCGCTACGAGACTGGGGAGGCGTGGATTTGAAAAATTCGCTCGCTAAAATTCCTGCGTGTATATTTTCTTGGTTTATGTTCCACGTGTTTTCCATCGCTTGTGAATACTGATGAAATTACATTAATAATTCGACACGGTGAACTGGGACGTTACATTAGAAAAAAAAGAAAAGAAAATTTAGAAGATATAGTTAGACATTTGTATTTAATATCACGATTTTAATTTTCCAAAGTAACCCCCGTCCGATTGATTCGTTGGCCCAGGTTTGTTGGATATTGGATGCTGGTAACGAGGACCACCGCGAAGTTTGTGGCATTGGACGAACGCCATTAAGGTCAAGTATAGAACGTTCCTTGTCTCTAAACTTGGCCTGCAGCTTCTGACGAATTTTTAGCGAGCTCACCCCCTTTGGGATTCGCTGTGCGAAAACGATCCCTTTGCAAAACTTGAAATCATACAGAGTTTTCATCGCAAAGCAAACGTTCTGGTTTGAATAGAAATATTGTGCGTTAATAGTAGCTGTATAGAAACTAATGCACTACTTTGTACGAAAAGAGTTATATTTTTATTCCTTTCCTGGTGTCAATTTCACATTTGAAAATATTCTGATAAATTAGTACAAAGGGTTAAAAAATATGAAGATTTTGATAGGAGATTGGTCGAGAATAGAGGAACGGAATCTCGTCCGCCATAATCCCGCAGATCCAATCAGTGCACGCCTAAAACCATGGATGGAATGTTGGTCTATTGCACCGGAAGCGACACCGCCATCGACAATTTCATCGTGGAAACTCGAATATTTTTAAGCCTCCGCAATCCGTATCGATAAGGATCTCGGAAACGTTTCTCTCTTTATTTCTTAGCTTCAGGATAAAATCGAAACGAGATTGTATTCGAGCAAATAACACGGTTAACGGTTAACCGAAGGTTCTTTCATAATATAAAAAGAAAAATGATCCGAGTACCGATACGTTTCCGTTGCAAGAGCTAAATCGAATCGAAAACTAGACTCCAGCGAGTAAATTCAGTTTATGGTTTCGTATCGAAAAGTATAAAAATCCTTCGATCTTGTTACCATTGAAACGTTATACTTTGCTACTCTTAATTAACTTCGCAAAGAGGAAATAATTGATCAGTGTTTAATCAGTTCAAAGGCGGCTTGTTCTTCTTCTTCAAAAGAAAAAGAAACATAATGTACTTATCTTTATATATCTGTTACGTTATCGTAAATAACACTTTGGTTTTATCGAACAAAGCATCGACGTCTTGATCCTGAAGATTAATTGCACACAAATGTAATTAACAATCAAGGAGACAATTCGACCACTACAGGTTGAATAGAAACCTATTTGATCGAATGATTCAGTTACTTTGGCCGGGTAAACAAAACACGAATCGAACGTCAACGCCTGGAACGAAGAACACGCAGTTCACGCATCAACGGTTCGAGTAGCAGCGGTTGGCACGCCTGTCGCCAACAATGGGCGGCAAAATTTGAATTCAAACCTAGCCAATTCGCTCGTTTAATTCGAAAACGCTTATAAAATCGTAAATAAATTAAACAAATCGCGAGAAATGCTCCGTCTAACCGAAGATCGTGACCTTCGACGACAGCGTAACGATATTTACACGGAGAATGACGCGACTACGAGCGCCAGACACGGTGGGAATCCAGAGAAATGCATTCGACCGTACCTGTCTACGTTGTTGCTTTTAAAGCTGACCATTCCGCTCGACGCAGCTTCCCTCATAACCACGGTGCACTGGGATTTGAACACACTAAACTGATCGCACAATCGTCACACGCGTCGTCGAGCACGAATAACCCACGCCACGCACACAAAGGAGCATCGCGTCACGTTTACGGAAAATTCAAAGAACTATTAGAAAGTCACGAGTTGCCCGGACCGCGTTTCCGGACCGACTGAAGAGGAGCCACGCTTCACGGGCCGTCTACCCCCACCGCTCGGCCAACTCTACCCCCCACCACCGGTGTCTAATTGCAACGTTCCGACGCTACGCGACGGTTCCGACAACGCTTGGCCAGCTGACGTTCTTTTGTTGTCATTCTCGACTCGTCTCCTATGACAACCGATCGCGATCGTACACCATGGCGAACCGGGCTTGTCCCAGGGTCACGTTAACCTCTTCCATCCCCTTGTATCGCCCCTCCAGACAGGAAGCAGCGAACAGAATAAATAGAAGACGTCCGGGATGGTGCGTGCTGGAAAAATATTCTTCCTATGACGTGACGATCCGTGTTACGTATTTCGTATCTCTATGTAAACAAGGTTAGTTTATATCACGCCGTAGACAGGCGTGCGTGCACTAACAAGGAGAGGGTTTGCAAAACTGGAGATAATGATACTCGGTTTTGAGCGTAGACGATTATTAGTTTACGAGATATTTAATGTTAGTTATTATTACTGTGCTCCTGATCTGAAGTATAGAAAGTTGTACGAGCAAGTGTCGTAGCGTAATTGGTAAGGCGTCAGCCTCGCGATAGGTGGATGTTTTTTGTCGCGAGTTCAAATCCCGGTTTTTTAATAAATACATTTTTTGCTACTATAATTGATTAACAAATATTTTTAACCCATTTGCATCATTCGAAAATGTGGAAAACTGGCCCATATCACGAAAATATTTTTTTATCGCATCAAGTTAGAAATCAGCGTATACATACGCTAATGATGCAGATGTGTTAAACAGTTTTATTTAATTGTTGCTTTAAATATAAGTTGTACATACATGAACCGGGATGGTAGTTTTCATAAAAACATTCGAAACATAAATATTTTAAACATTATTAAAAAAAAAAAAAACCGGATTTGAACTCGCGACAAAAAACATCCACCCTCCGAGAGGCCGACGCCTTACCCGTTACGCCACGATCCTTTTTGATAGAATTTTCTCTACTTCAGAAGATAAACTAATAACCGTCTACACCCAAAACCGAATATCATTAGCTTCAGTTTTTCAAGCTAATCAAAAAGTCAGCGTCACACTTGGGGCCCCCTCCTTGTAAGTATTATAGACGTAACATGAACAATTTGTAACGTTTAGCGGCCACTATGGCATCTTTCGAATTTTAGCAGTTAGGAACGACGGACGCCACTGTGGCGTCATTTGCACTTACACCGTTTACCGATTATTGACGCCACTGTGGTGTCGCGTACGTTTTTAACGTGTCAAGATTATCGACGCTACCATAACGTCACATGAATTTTCAGTATAAAATTGCAATTTCTTGTACTCGGTATCTTTTACGTCGGAACGGTAAGGGTTCCATGCACTAAAGTTTTCGAAAAGTTGCTGGAAAAGTGTAAAATTCTTGAGGTTGGTCGTAAAATGATTACGCAACTTCTGAAGCTTCTCGAATTCTGTACGCGTTAGAAAGTTGTTAAGGATAATATTAAATTGAATCGTAATCCATGACTTTTCCCGGTTTCACGGAACCGTGAAACACCAGAAATACGGCTCGCGTCGAAGCGGAGTGCTCGCAAGCCGTAACGCGGCACGACTTTTTCAAAAATAACGTTCCTTTTCATGCCTCGGCTAAGATTCCGTTTCCCCGCACGTACGTTGAATTTTATTCCTCAGCCATCATTTTTTATTAAATTCCATTCAATTTCATTAAAGTTGCATCGAAACTTCACTATAGTTCGACGTTTCTGTAGAAACGGAACGACCAGTTTATTTTTACGACCAAATAGTCGTGCGAACCGAGACAATCAAAGATTTCAATTAATTCACGGCGGTAAGGTGGGAAAGTTACGTAATCGATTGAAAATTACCATTCGTCTGTCGATGAATTTCATTGAAATCGTTCCACTGGGAATCGAGATTCGATTTGGTTCAAAGTTTTAACTAAATTCGACGAGAATGCCGATTCGTTCGCAAGATAAACTCTATCGATTCTTATTCTCTATAATCGGACAATAATCCTCATAAAAAAAAAAAAAAAAACAATTCGATTACCTTTGAATATCATTTGGAACTAAAAATTCCTACACGTTTTTCACAATTCGTCTCGAAAACCTTGAATATCCAAGAGATAATTTAATTACACGCAAGATTCCTCCTCGAGATCTCGATTTAAGGTACGGGAACGTGATGCAACTTACATCGCGTTAATTTGATGGTAACGTTGGTTAAAAGGTAGGTCCTTGGGGGAACAAAAGTGGTCCTTACTCTTGGTAATCGAACTTTCGCGTCACGTTGCTACCTTCCGACAGGGAGAAATTCCATTGCCACCAAAAGCAGTAACTATTCGTCAAAAGGTGCCGACGTAGAATTTTCGGAAATCGTGTGTCACCAGAATGTGCAACTCCATATTTCAGGCTCCTTTATCTAGCAAACCAAATATACAATTTTAAAATTAATACAACACATTCATTGTATGAAAAATCTTGAACCATTTTGTTTGGATCCGGACAACTAGGTAATTAAGAAATCTCCCATGCTTCTCATCCACTCGAGCCTAATACACGTGCCCTATATCGTAACTAATTCACTGGAACATTACTGATCACCTATTATCATCTCCCATTATCCCACGCTGGTGATTAGCGTGCGAAAAGATCCGCGGGAGCTGCAACAGATAACTCTGTTGATCGCAAATTTACCAAATATGAAATACCTCGATTCGTAGGAAAGCTGCCTTCCAGCGGCATTGTTATAATTATTTATATCTGTTTGTTCGAACAGAGAGAGAGAACATTCGGTCTTAATTGCAGAAGTTGGCCCACTTTACAAAGAAACCATTGGAAAGTTCTCTTTGACCCCGACAGGCCTTTGCATCCAAATAAATTAACGAGCCACGCGTATACTCGTGTACCTGTCTCCCCCCCACCCCCCCCCCCCCCCCTGAACATGTATTTCGATTCTTAAGAGCCCGGCGACAATGGGCTGAAAAGAAAAGGGAACCCTCCTTTCTACCTGAGGTGTGTTCACCTGTGTGCGCGAATACAGCTCCGTCAGGTGTATTCAGGTCGAAGGACCGTTGGCATTAAGCTGGGTCAATGGTGACCCAGGTCTGCCGAAAGAATGCTAGTCGCTTCGATTAATCTTTCCACGGAAGAATATTATATTTCGGGGAATAATGTTTATTGGAAGTTCAGTTTTTTGGAAAATAATGACACACGATCACAATCGAAAGTGCGAATAACTGTTCTGGGTAACGAAACAGTCTGTTAAATTAAAATTTCTCGCGTCAGTGGATTTTCTGTAGAGAAGCAAAAGGAAATAATTGAATTTCCGTCGGGCAGCTTAGGCATCTGGACCATGTTCCAGGAGAAGTTTGCCTGCAGGACATCGAACTGGTTTCTTTCCCGAAGTCTGCTACTTTCCAGAAGAGACAATGGCCTCGAAAATTTACCGAGAGTGTCCCTCTTTCCTGTTTGTCCCGGGATCCTTTCTCACGCTCCTGCAGGACGCTTCACGTGAAGCGCGAAAACTTTCCGGACAATTGCGAACGTTTCTCATGGAAATTCAAAGGAACATTTTTCAAGCATATGCTCGTCACGTGGCTACCTTCTTTCGGATAAGTGGAATCCGAACTGGATGCAGAAACTTCGGTCGCTTTCGACTTCTGCTCGAACGTGCGGATACATGGAAGAAAGAAAGAGAAGGGAGAAATAGAAATTTTCCGTGAAATTGATCCCCTTACCGAGAAGGAGAGGCACCTGATCCTTGAATCTGGTAGAATTTGTCCTTCCTGTTTACGAATATACACCGTTATCCGGTCAGATGTTTGTTTATAATAAAATTGTTGAGCGTAAATTATACGGTACGGTTGAAAATGGAGAACAAAGACAACTATTGCTGCGTGGTAACATCGATCTTTCCATTTAAATTCTAGGAATCGGTTCTTTTACGAGGACGTTTGCATAATTTACCACGCACATTTCCAACAAATGATATGGCCAACTCGCGATGGCCAGTTGAAAGTATCTGTTGGAATGGAGCTGGAAAAATTTCGAGGACCATGTGCAAATCGCCCGATACAGAAGTGCAAAAATTGCGTGATCTGGGTGAAGGTATTAGGTCGAATAATTGGATTAGGGGAAATGGAGTTTCTTAATTTTAATGTTTGGAATTTTGAATATTTGCAAATTAGAATGCTTGGAATTTTCAATATTTGCAACTTATAACGCTTGCAATTTTCGATATTTGCAAGTTATAACGCTTGGAATTTTGAATATTTGCAACTTATAACGCTTGGAATTTTGAATATTTGTTAATTAGAACGCTTGGAATTTTGAATATTTGCAAATTTGAATGCTTGGAATTTTAAATATTTGCAAATTAGAATGCTTAGAATTTTGAATATTTGTAAATTAGAACGCTTGGAATTTTGAATATTTTGAGATTAGAATACTTGCAATTTTCAATATTTGCAAATTATAACGCTTGGAATTTTGAATATTTGCAAATTAAAACGCTTGGAATTTTGAATATTTGCAAATTAAAACGCTTGCAATTTTCAATATTTGCAAATTAGAATGCTTGTAATTTTGAATATTTGCAAATTTAACTACTTAACTTACATTTGAACATTCTACTTATTCTTACACCGTTCCCCACAATAAAATTTATACGACCCCCCCATAGATCCTTTACCATTCTGACAATTTGACATACATCGAACAAATAGTTCCATCGCAATTCCCCATTCTCGTAAATCACCATATCACTCCATAGAGATTGCATTTATCGGGGTGACGGGATAAACGTTGAAACGACAGTAGATGCGTACGTGTGTATAGAGTAGGTACGGTTAGGTACATGGAGTGGTGGTTAGGTAAAAAAGAAAAGAAAAGAAAGAAAGAGGGTGGCTTAAACCTCAGCTTGAAGGATTTCATAGCCTCCAGTCGACGTATTTACTTTCCTCGCGACAAGGGGTAAATGTACACTACTCAAGCCGGGCAGGAAGTTCGACTCGGTGGGATCGTTAAGCCACCATTCCACGGGAACCTAAGAGGCTTAAGACAACGTCTGCCTCGCCTTTATTAACCCTTTCTTTACCAACTTGCACCATACTCATCATTCACTAAACTCTCGTGCGTGGAAGAAAAGAAAATTACATTTTTAACCGCAATTATTCAGATTTAAAGGGGTTTAATTTTCTGAAGGTTTCTTTGAAAAAAAAAAAAAAAAACATAGCTAATTGATGCCAGAATGAAAGAAATATTGTCTTTGAAATTTTGTTTTCAACATCACAACGGCAATGATTCATGGCAATAACAGCGATATCCGGTGTCAGTATCAGGACACGTCCTATCGGTCGCAATTTTTCACTTGGCTATTCCGGCCACGAATCACAGAAATAAATCTTACCCCCGTTCTTTTCCCTTCCCCTCTGTTGGCGACGAAGGAGAAGTTACGCGAGCGGGATCTCCTTCGAAGAAATTTCGAACGATGCTCCACCCTCGAAAACTTTTCGAGGATTCTCCCGAGGAATGCGAGGTTGAAACGATCCCTCTACCTTCTTCTGTCTCGCTCTTTTCCTTTTTGTTTCCCGTTTTGAACAGACCTCGAATTCCATCCCTTGCTTTGTCGAAACTACTGTTCAAACTTTCCATGATGTATCGGTGAATTTCACTTTCCAACAGAATTCACCCTATTTTTGCAGATTTGCAAATAATTAGATCCGAAGGTATATAAGTTTGAAATTTCAAGTGTTTCAATATTCAAATTGGCAAGAATCCAATTTCCAAATATAAAATTTGCAAGGATCCAATTTCCAAGTATCCGAATTTGCAAGAATCCAATTTCTAAGTATCCAAATTTGCAAGAATCCAATTTCCAAATATAAAATTTGCAAGGATCGAATTTCCCAGTATCCAAATTTCCAAGCATCCAATTTCCAAGTATCCAAATTTTCAAGAATCCAATTCCCAAGTGTCCAAATTTGCAAGAATCCAATTCCCAAGTATCCAAATTTCCAAGCATCCAATTTCCAAGTAACCAAATTTGCAAGAATCAAATTTCCAAATATAAAATTTCCAAGGATCCAATTTCCAAGTATCCAATTTCCAAGCATCCAATTTCCAAGTATCCAAATTTGCAAGAATCAAATTTCCAAATATAAAATTTCCAAGGATCCAATTTCCAAGTATCCAAATTTGCAAGAATCCAATTTCCAAATATAAAATTTGCAAGGATCCAATTTCCAAGTATCCAATTTCCAAGTATCCAAATTTGCAAGAATCCAATTTCCAAGTATCCAATTTCCAAGTATCCAAATTTGCAAGAATCCAATTTCTAAATATAAAATTTGCAAGAATCCAATTCAATTTCCAAGCATCCAATTTCCAAATATAAAATTTCCAAGGATCCAATTTCCAAGCATCCAAATTTCCACGTATCCAAATTTCCAAGTATCCAAATTTCCAAGCATCCAATTTCCAAGTATGAAATTCGCAAGGATCTAATTTCCAAGTGTCCAAATTTCCAAGCATCCAAATTTGCAATAACCCAATTTGCAAGAACCGAATTTCCAAGAGTCCAAATTTGCAAGAACCAAATTTCCAAGAGTCCAAATTTGCAAGAATCCAATTTCCAAGAATCCATTTCGCAAGTACCAGTTCCAGATCGTTAACATAACTCTAACAACATTCATAATCGACGAGATCGTTCAACATGCTCCCAATGGTTAGTGGATTTTAGTATGACGTAGGAAGGTTTTTGTTAGATTTAATCCTGGATGCTCTTGCCCATTTCAACTCGGTGGACCGTGTCACAGATATATTGGCTGGAAAAGAACAATTTTCCAGTGGATCGATGATCCTCTGGGCTGGGAGAAATGCAACCAATTTTTACTACGCTGTCCTCGTGCTTCTTCGTGATAAAGGGTCGCAAGGCTGTCCTTGACGTTTTATTAATTGAATCGTGAAATAATCTGTTACTGGGCGTGCCGTCTGCCCAAGCAAAACACGTGAACTGACTTCACCATAAAAATATTTCCTTCTCACCTACATACCTTTACTTCCCATCGAAATTATCCCTATTATACATATAAGACATAGGATATTTATTTATTACAAAATTTTCAAAGGAAACCAGAGCAGTACCTTGCATTTAAGAAGAAAAAAATGAAAGGTTACATGCGTACTTGTTTGACAGCAATTTGTTCGACAAACGATCTGAAAAGTTTGACGCGCGATCCCGTTGTCGAAACGTCGATTAAAGTTTCCGGTTAGCGATCGTTGAATGACGTTTCGAAACGCCCGAAACCAGCAAACTAGAAACTCCTCACGGTATTCCCTGTCAAATGTTTCTCGTCGTTAAACCCTCCGAGCGAATCCTCCTTTTTCCCCGCTAAATTGACCAACTTTAAGCTTATTTCATCGGAAGTCTTCCAATTCGACGATAAACAACGTTTCATCCACTTAATCTTTGTTCCTTTTCATCGATCAACACAAAATCGTGAGTTTTTTTCAATTTGAAAACTCAATTTCTTTTACATAATTTGCTCAAGTTAAACATTGATGAATCGGTTCGCCATCACTGATGTACATTCATCGTTAAGAATTCTTTGACTAATTGAATCAGAAATCTAATTAAAAATGCTTGAAGTTACGAAGGACGGCAATAACGATAAAATATCGCGAAAGGAATAGATAAGTTTTATTCGAGATAAAAGTGTGAATAAAATGAAGCTCTCGATAACTTCGGTGTTGGTGCTCGTTGCGTCGAACGGAAAAGCTTGAATATCCGAGAAAAAGGTGTACTGATCGATTGAACGGTTTCCATGACGCTCGTAGAACTTAATTACCGGCCAACAAGAGGCCAGAGCCTCGCGTCACTGCCGGAAATTAATAAATATCCGGCCGGAAATTCGTCGTAGCACATCTGTTACAAGAATCTCGGTTACACCTGCTCGATATCTTGCCGTTACCTTTGAGAAGCTCGGCAGCATCGGTAAATAAGATCGTTCAATACCCTTCTTTGCAAGACGGTACATGGTTTGTTCAATTTTCTACAATCTACAAAATTCGAGTACTTCGATATTTGTAGAACTATTGAAATTTTCATTACGACCCTAATTTGAAATAATACATCTAACGCTATACCGATTCAGATACCTTAGATTGGATCCGTATCGCTTGACCGACAAAGACTTACTCGACAGTATTTACACCGACGCTATTTCACTGACATTTGTTTTCATCGACGACGGTATAATTTAAACAAATGTCAGTGAAATAGCGTCGGTGTGAATACTGTCGAGTAAAGTTTTGTCGGTCAAGTGATACGGATCCCTTAGTTTACAGCCGTGTGAAAATTATAATTTGGATAACCTTCGATTCTAATCTGAAATTCGAAAAAAGAAAACAGAAACAAATCGAAAAGTCCTTTATCATTTTTTAATCGAACGCTTCGTTTCGGAGATACAAACGATTGAAAAATTGAAGCGTCCCACTTCCGGGGTGCGCGCGCTAGTTCAAACATGGCGTCCCGGAAGTCGAGCGCTCCAATCTTTAATCCTCTGTATCTCGAGAATTAAACGTCCGATCGAAAAGTGATAAAGGACTTTTCGAGTTGTTTTTTAACGGAGACAACAAATTTGATACGATCGCTTTTAGCATAAAGTAGAAACGAGACTGAGTCTGATTCTTGTTGCGTAAGAGGATTAAATTGAAGATACACGAACGGATAAGGGAGTGCAGATAAGACAGGGAGGTTAGTTGGACGTTATCAACTACGATATATCGGTTGCAAACGAACCCGACGCTTCCGGAATTCGCACGATAATGATAATTGATCGCATCCGCGCGGCCACAGACTATTTCTGTTTCGGATCGAGTTATATGCGAAACCGGTCCAACTAGATTCAACTTTCCTTCGCAACGAAAGTGTCTGTTTAACCTTTTAGGAGCTTCTGTCATCATCCTTAATATTATAAACTTAAAGGATAGCCAGTGCCTGCTCTACCGGTTACGTCGCCCTGGACAAAAAAACAAATTACCACCCCTTAAGTTATATATGTATATATATTTCTTAAATAAAGGTACATATTTTTTTAGCTTTTAGACATCAACAATATAAATACGCTACGTACTGTAAATTTTTAGTGAACTTTGTAATTATTTAGAAGTTTGCCGTCCTCACCGATTTTCGTGACCTTGAAATATGGTCATCGTTCTGAACAACTTTTCCCTATACGTGTTACCGCCGCTCGGCCACCGTTTTCCAGATATTCGCACAAATAATTCATTTTGCTGACCCCCCCTAAAAACTACACTAATTAATACCGATACCCATTTTTAATAGAATATAATTTAATATAATCGTTTCGCGTGGAGGTAAAATGACCCAATCAGCAAGATGAGTTATTTTTGCGAATATCTGGAAAACGAAGGCCGAGCGGAGGGAAAAGTTGTTCAGAATAGTGATCTTGACAACATATTTCAAGGTCACGATAATTACCGTGAAATTTTCTATTAATTGGATATTTAAGCCAAAGTGGCGCCCCAGACAAACGTACGGGTTGCCCGCCACATAGCATCTCCAAAATTGTGTAAAACCCTGGACCATAATAATTTTCACCTCGATTCATAAGTAACATTCTAACCTAACCGAAAACTAGCTAGATTTAATCCATCATCGACGGAGAGAGAGAGAGCTCGGAATTCTGGCACGTTAACAATACACCTCGATCTAGCAACGCGAATATCACTCGATGGAACGTGAAAATTTGTCGAATTCCTTTTTTTCTCCCCCTGTCCAAGATAAATGATGCACGACCGATGGAAGCTTCGTTACAAAGTACTTGCAATATTTCGAGAAACTGTTCGCCGCGTACGAAAATTCATGTCGAATCGAAAGGATTCAGATAAAATAGGTATTAAATGGAAACAGAAATCTCTGACCTTGGGTGTGTTAATAGGTTAATAACGCGTTTTATGACACGACCACGCTCGACACGAGTCTCGATAAACAAGCAACTCATAAAGCCACGTAGGAACGTCCACGTTGTCAGTTGGTTCGATGGAATAATCGCTGCAACCATGAATCGATACACGTATTGGCTGAGTCTGATCGTGCTCGGTAGTATTCTGTCCTCGTGTTTCGTGGACGATGGAATTGCCGCACCGGCACCGAAGCCTCGAGACATAATTTACATCGTCGCTCACCGACCGAGGAAGCATCGCCAGATGATTATCGAGATCCACAGCCGTCCGAAACGGAAACGCAAAACCCACATCCTGTACATCACGCCGTGAACGGACTTACGGGTATTTGCGAAAAAAAAATAAGAAAACAAAGTTCGATCGATTGCAATCTCGATTTATAAATTATTGTATATTTTCTAGAATTTCTGGACATCCTTGGGATATGCGTTCGTGAGGATTGGACCGTAACGATTTGTAATCTGAGGCTTGTGAATTAAAATTGTCTGTGTAACGTTTATCGACGGATGGTGTACAATGTTATCAAGAGCGTTGAAAAGTGCGACTACATATGAGTGCATTAGAGGCAACGTCTTGCCTTGACCGAGCACTTCCGGTATTCCCTTTGCTCCGTGTGCTTCGTACGCGATACACTGTACCACGTTACTTTCGAAACTTTGCCTTCTTCCTGATGACTATTTAGCCAACCATCCGCGCCATGTCTGACCTTACGTTGTACCGTGTGTTTTTCGCACGTAACGCAGACTAATCTTCATTGCTCGAAAGACACAAAGAACATAGGTAAATAATAATTATTTCCCTATTGGGATTCTCCCAATTCGGTTGGCTAAATGTGTCCGATGCTTGGTACTGTAGATACAAATGGTGGTTACGACCGTTCTATATTTTTTGGAAAATTTGTTAGAAAAACTAAGAATTTTATTCTATAAATTCAAGAAAAGGGAAATCATCCTCGGAAGATTGCTTCGATACTGACTCTAGAAATGGCAAAAAACTGAGCTAAATGTAGATAAGGATGTTTCAAAACGTACATCTCTGAGGTTCGTGTTGATTAACGAAGTATCTTGATCGTAAGTGTATCATATCCTCAAAGGGATAACTGTCGTATCGATCGAGCAAGGTTGTTTGTGGCCTGGACGTTAATCTGAATTAAACATGTTGGACATGGATCCCTCTTACAACACTGATAAACTTACCTTGAGCCTTCCAGAATCTCTGCTACTCTAGAAACCATCGTATATCGTTGATCCTTCACCACCAACGTTGAAACGAAATTGTTCGAAACGGTTAACGAAAGCTCTGCGACAAATTCTAATTTTTCACGACAAACTCCATCAACATCCACGAAATACTATTCGACAGCAGGGGATTCGGATCTGACGCGATAATAGCGGTACGAGAAAGTTACATACAAACAGACTAGACGATGTTGAAATTGTTGAAGCAAACTCGGAGCCGATTTAGTTATAATGCAGAGAGTTGGGTTGGTAATCGTGTAATCAAAAGTCGTAGCGTGCGAAGGGTAGTTGATCAAACTGAGACACAGCGAATCCAGTTCTGAATGGATACCACGTTCTGTCATTTCGAAGATCGAAGTTCTCGTTCCACTCGACGAGTCGCAAATCCGGACGATTCATTATCGAAGTTAAACAGATACATCGCGGTATTGTGTAACATGGAAATTTTCGTATCATTTGTATAGATGGATGAGGAGGATCCGTGTCGTTTCTGGTGTGAATCGGTGTTGTTGGTAGATTCAGCGAAATATAGTCGGAGAAGCATTATTTCGTGGTTTTACGAGCAGTTGGCAGAAGTCTCAGGGAAACGTCGTCTCGCGTTTGGCAAAGATGTCGGAAATCCAGGAAATTCGTTCCTCTTCCTTTCGCCACAGAGACCTCGAAACCTCCTTACTATTATTTGCTGGTGTATATTTTGCGAACGGAGATAGGAGAGCTTGGAGAAAGCTGATTTTGCACGTACACCTTCGATCGATCCGTTTTCCATTAGTATTATTATTGTAAATTATTTCTGGGTAGATGTTGTTTCATTTATTCGTGGAACTTTCAACGTCAGTCAGTGGTAGTGAAAACTTCGTTAGGCGAAGCATTTATTTCTCCCAAATACCTATTATTCTTACAATTTTTCGTCGTTCCTATTATTCAAAATTTCGCATTAAGTAATTGAAAGGATTTTAACACTTTACCGACCGATAGCCTATTTATAGGTTTACATGCTTTACCGCTACCGGTCGGTAAAGTGTTAATTGTTAACACTTGGCATGCGAGTATACTTCGTCGCGGACTTACGCGTGCAGCGGGCGTTTCTTTGCAAATCTCGCGAGAGTTTGATGATTCACAGTAAAATCGCAATAAATCGAAATCTGAACGAATAACTCGACAAACAACACTTCTGGAAAGAAACAATGCAAAGCGTTGCCCAGCAACATAAACTCCACACATACAATGCCCTTCGTATTTATACGATTACCCGCTCTCTAGCACAAATCTACCGAATACGTATTTTTACGTGGTCCGCGCTCCAAGTGTTAATAATGCAAGCGACTTTCTACGAAAATTCAAGCGTCACCCACATATGAATTATGTGTGTTATAAAAATTTTTGAGAAAAAAGAGGAGAGAGACCAACAGCACACGGAGTTCCCAGGCGGTCACCCATCCAAGTACTATCCGCGCTCAACGCAGCTTGGCTTCGGTGATCAGACGAGAACCGGCAGTTCCTGCGTGATATGGCCGTTGGTCGAAATATATATGTTAGGATGCCAAACATATTCTACCAAATAGCGTACCAAAAAACATTATACGAGCGTAACAATTGAGCCACATTGTTATAATACAAAGCCCAAAATATTATAAAGTATAGCTTACAGATAGATTATTTCTGAAAAATAATATTTTAGCGAAAAAGAAGAATGGCTTTGGGTCGTAGGGCCTCTAACTGTTTATGCCATGGGGTCATAAACACGGTGCAGACGTTACTTCAAACTTCCCATAGAATTTCTCACTGCGTTGACTTCTATTCACTTCAAATCTATCGTTCGAACAGTACAGACGTCCTTCTGAGCCGCAGAGATAAAAAGATTTATAAAATAGAAAACATTAACAACAGAACTACTAAACCAGCCAAAATGACTGGTCGAAGGTTTCTTAAATTAAATGAGAAAACTTATTTTGCACTTGAAAGTCAGTATACATAAAACGTCGGTAGTTCTAGTAATTAAGTTAGTTCATTTGGAATCCAAAGCCCATTAAAAGACCCGTAAATAATAAAGCGACGATGAAATTTTGATAAAGAACAGTGATCAGCGAACGGATATCCAGTGTATTCGAATTTAGCTTATACCGGTAGTCGCGGATATTAATCTCTCTTCCGGTTTCCTTAGATATTTTCAAATTTTAAGCAGGCTACTAACTAATCCGATCTGTCTGTGCCCCGTTTCGACGCTTGAATCCCCTTTGGATAATTAAATCGTTGTCATTTTGTGATATCCAGGATTATTCGCGACGAAGTTCAGCAAAACTTTCGAACGTCTAGAATTATTCATAGAAGTTTAATTCGAAATTTTCACGAAGAATTACCTAACTGCGGTCGTTCAACGCTATCCGGAAGTATTAGTCACGAAATTGAAGAAGTTCAAGCCCTTTCGGTATCTTAAAGTTAAAGCTAAGAATAAATTAGTTTACAAAATAATTCGTGTGATTGTTATTCTGACATGATAATTAACGCGTTAATTGCAGAGACTTCGAATTAATTTTTTTCTCAATGTTACACTTGCGTTCGGCAGTTTTCTATCTAGAAATATATGGGTTCCTTGTTACCAAGATTTACAGGAACAATAAAGTTTCCAGACACGTTTCCCTCGAAAGCGGAAAGAAAAGATGGTTAAAACGAAAGAGGACAATATTCCTCGATCATCGCCACGCTGGATAGTCGAGCTGAATCTCAAAGGTCGGCCTTCCATCGGATTGAAACACGTCGAATCGTAGAATTCAATAACGATAGCAATCGCAAGAGGGTTTAAAATTGGGATGAAGGTGAACGAAGGGAGGATAGATCGAGAAGTATCTCGTTCGAGCTTTTTCGAAAAAGGATTGCCATTTTATGGGGTAATGTGGCTCGTATTTTGTGAGCGCGTATTTTAAGAAACTTGAAAGGTTCACCCTAGGGACATAAATTTCGAAATAAATTGCGACCAAAGGAGGAAACGTTTATACGATTCCTAGTTTCTAGCTTCAGTTTGAGTGCTGAGCACTCGAATACTGTAATACTGGAGTGCCCAGCACTCGAATACTGTGATACTGTAATGCTAAGCAGTCGAATACTGTAATACTGAAGTGCTAAGCACTCGGATACTGTAATACTGCAATACTGGAATGATAAGCAGTTGAATACTACAATACTGGAGTGCTAAGCACTCGAATAGTGTAATACTGGAGTCCTAAACACACAAATACTGTAATACTGGAGTGCTAAGCACTCGAATACTGTAATACTGTAATGCTAAGCAGTCGAATACTGTAATACTGAAGTGCTAAGCACTCGGATACTGTAATACTGCAATACTGGAATGCTAAGCAGTTGAATACTACAATACTGGAGCGCTAAGCACTCGAATACTGTAATACTGGGGTCCTAAACACACAAATACTGTAATACTGGAGTGCTAAGCACTCGAATACTGTAATACTGTAATGCTAAGCAGTCGAATACTGTAATACTGAAGTGCTAAGCACTCGGATACTGTAATACTGCAATACTGGAATGCTAAGCAGTTGAATACTACAATACTGGAGCGCTAAGCACTCGAATACTGTAATACTGGGGTCCTAAACACACAAATACTGTAATACTGGAGTGCTAAGCACTGGAATGCTGTAATACTGGGGTCCTAAACACTCAAATACTGTAATACTGTAATACTGGAGTGCTAAACACTCAAATACTGTAATACTGAAGTGCTAAGCAGTTGAATACTGTAATATTGGAGTGTTAAACACTCGAATACTGTAATACAGGAATGCTAAGCAGTCGAATAGTGTAATACTGTAATGCTAAGCAGTCGAATACTGTAATACATTTGAGTACTGGTATTCAAGTACCAATCGTTCGAATCATTTGGGTACTCGCAGTTTATATATTTACCACGCAATATTTCCCGATTAATCTGCTTAATTTCTGAAACTCGACAGTGAAAAAGAAGGAAAGAAATATTCCATTATGTAGAAGCTCGTTAACGAGGAATTTTCGAGGAAATAAATTCCGTCGAAAATGGGAGAAAGGATAAAAGAAAAATGAACGACCTCCCGTGACATTGGTCAAAGGTTAAAGCAACGATGGTAAGGGGTGGAGGCACACGAGTTTTTCCTCTGGTCCGTTGAAAAAGATGAAGGAAGAATCGTTCCAGTTTCCTCGGCTCGGATCTCTTTTCAAAACACCGCGACCCTGAGCCCCCTTTCATCCTTCTTCTTTGCTCACCTACGAATGTTTCCTTTTTTTTTTCTTTTTCGATTCTCTCGATTTCAACGAACCACGCCTGCTACCAAATAGAAAATCTTTCAAAAGCCACGTACACGTGAAAATGTCAGCCATACACGGTTGCGCGTATTAATTTCCTGTTTACGATTCAACGCCGCGCCGTCGTGGTAATCATTATTTTTCGTCAGCTTCTCTTCCATCCCCCTCGAAATTGTCAACCTTGTACACCAGCAACAGAGGTTCTTCCCTCGACCACTATTCTTCTTGTATACAGGGCGATTCATATCGTAGCTGATATAAGACAGAAATCATTTTTCACGAAGGACCAGATAATGTTGTCCAATTTCTTGGCGAACAAAGTGTATTACAAAAAAATAACAACACCCCGTGCAATATAAAAGCTGTGATATTATTGCGCGGAGAAATTGTCCGAATAAAATGTGCTCTGTCGAAGTCCATGAATGATTCAACGTTCTGACGGAAGGGAGAAACGTTCGATTCTTCGGAAGAGAAAAGAAAAATAAGAAAAAGTAACAAACCGTCCATTGATATTCAGATCGTTATTTCCTTGTACATCGGCCGGTCTTCTCTCTGCATACAACGGATACGTTATTTTAAACAGTTATTCAAATAAGGGCTCTATTCAGTTTGCTCGAAACTTTGGACCATGCACTCGGGGCTGTCTTATATTTCTGATCCTTGAGAATCGATATTCGTTTTAATAATAATGCATTTTCCTATTTCTGTCGTGTGTAGCGTATGTGGAATTTACTTCGCAATGTAAGTGTTTTTTAACTTTTAAAGTTTCGTCTTTGTACCTTACATCATTACTAAATTAGTGACACAGTAATACAGCAGTATAAATAATATAATATGGTAATATGGTAATACAGTAATTTGGTAATTTAGTAACATCGTAATATAATAATATAATTCCAGTGCCCCTATAATACATTACTAAATGCCTAGTAATAATCGATACACGTATTGTCGGCAGACAACCGTGTAAATAATCACAGCAATTAATCGCTTCCCTGCAATTAAATCCTGTTGACCTTTAAACGTTCGTTTAATCGATGTTTTAATTATGTATGCGAGAGACTGTACGCAGGAAACCGACCGAACTTCGACAATTAAATCGCGAGAGAGCGTGCAATACTGTGATCGCATTTTCACCTAATTTTCCGGGGTGCAGCGGAGGGCATTTGGCTCCCGTTTGTGATACACGATACAGAGATGCGCTCGTTCAAAAGCAATTCAGAAGAGTATATTAAAAAGCGTTTCGGAAACTTTTCACCTGATATTTTTCCATTATCCCGGCTTTTAATTTCTACTACGTTTTATTATCTGCTGGATGGCGTAGATAACTTGGTTTCAAATTCATATTGTAACTTTCGTTGGAATTAATGGAAGCTTAATTTTAATCGTAGCTTGAATAATTACGAAACACGGAAAGTAAGAAAATTTTTAGTAGGTGTAGTTAAATATAAACATTGGCAAGCACCGTGTAAGGAATTTTTTAATCGCCACAGAAGCGTGAGAAAGCCGAGACTTGAAATTTAATTTGCTCGAATAAATTGGAAAACGAGGGAAGTATGCAAACTCTTATCACGGTTGAAATTACCCGAAATTTAAAGCCGTTCCAAGAACAACCGGGCATATTTCAAACACCACCATAAATTCCCGCCCGCAAAACGGAATCATTTTTCTCCCGACCCTGTCCCGCCGTGTTATCTCTCTCTTTTTTTTACTTTCTTCTTCCGGTTCAGCCGCGAACAAAGAAGGGAAGACGGTTCCTTATTTCGTGCCGCGAAAAGGATACGAGACGACTTCTTACCTCGGTTTGGTATCCAGCGTACGAAAGGATCGATCAAATTCCAGGAGTGATCAATCGAATTTAACAGAAGTAACACACTTCTTTTTTTCGTCTGTTTCGTTTCACTTTCACTCCAATTGCACGATTCTGGAACGCGTCGGATTCGAAACAAGGCTCGCCTCGTTTAGAGTCGTCGAAGGTGTTCGAGAATTTCCCTGACGGGATTCTGAACGACGGAAATGGAAGGGAAATAAATAGGAAAAAAGAACAAAAAGAACAGAGGAGAAGTTCGATGAAAACGAGGCCAACGTTGAATATTTATAAGGCTGTCTCGCATAAACGAGCGCGAAATGATTTCAACCGTTCGTCGATGCGGTAGCAATTTACCTTTTTCGCACGTATATTTTGCGCCTTGCAACTATTCGAATACGAGCTCGCGACTTGCTGCATAATCTACAGGAAACGATCGACCCGTTACTTTGGATACTATTTTATTTTCTTTGTCAATCCTCCAACTGCGAATCGCAACGTTCGAATCTGAACTCGTTGTCCGACAAACGAACAGGAGATAAAGCAGGAAAAGAACAGAGATCAGGTTGAAGGAAGAGGCTCTTGTCGCAAAGCCACGGAGCCGAACTCCTGCCAGAGACATTGTTCTACAATGGGCCGGTATTAATCAGAGTGCTTTCGCCCAGGTCATACGCGACACCAATTTCATTTATCCCCTGCCAACCTGGCTACGAGTCTACTCACCACCGTTATTTGCACCCTCGAACCAGATCGCGACTACCTGCACCCTTGTCGCGGAAACGATGATTAAGAAATATAGAAGTAGGAAACGAAACACCGAGGTGAAAATTCGATTTTGGTTTAGGGGATGAAGCTTCGCATTAATTTTCTGTAATAAACGTAGGAGCATAGAAGAATATTGATTTAAATCTTTTGAAACTTTGATTCGTCGATTATTAAACAATCGTAACTTTCGAAATTCCAATATTGTGTAGTTATCTATCTACCGATTTTAATTTCGCGTCTTAAAGTTCTTAAACGTCGATCAATTATAACGCAAAATGTTGGAGGCATGAGAAAGAAAAGGAGAAAGAACTGGTTCGCGAATTTCTGCCGTGTTAGTGGAACGTTCCTGGATCCCATCGAACTCGAGGGATTTTAATAGAGCTCTCCGCGAAAGAGGGACACTCTGAATTCGATCGGAGGGGGAATTGAAGAGAATTTTATTAGACGGAGATACTTCGGGGAAATGGAAAATTGTGTATGCAAATTTTTCTTTTTTACAAGGGAAAATCGTGTGATTCGGTGTGTTTATTTTTTATCAGAATACTTTTTGTCTCTTTCATCAATAATCTTCGATTTTCTACATTTACGATTAAAATTATCGTTTTGTCAGAAAAAGTACGCGTCAAGATTTTTCTCTGAAAACCGATTTCAAAGAAAATACGAATAAACAATATTCCAGCTGCAAATTATCGCACAAGCTTTTCGAAAAAGAGAGAAAGAAATTCCCCGGCTGTTTAATCAACCGATCGCTCGTCTTACGCGAGACATTCGGACAGGAAATAAGAGGAAATCGGATAGAGACGGGAATGAATTACTGGCAGTCACGCAGACAAAACGGGGAACGATCGAGAAACGTCCGTACGGCGCCAGAGTTCCTGCGGAACTGACGCTCCGATTCCGTACGAGCGTGGAAAAATCACGAGACCTCCCCCACTCCTTCTCCGTCGAAGTCACGTGACTGCTACCCTTCGAGCACCATCCCCCACCACGCCCATATAAAACCGCCAGCCAGGTCTCGTTTCGGAAGAATGAAAACCCCCGGACGCCTGGGGGTGAAATTGTAAATCTATAAATCTATGTAATATGCCTTTGAGTACCATACCAGCTTCGTTAGTTGGAATATCTTATCCAACATTCTCTGATTGTTTAACGTATCGTGAAATATTCATTTAACGCTCTAACATGAAATAACTACCGGAAGTGTGTTTAACCCTTTACGGTCAGCAGATTTCGCTTTTGGGAGTACCAGCAGGTCGGAGCAAATCTAGCGTTTCGCAGTTACTTTTATTATAGTTCGCAGTTAATTATATTATATTATTATCTCGTAAGTCGACCGAAACATTTGAATCACGAGGCATAAGGGACCATAGTGTTTTGTCATTTTTGCGATTTTCGAAGGTTCCCGCTGCGGGGACATCGACTTGTACGACGATTTAAAAATGTCCCCGCTACGGAGATACCGACCGCAAAGGGTTAATAGACTTTGCGACGCAACCGTTTGATTCGTTCGTTCTTTCGGCTATAAGAGTGTTGAAATAATGAAGGTTGAGTGGGCTAGATAATTATCTAGGGCCCTAGCGTAAGTGTCTCGATTAGCGAGTTTGTAAGATTGAAGTGTACTGAAAATACTTTTCGCAGTTTTTGGTTCTTGGTATGAGAAGTAGTGTCCTTTTTGTTTGTATGGTAAAATTGCTTAAATATGATCATTTATGGTAACGTCATAGGGCAGAGGTGGGGAAGCTTTTTATCATTAGAGATTAAAAAAAATTTTGTTTGCAACACTGTGCGTAAAATTCGATTATACGCCCTACTTTGAGTGCGTAAAATGTCACTTTCTGATACAGTTTGTCTCCTTCCCGCCCCTACCGATCCTCTACCTTCCTTTCTTTCCCCATCCTAGTATTGTGTATAGGTATGTAACGAATTTTACGCACATAGTTGCAAAAAGTATCGTATGCAACAAGGGCGTAAAATACGATTTTACGCACTAGTGTGATCGCCGCGTACGAGTGTCCGGCGATGCCTGACTATGGCCAATATACTATAATGACGCTGAAGATGTAAAATCTCATTTAATTCAGTTTTTTGCTGACAAAAATCAGAAGTTTTGCCCTGAGAAATGGCAAATGATCATCGACAATTAAATTAATACCTAATTCAAAGTCATCTTCACTTAATCCTTCATATTTAAAATCCGCAATCACTTAGTTGCCTACCCAATAGTACCAGAATAAAATTCTGCTCTTACCGTTAATACGGTGTGCCAATATGATTCCCATCGACAACTCACCTGCAACAGAAAAAGAAGAACACCAAAACTATTTAAATCAAATCATTATACCCAAACAAAATCAAGCGAATTTTAATTTTTAATTCGAAACCTCGAACACCGCCCAGTTCCGCGTTCCAAAATATCCGAATACTCTCGTGATCGATCGACCTTCGAAATACGAAAAAGGAAATTTCAATAATGGTATTGGCCTAACCTTGCGAGCCGAACGGGTCTGACGACGTCGTATCGGACGCTGAGCTTCCTCCTTTGATCCCTGGGACTCCTGAAGGCATCCCTGGTATCCTTAGGGTGGTTGACACCGGCTCGGGAGATGTGCGAGCTCAACGGTTGATAACTGTCCGTGGTGCAAGCACCGATGCAACTGCAGCATTTCGACATCGCGTTTCCACGGATTCGGTTATCACGACTGTCCGCTTTTGGAATTGGAAAAACTGGAACGTTTCTTTTCGAGGACGTTCAACCGTGCACCAGTCACGATGGAATACGTTTCGTACGGAGTTTATGAACAAGCGCGCGCACACGGTGTCCTAAGAAGTTGTATATGACGAAACTGTCGAACTTTAAACCGACCCCTGTTTATATTTAATCGAAACTCGATGGTAACTTTGGCGTTGAAGACGTTGAAGGCGTTGAAGAAGGTGTGATTTCTTGAAAGTGTAAATTGGGGGAACGTTATATTTAAATGTATGGAATATCGTAGCTGCCGAGAAGACAAGCGTGTACGAATAGAACGTGTACGTTGGTTGAAAAGGGAATTTTCTGAGAGATGTATTAGGTGGTAAGTCGAGACAGTGGCAAATTTACAGCCAGGAAACGTCAACGAGCATTGGTAATGTTAGTTTTGAAATGGAGACCGTTGTGCAAAGTTTGTAATGGATGGTTGTCTGTGGAGTCAACAGAACACACATAGAAACATAGTCTTGAACAAAGTATCGTATAGATTCTTGTGTCACGTTTCAACAGCAACAATTCGACCAACAAAACGTACATGTTATGATTGTAAATCATTTTATGCATCATTATCGATAATGGAGTATTAACCCTTAAGGTATTCTGGTCGTAACCGAATTTTAATTCAAATTCGAAATATTATTTATTATATTGATTCTTGCTACGGCGGGAAGGGAACTGTGTAACAATTTGAATTGGATATTTATAAAATATTTGTAGCAATTTATTAAATTCCTTAGTGACTTATGTGCTGTAATTGAAAATTACTAAAGTCTCTAGTAACCTATGCATTGTAATTAAAAATTACTAAATTCCCAAGTAACCTATGCACTGTAATTAAAAATTACTATATTCCCTAACCCTAACCTATGCACTGCAATTAAAAATTACTAAATTCGCCAGTAACCTAAGCAATGAAATTAATAATGACTAAATTCCCCAGCAACCTTGAAAATTATTAAATTCCCTAGTAAACTATGCACTGTAATTAAAAATGACGGAATTCCCCTAGTAACCTATGCACTATAATTAAAAATGACTAAATTCCCAAGCTTAGTCACTCAACAAAATAAATATAAAAGCAAGGGTATAAATTAGAATCGATATCTTCATCAAACCACCGCCCTTAAATGGGTTAAAGTAGTACAAGTAAAAAAATTCAAAGCATCAATTTATCAGTTTATCGTTTTACGTATTAATCAAAAATCTCACGTGCCAGAAGCTGTCCTGGGACTCTTAAAAAAATTACAGAAATCGCATCTAATCTTTTCAGTGGGTCGCAAGGTCTGTTTGAAAGCAAAACATTTCTGGGATTCGTTTCGCGATTTCGACCACGATCGAAATTCACAGAGACGGTAGAGCGCGATCGGAGTGCCGGGGACACGAAGCCGTCTCTGCTTCGCCGATCCTCATCCAACATTTCAACCACGTACATAGGAAACGTCGTTCGAGGCACAGCCTCTTTTTTTTTCTATCTCTCTCTCTCTTTTCTTTCTTTGTCCTACCGTGCGTTGTTGCATGTCGTTTAACCACCTCGTTTAATAATTGTTCGACGATCGTTGATATTCAAACGGCGAGCTCAAGGCTGATTCTACATCTTGTACGTGGCTTTAACGGTTCACCGTGCTTCTTGGTGGTGAATTTCGTGGAAGTATTGGCTGCGTTTTTCCTTAATCCTTTCGACAGACTGTTGCAACATGGACGTACATGAATATTATATTCTATAATATAATATTGGGTATTATGTATAGAAGAGCAGTGCTTGTGGCTAGTTTGAATTTTGACGAGTTTTACGTCATATTATTGCACGTAATCTTGTTAATTTTCGAGGAGTATTGAGTATTACGAGGGTATTCGGTAGTTTTTCATTTTATCACATAGCTTACTGGGGAATTTATTAATTTTGTATTACAGTGGATAGGTTAGGCTTAGGGAATTTAGTCAGTTTTCATTTCATCGCTTAGATTACTGGGGAATTTTGTATTTTTTAACTACAGTGCACAGGTTTCTAGGAAATTTAGTCATTCTTCGTTACAGTGCACAGGTTAGGGTATTTAGTAATTTTTAATCACACTGCACAGGTTAGGGGATTTAGTCATTTTTAATCACAGTGCATAGTAGGTTACTGGGGAATTTAGTAATTTTTAATTTCCGTACACAGGTTACTAGGGTATTTAGTAATTTTTAACTACAGCGCACAGGTTACTAGGGAATTTAGGAATTTTTAATTTCAGTGCGCAGGTTATTAGGGAATGTAATAATTTTTAATTGCAGTACATAGGTTACTAGGGAATTTAATCATTTTCAAGGTTACTGGGGAATTTAGTCATTCATAATTTCACTGCTTAGATTACTAGCAAACGTCTTACGTTCATTATTCATCACATTCCTAATTTCATCATCTTCGTATATAATCCAAAATTTCAGTTACCGAATCTTTTATAAAAACAGTCTAAATCCACGTTATACGAGTATCAAATCTTGCAACAAAACAATACTACTTCACGTACACGTGTAACAAATTTAAAATCATGGAATTCCTCGAAATTCGCGAAGAACACAAAACCATCGAGACACTTTAGAATTTTTTTGTTTAAATCCATCTTTACGAAACTCGGGAATATTCTTCGCCACAATGGTGAATCATCCGGCCACGAATTTTCCACGCGGCTACACTCGACCGGTTAGAATTCTGTCCAATCGAAAGGTACCGTGATGAAAATCCATGGACGAATTCGTGTCGATTTAATTTTCGAACGCGGCGATGAAATCCGTCGGACCATTCAGCGGGTACATCGGGAATCGCGTCGAGTTGTTTCGCGTCGGCTATTCGAAACGCGACTGACTCGCTCAAACAAGCAACACACAAGACAACGAACAAATGCCACGAAGAAGCGACACCGAAAGAGGAAAGGAAGACGCACGTGTTCGCGAGTATATACGTCCGTATACGTCGACCAACGCAACGTGTCGATTTTACCTTCAAATTTAATCACCCACGCTCGGACGTTTATTTATCGTACGTTGATATTGTATCGTATTTGTTATACGCAAACTTTGTAATTCGAGGGCTTATACGCTACTGTGATTAGGTGGTAACAAATTGATATTTTCATAGAAGGGTGTTGTTAGATTCCGAAGTTAAACTATTTATTAAGTCTTAACGTTTCTACAGAGATCTTACAAAAGACACTTTGTTTCTAGAGCCGTTGCGAATTCTTACTACTGTACGATTTTAATGAATAATGCTGCTGAAAAATGTATCGCTAGTCCTTTTAAAGGTTCTCTAGTTCGGTTTAGGAAGTGGTGGGGATGGGGCGAAGTACAGATGGAATTCTAGGATTAAGGGGTCAGCTGTATGATTCAGGATCTGTGAGTAACGGATTCAAGGGTGGTTTGCTTAATTATGTACAGAAGATGATGCAGGGTTTAGAGTTAACTCATCTTAACTAAATGCGGAAGGCAAGAATGTTTGCTAGCCTAGAGAGACTCCATGCGAGTTGTTTTATTTTTATCGACAGCCAAAACTTGAATCGCGTTTCTCTCAAAACTAACGTAAGATTTTGAACAAACGAAAATTTACATTTTTATTCGTATAGACATTGAGAACAGAGCTCGGCCTTTTGTTTGATATACAGTGTCCCTCGACGTACAGATGTATTTTTGCATAAATTAAATAATATTCTTCCAACGGTACGCAAGTTACGTTCGAGTACATTTGATATTTGATTCAATGTTATCCGTTTACTGTTGGGTCAGACGAAAGGAGAAAGAAACTCGGCTGTTGTGGAACGTCCGGTTGTTGATCCGGCTCGGCTCAACTCCGGCCTGATGCGAGCACCAGAAATGCACGCGTCGAGAAAACGCACTCGCGAACGAGTGGTGCACGGCTGATGAACGTTCTTATACGAAGCGATCGCATATGTTCGCACAGTGGCGTAGCAACCGGTCGTAATTCCACGCGAACGCGTGAATAAACTTTCTTCGCGACGAGCCTCGTAAAATCGTTCGACTCGACCTAAATTATAATGAAATCGAAACACCATGTTGGTTGCTTCGGTTTTTCGAGATTTTATCGCGGAATCATTCAGAGTTGGATCGATCGCGACCCAAAAGATTTGACAAAGTTTCGTGTTATATTGGAAATTAATGTAACATTAATTTTCGAGGAGTTTTGAGTATTACTAGGGTATTCAGTTATTGTTCATTTCGTTGCTTAGGGTATTGAGGAATTTAGTTATTTTTAATTACAGTGAATAGGTTACTAGGGTATTTTTTAGTCATTTTCCATTTCATCGCTTAGGTTACTTGGGAATTTGGTAATTTTTCATTTCATTGCATAGGTTACTGGGGAATTTAGTAATTTTTAATCACAGTGCATAGCTTACTAGGGAATTTAGTAATTTTTCATTTCATTACATAGGTTTCTGGGGAATTAGTAATTTTTAATTACAGTGCATTGGTTACTGGGGAAATTAGTAATTTTTCATTTCATTACATAGGTTACTGGGGAATTAGTAATTTTTCATTTCATTACATAGGTTACTGGGGAATTAGTAATTTTTAATTACAGTGCATCGGTCACTGGGGAATTTAGTAATTTTTCATTTCATTACTTAGGTTACTGGGGAATTTAGTAATTTTTCATTTCATTGCTTAGGTTACTGGGGAATGTAGTAATTTTTAATTACGGTGCATAGATTACTGGGGAATTTAGTAATTTTTCATTTCATTGCTTAGGTTACTGGGGAATGTAGTAATTTTTAATTACAGTGCATAGATTACTGAGGAATTGAGTAAGTTTTCATTTCATTACTTAGGTTACTGGGGAATGTAGTAATTTTTAATTACAGTGCAGAGTACCTAAAATTAGAAGTGAAATGAAATTTGAATCATCCAAGGGTTAATCGACCGTGCAACTGGCCCGATTGATATTAAAGGATGCCTGCGCTCCCCAGATTAGTATTACGGGTTAAAAGGCGTTAAAATTAGTTTTCGCATCATCGACGTTCACCTTGTTCGTAGGATGTTCGCGAGTAGGTACTCGAGCCGTGAAGTGATATCGAGACCAAAATTAGCTCCACCTGGATTATAACAAATTTACATACGAAACTCTTACGAACCGGAATTTTCAAACGTGTAATAGAATGTTAAGTTTCGAGTAACACGAACAACTCGAAGAGGGATGACGTTTAAAGTATACACGTGGTGGCCAGACGCTTAGTCGATCCGGATACCGTTTTTCTACGTCCCGTCTACGAACTTTCGTAGCAATAATACCGCTTATGAAATAAGATTCTTGGTAATTGTATTTACACAGATTATCGAATTATATACTCTGGGCCAGCTTCGTCTACTAATTTGTATCATTAACCCTTTGCACTCTGCTGTCCCCTCTGAGTAGACATATTTAATTTACCAGAATATTGTAAAATGTGATATTTAAGTCTCACTTGAGGAAAGAAACCAAAATAAATAGATTCACAAAAATGATGAACAGAACAATTTCTCAGGTAGATGATTCACGCCGAGTCGCAACCTGTGCCTCGGGTACAGTCACGTGCACAGGTACATTCTTACGGAAAGAATACTTGCTGGGACAAACGAGCCCCGGCTATTTTACTCGAGTACTCTCGTGCTTCGATTTCAGTATAATTCGGCTAACATCGGCAGCGGGGATATTCCCAGTGAAAATTAACCCTTTGCACTCGGTTGTACGTTCAGAAATATTTCTAACTGTTTTCTTCCAAAACAGTGCATTGGTTCTTGGAAATTTCGCTGTCAAACTGGTTTCGATCTATTTCAAATATACTTTTGTTCTATTTGCACTGGCAAGGAAGGAAGTCCGTATACTTCAAAAGTCACACTCGAAGTGAAGAGAAAGCTAAGCTTTTCAAAGGTATAGAAAAGTATTTAGGGAGTCCTCTCGAAGGACTAAACGCTAGGCTGGCATTGTGTTTATTACCCAGGCCCCATGCCGTAAACTATGAAGACCTTTCGACCCGATATTTTTTTTCCAAACTGAATCGTGCAGTGCTTTTCAATGGAAAGATTCCTTTTTACTTTTACAATTTTACAGCGTATCGAAAAATTCTCCGAGTGCAAAGGGTTAAGAGGCGAAAGGTTATCAATCAAAAAAATCATACACTACTCCTTCAAGTCTACATTTATACAATAATAAAACTTATACTCTAGAAAAGCTTCGTCTGTTCATTTCTACGTTAGGTATCCAGGTCTTTTTCGAAATCTGACGAGCTCAAGTTCGTCGATCGTACAGAACCACCAGATGGTAAAGAGAAGTTTCATTTGTGGTACGTTGATATCTCGAGGTCGAGCATTGGATGCACGAGAAATGCCGGTGGTGCGCGGTAGACCGAGCCAGCGGCGCATCGGCTTCCGGTTCTCGAAGGCAAGCTTAAATGACGCGTGCAGAAGTTGAAAGCCGTGGATACGAGGAAACGGTGAGGAAAAGAAGCCGAGGATGAAAGAAAAAGGAGTCCGTTCATGGACACGACCGACCTCACGGATTGATTTCTTTCTCGTGTACAGGTTGTTTCCAAATAAACGCGCTTCGTAGAAACAGAAGATCATGGAAGTGTTTGCTGTCACGTATTCGCGAGCTAACAAACTATACGCTAATAATTATTGCGATTTGGATAATATTCTAGGGTGACCTTGTCCAGAAACTCTGAATACTATTATAGTACACAGAGTGTCTTGTTTATAATCTTTCCACGCGATTATCTCGCAAAATATTCATTATTCGAGAAAAATGTTTAAACAAAACATGCTCTATGCGAAGGGGGACATTCAATGGTGTACACTGTTTTTTTTCTGGGTGGAGGCGCCTTCGAGATTTGAAGGTGACCTTTGTTTTTTTTTTCCACGCTAGACACATAACTTATTTCGCAAATTATAGCTTACCTAGAGCAAATTTCCCCTCCTGAGGAATCCCCACTCCGACCGAAACAAAGGCGAACGAGATGCGACGAGAGGACACTGGAGATCTCGTGCGTCGTCGTCTCGGTCGGAGTGGGGGTACCTTGGGAGGGGAAATTTGCTCGTGAGCAAGAAGTTACACAGGTCTGATCTACATTATGTCGACCTTGAAATGTCCAGAAAATGTTTCTTATCTTCTAAATTCAAAAATACAACCTTGAACATTCTATCCCTAAATGACAGTTCAATTTGTTCTAAAGTTTCCCTAGTAATTAATAATCGCGTGGAAAGATTATAACGAGACACCCTGTATAAAGACGTTGGTGCGTATGTACATATGTCTGGCCATCACGACAGAACCACGGAAGCTATCCACCATGTTCGTGGGATAGGGTTTGTTGGGGAAAATTCGCCATCTACCCGCTGTAATAATAGGTTAGGTTAGGGAACAAGTAATTGGCTTAGTAATTAGTTCGGAGCAGATTGATTAACACGTTGACTGGCACAGTGAAAACGGACCTGTGTAGTCAGACACGTTGAAATCCTAATTATTAAGAATATAATCAACTAATTTTCAAATTTAACCTTTCAAATCGATAGCTAGCATTATTAGCTTAATGATAACGCTATCCGTGGTTTGTTTCCTTATTTCTTTTATTAATTATTTGATTGTAAAAAATTTCGGGTGCCGATCACCGGTGACCCCCGTAGCAGTCAACGTGTTAATTAAGTAACGAGGTAAAATGAATTGTTGATTAGATTAATATCCAGTCCGTCTAATTGTTATTTAATTAAATACAATAGAAACACACGATTTCAGATGTTTACAGGTTGGTGCGCCACGAACAATCCCCCTTTTCATCGCGTGTGTCGGATGCGACAGGATCTTTATCTCCTCTTCCTTTCGCTGTTCGCCACATCCGCTTTCTCTTTCGTCGTTTATATTTACCCCGTCATTCCTTTCCCACGATTTCATACCGTGAATACGTTATCGCTTTCTTTTTCGCCTTCTTTGCGCGGTGAAAGAAATCAGAAACGAATCATAGAATCAACATACCCTTTATTCATGCCCCTCGTTGTTTTACGAAAATATAAAAGACTATCGTTCGATGTTAATAAGGAGCTTACGTAGTCATTTTCGATAATGTTTAAGCTTCAATTTAATGTGATATAAGTGGTATTTTGAAATAGTTTTCAGTCATGAAATCTCCTAAGACTTTGAACCCTCCGAAATTGGTCACTGTTTGCTATAATGGGCGACCAGTCATTGTGTATTAAAAATATTGATGGGACGGTTATATGATTGTTTTTATTAAATTTTAAGCTAAAAATTGACGTAGCACAAGCGCCATCTTGCGATACTTTTCAGTCATGAAATGGCGTTAGACTTTGGACGCTCCGAAATCAGTCGTTCTTCGCTATAACTGACGACCAGCCATTGTGTATTGAAAATATCGATGGAACGGTTATATGGTTGCTTTCATTAAACTTTATGCTAAAAATTGACGTAGCACGAGTGCCATTTCGCGATACTTTTCAGTCATGAAATGGCGTTAGACTTTGGACGCTCCGAAATCAGTCGTTCTTCGCTATAACTGACGACCAGCCAGTGTGTATTAAAAAAATCGATGGAACGGTTATATGATTGTTTTCATTAAACTTTAAGCTAAAAATTGACGTAGCACAAGTGCCATTTCGCGATACTTTTCAGTCATGGAACCTTGTAAGACGATAACCCGATTGCCGTAAGCGAAAAAAAAGTTTCGCTGCCAGCAAGCTGTTATTCGTTGTTTGTTCGTCGAACAAAGTTAGAAACACCTCGGCAAGAGGCTGGGAGATCTTCCAGCCGTGGAAGTAATACGAAACGAAGGCGTTAAACGAAAAACGTTCGCGATGAACACAGCCCGGGGGATTCAAGATGGCCGATTTTCTAGCGGAAAGTTTTCCCTGCAAATTGCAAGGAAATTATTGCCGTGCAATCGAGAAACCAGGAACGATGGGGATGACGAAACAAACACACCATCCTCTCAAAAACTACTGTTATTACAGCGCCATCCAACAGACGTAACTTTATTTATCTTCTTTCGTTGACAGTTAGAATTTTGGAGTTATACTTGAAAATTTGTCTAATTTCCTTTACACGTGAAAAATGAAAAGGTAGCTGTCCCAATTTTGCCAAAATCCCGTCTCAGGTATTGATCAGGAAACGTTCAAGTTCCACTTGAAAAACTCTTAATTTTCTTTTGTAATACTATTAACCCTTTGATTAGGAAAAAGTATATACATACATACTATTAACAACCAGTTATCTATTAATCTTCTCAAGAAATGTTTGCAATCAGATTTGCTGCATTTTTGGGGCCGTTGCGAGGGTGACTAATTGCAAGCATCGAAAAGGTGAGAAACCGAAGAGAAACCGCATCGGGGATCGATCGGCGATCGGCTTTGAAACGAGTGCACTTGTGAAAGTGACCGCATCTGCAACGATTGCAAAACGAGGTCTCTTTCGTTGGCAATGTGTCAGATACGTAACACTTTGCGACACTCTGACGATCATTTCCACTGATCAATCCAAGTACACACTTCAAACATTTCGTTCCTCTGTTCAATAGGTTAATAGAAAATTTGGGTAATAAATTATTCGTCGGTGGTGAATAGTTCGGTTTTGTCGAAAATTCGTATTGAAACGGTGGGTGGAACAATAGGCAGAGTTGGGGTGCGGTATGATTCGTAAGATCAAAGCGACGGCACGGTGTAGGAGCTAGGAAACACGTTGAAACTCAAGCAAAAGCCTGGAGAAGGCATTGTTCGAACGCACTACCATCGCCGGAAGAAAAGGATCCCATCCTTTCGTTCCGAATTCGATCGTGGGAACCGTTCGATCTTCCTTTGTTAATATCTATTTACGTTGCACTTTGTAGCAGACCGTATTCTTATTCGTCGAGTTTCCGCGCAATCTTTCTTTCGTGGAACAGTGTCAGCGAGGGCGAACGATAAGGAACAGTTCCGCGGAAGAAGGAGTTAACTAAAATCGCTATTCGAACGAATAAACCGGCCGGGATTATATTTCGATGCAATTATAAAATGATATCAGGTGACAGCGATCTAATTTCTGATTCTTTGTTCGATCACAAGAACTGGAATTCTGCTAGCAAGTATAAAACATTGTGGAATCGAATTTTTAGTCACGATAGAATTATCTACGATTGGTAAAGACGTAAACTCGAATTATTAACCCTTTGCACTCGAGTTGGTGCATCTGGAGGGACAGGTTTAATTTACCAGGGTATTTTGAAATGCGAAAATTAACCCTTTGCGGTCGAGGCATTTTTCGATAATTTTCCAGCGAAACTTCCGAAAATCAAACACATTATTTTAAAAGAAAAGAGTTGCAAATGCCAATGGATTTATTTGTTTTTATTCCTTTCATTAATTTCCTATATTTTAATAGAAATAAAGCTTAAATTTCACATTTCAAAATACTCTAGTAAATTAAATAGGTCGCCTCAGAGGCGCCACTCGAGTGCAAAGGGTTAAGTTTTATTTATAGTACAATATAGACTTTACTTCGAAAATAGTGAATTTACTTTTCGGAAGTTTTGGTGGAAAAGTAAAAATGCTCCGAGTGCAATTTGTTGCAATCGAATAATTGACAAAAAGAAGTATGAAGTAATGAGCGGATAGCCATTAATAAAATCATCAAACAATCGAAAAAGTGTTTGTTTCTGTAAAATGATAATTTAGCAGCTCAAAATTATAATCCTGAAGTTGTGTAAAACGAAATTCAAACTCTATTCCGAGCTACAGCTGATGGATGTCACTGATCTTTGTTCGAAGTATAATATTTTGAAATTGGACGAGATCAATTTTTTACAGCTATGGAGAAACTGAAGGACTGCTGTATGGACCAGGAATACGGAGCTTAGCCGGTCAGTTACTAAGATCATTGAAACTTTAAAGGCGTTCTCCCGAAACCAACATTATTCAAATTGGCGGGAGAGATGGGCAAACAATTTATACCGATTTCATTCAAAGGCACAGATGTTTATTATATTTTTTAGCTTTTGTCCTGCAATTTCTGTCATTTTTTTCTGAATTCATTTCAAATGAACGATGCGGTCGCTACAGTTCCCGCCGTGTTTTAACTCACACCAGGACCCTCCCAGAAAAGTGTCCCAGAAAAACAAAAATATTTTGGAGAAGCTTACACGTATAACAAATAAGCCTTTAAGTTTCAAACAGATAGAATATCTATAAAAATCTGTAAATTTTCATGCTTCTAATTGATGATCCTGAATTGAACTACATCATTAATCATCAACACGTTATCAATTTTCAAATTTAACCTCGCCATGGAATCGAAGGGGTCGCGTCCGAGATTGTTAACTGTATTCATTTATATTTCATGTCATTGCCAGTTAACAACTCTATCGAAAAGTTGTGGTTTTCTTCTTGAAAAATTGAAAATCCCCGGTGGTCAGACCGAGGCGTTTCTACGCTCATGAATTTATTAGCCGTCGGCGGAACTGGTCGTTCGAAGGTTCGTACAAAAGCGACAAACTCCGTTCTACGGGTGGTAAGAAGGTGGCGAAAGAGGCAACGCAACATTCCAACGAGAAGAGAGCGGCCACTCACCTTTGCTTGCGGTCTCAGCTTCTGCTTCGACGAATGGCCTCACGGCGCTCACCATCCTCCATTCCTCCTCCTTCTTCTTCTTCTTCTTCTTATTTATTCTTATCTGCTTACCACATATTCCCCGTAATCGAACACTATGCCCTGAAACACAATCGACCGACATCAACCCTCCAAATACCATATAACTGAAAGCAAGTTCAGAAAAAAACTGCTTTCGCGATACAAATAAGTTGTAATTCCCGATAGAGGAATAACATCGATCCACAAATGTAAAATAGTCTTTGCTTCATCAATTTTTGAAATTTGCTTACTCGATAAACATTCGTGTCTTCGAGATGTTTTATACATCGATTCAGAGCTTAGAATCTCCTCTTTCAGGGGTAATTTTCATTTTTCAATATTTAACTATTTTTACGCATCCTTTTCAAGTTTTTGTGAAATATGTATTGACATGATTTTTGTGATAATCATCAAGCGTTTTGATTCGTTGAAGAAAATGTGCAGATTCCAACGATTTTTATTTGAAAATAAGACTTATTGTGATAAATTGTTATCGAAATTTATTAAGATTTTCGTGTTTAAACGTGTCTTTCTCAAATTTCTGTGAAGTACGAATAATCGTGATTTTTCCAAAAATATCTGAAACTAATGCAGAAAACTTGTACTTTCTTGAAAAAAATCTACAGATTTCAATAGTGCCAATTTTAATTATTATAAAGTTGCAGTTATAAGTCGTACGTTGCATACGTTACAACCTAATACAAAGTGAAGCTTCGTCATAATATAATAACGATTAACTCCATTTAGTATTAGGTTGTCCCAAAAGTTTCTTTCCCTATTTGCTCGCAACGCTTTGTTTGGCAATGTTAAAGAAGGAAGAGTATTATGCAGCTTTCGGAGAAATGGAAGAAGATGATAGGCAAAAGTTAATCGTACATAACTCGATAACATGACATGAAAAATAAAGTATTATATACCCGTTATTTATTAACAATGCGAAAGGAACTTTTGGGACAACCTAATATTAAAATATCTGTTGATTTGGAAAACGAAGAGTACGAAATCGAAGGTAGAAATTGATTATGAATCTATTTTGTGTATCGATACACTGATCTTCGAATCAAATATCGTTGCTTGTATTTGTATGCGTACCTTTTCTCTAACATTAACTTTGTTAAGCTAAAAATAAGACTCGCAGCTGAGTCTTCGGATGTTAAATAAAAAAATAAAAAATAGAAAAATAATGTATTTTGAAAAGGATCATTTTCTCGAGCGAGTCGATTGTTAACGACACGACAAGAATTCGAGAGTACGCCCACCATAGAAATGCCTACCTGCCCGAGTCTCTCTCTCTCTCTTTATTTTTATCTCTGTCGAGGTTATGAGTCACGAGGCCGTCGCACGCTTTGCTGAATATCTCGACATTTTGTCACGCGTTGTTCTACCCTTAATCATGCCACGTTCGACGAGCCTCGTGTTTTATCTGGCCTATTTGTTCGAGGAACGAGGTAACACTGCACCCATGGTAGTCGATTATTTATCGTCTACATTGTCGCTTATCGACGCTAAAACCAGCGAAATGGTTTCATCATTTCTGCTCCTTGGCAAATATCGATTTTTCATCTTTATAGATTATGGACCGAAATTCACTGGTTTGAAAGTAAAGTGCGTTTACTTAAATCTCGCGTTCCGAAATACCCTGGTAAATGAAATATGTCCCCTCGGACGGGACAATCGAGTGCAAAGGGTTCATTTTCATTGCGTGTAATCTCTACTATTTTCAATTATCATTTATTTTCACACAGATTATTTTGTGTGAAAATACCGTACGCATGCAAAACTTACCATTGGCACGAAACTGTCGCACGTAGGACGAAAACGCACAACGATTGGCTCGTTCCTCGGGTAGGTACAATTTTACTCCACCGCACATAAATAAACTCCGTTTCGATAACACACGCGAAACTGTCCAACACCGTGACACGCGTTTAATCCAACTCCAGCCTCCTTTTTAGCGGTTCAAAGTCTTCGACACTTTTGCTACCATTCGGAAGAGTACCGTTGGTCGAAAATCCAGGTTAACTTGTTTTCAGCTGAATATTCTAAAGTATACGAATTTATAAATTATGTATTGAATTTTAATTATACAGACTTTTAGAGGATATTAATCGAGATATATTAACGCCTATTAGTAAAATTATAGAACTCTAATAGATATTAACTCTTTGAGGACGGAGGATTTTTACAGTTGGCACAATAGCACAGGGAATATTATTTGATGAAAATATGGGACGATATTTCGGAAATATACGTGTGAATTTGTAAGCTGCTGCGACGATCCATCGATCGTCCGCAAAGGGTTGATAATATTCTAAATTTTTGAAATTCAAGCTCTCAGTTTGGCATCTTGCGTTATTAGCTGAACACTTTACCGACCGGTAGCGGTTGCATTGGTAATTGATCACATAAATAATTTTCGGACGTTTTTGATTTCAAATAGCGAATTTCAGTCCGTGCTACTTCAGGAAAATACGCGGTGGAAACTGTACAGGTCTCTGTGGCGCGTGCGGTCGGCTAAGTGTTAATATTAACGCTAGAATTACCGACGTTTTGTGTACGCTGACTTTCAAGTGGAAAATAAGAATAGAAAAATAAATAAACAAAGAACGAAATATATTTGCCCTGATAAAAATTAACACACATTTGAATAAAAGCGTCCTGATAAATTTTGTGATTCAATTTCAGAAACCATCAACCAGTCATTTTGATCGGTTCGGTAATTCTAGTGTTAACCATTACCAGTTCTTTTGCTAATTGTATTCGATCATAGAGAATTCGAGCCGTCGACTAGTATTGACCCTCATAACAATCAACGTGCTTGCCTTCTTTGCAAATGACGGATAAGAAACGGAGCGAATTAACAAAGGTACCAGCTAACGTATTGAAACACCAGAAATTTGAAATGAAATTCTTCAAAATATATACTCAACGAAATTTCCCAAGAAAACATCTACACCTGTTGTATTTCTTTTGTAATTAACCAAACGGCGGATAGAAACGGTTTGTCAGGGGAAGAATCGATCGTATCGAGAACAACGCGCCCAACGGTATCCCATGAAATTTTTCCATACGAATCGGTTGGTTTCGATTAACGAGACACAATAGCTCGATGTATCGTAGACGATATCGTGTCTGCGTTCGCAGGCGATACGATCGTGAGAAGATTCCTTCCACGAATCGTTGAACATTTAAAAAAAGAAAGAAGATGAGTAAAAAATAAGAAAGAGTTTCGCTAGAGATGATTATAAATCATCGGTAGTCACGGTATCGGATAAAGAAGGACGCTGTTCAAAGAAGCGAACCGTTCTCCATCCTGGTATCGAAGTTGAAATTACAGTGCGAGGCCTCGGACTCTACTTCGGTTCCCCGTACACCTTCGAACAAAACCAGAGACGATGCGATGGTTTCTCTCACGCAACGCCATCATCTTCCAACGGACGGAAATAAAAAGAAGTTTAGTAACTGGTGTTAGGAGTCGGAAAAATGAGAGGTAGCTGAGACGATTCTGAACAATAATTTCCTTTGCAAAAATGTCGTATGGAGCTTCGTTTTTGAATTATTCACGAAAAACACTGACCAATCAGAGCTCGGCCGTGAATCGCTCCGCGAGCGCTCTGATTGGTCAGTGTTTTTCGTGAATAATTCAAAAACGAAGCTCCATACGACATTTTTGCAAAGGAAATTTTTGTTCAGAATCGTCTCAGCTATCTTCCGTTTCCGGCTCCTACGCTGGTTACGAGACACGATGCTGTTCGCTGATTCCACTTCCGGAATATTACGTTTGTTCCTTACTTATCAGAATTGTTTTCTTTATTAAGTTTGATGAAAATTTGCAGTTTCCTTTTGTATCATTCGGGTATTAAATATGGAAGAAATTAAGGAAAAGATTATAAATTATTTCTAATGAGTTTTAATCTGAAAATTTTGGCTGATATTGAGGGGTTAAGTGGCTGTCAGATGAATATTTGAAATTTCCTTAAAGAGCGGGAAATTTGTTGAGACTGAATTTATAATGAAATTCGTAATTTCTGAAACCGAATTTCCGGTCAAATAGGAATAATACCACCATCGTGGACAGTCGCAACTTCTGTTCATGAAATCAAGCAGATACCGTTGATGCACACCTGATCAGCTTTGACTATAATTTATATTTCTCTGATTTCAAGAATCAAAGGGTTAATTTCACCAATGAATAATTCATTCCTAAAACAGAATTTCCCATCCAATAATAATGGCGCTTTTCCTACAGATCATTGTATAACTGAAAATCAATTTCCCACCCTTGAAGAACATGTTGAACCACGACGGAATGGTTCGTTTTTGGAAGCAGAGTATCCAGTCAACCGATAATAATGATTACTGTTCACGTAGGTCACCATGCACAATCACAAACTCGTTTCACAGAATTCCATATTGACGATGACGATCGACGAAGAGCCAAAACAATAGCAATTATTAACCGAAATGAAGGATGAATTTTTGAAACGTAAGAACAGCAACGAACCGCACACGATCGTCGTGAAAGCGACACGACACTGGATGAGAACGGGCAACAGGTTCGTCGGGTTGCCCTGAGGAACGTGACGACGGTATGAGCACAGGAGGAGAAGGAGGAGAAGGAGGGAGGTCCAGGTAAGCCAGTGCCGCCATTGCTCCTGACGCAGCATCCACCGATTTGCAGTGGCGTAAACACGGCTCCGATATCCCCTGCCACGTCGGTTTGCTTTACCGCGATTTATGCTCCTTTCGAGCGTCGACCATAAATGTCCCTCCAGGATGCGGTATATCTGGTTAATAATTTCATTTCCGATGATATTTCCAGTTCTCCAATTTTCGATCGTTTTTCGATTAGACAGGTGATACTTTAGAAACGTGTCGTTTATATTACTAATGCTGTTCGAGATTTATTCGATACCTTTCTTTTAATTTATTCGTGGATAAAAGGAGGTATTTAAAGGTATTTAACAGTTTCAGAATTTCAAATGTATGTGGGAGAGATCATTCATTATTTTACTTATAATAATACAAATATATGTTTGATTATTTGATTAGATTTCAGAAGTTATGTGGCGAATTGTTTCCTTTCGTGAATTGCGTCAAATGACCCCTTATGGTAAAAATAGGTATACGTAAAGATTTAGGACTGTCATTAAAAAAGCATGAGGAGAAAAATTACTACCGAATCTGCAAAGTTAATTCAGGCTTGAACTAATTAGAATACTTAATATTTCGAATAAAAGAACCTAATCTTTTTGCATAAATTATGGGTGATTATAGGTCGTTCAACCCTCGTACAATAAGGTACGAAACGACAAAACCCTTTTGTAACACGGTAACGCTCGTATAACACGGATATTGAAACTTTAGAAAATATAATATCGCCTTGGAAACTGCGGGAAACGTAATATTTTCTTGTAAACCGTTATATTGAAATATCGATAAGAAACTTGGTAGAGGAAATTTTGATTACGCCATTGCGGCAACAGGTTGCCGCCAATGAGAACCGCCGTGAATGGGCGCATTCGTCCGTTTGATAGCAACACGACCTGCCACTATGAGGAAACAAGGCGATCTTTTAAAGAAACCCTCGTATGAATTAATATCTTGCTTACAAAATATAATTATATTTACAAAATTCCTCGATTCTTTTTATTTAAATTACTTCGCCTTTAATTATGTTAATGCAAACGCGCGTGATATTATATTGCACGATAAGAACGAAAAACAGTCGGTCTGGTATCAGAAACTTAAATAGACTTGAAATTCGAACTTCATTCTTCCATTATCAGGTGTATGACTAATTATCGTGCCACTATTAATCATCAAACATGCTAAACATAGCAATTAAGTTAGCTCGGTTGAACCAGAGGTGAATCGAGTATCGTTCGAAGGTTATTTAAAACACGAGTCAGTTTTATCGTTACTTTTTCTTTAAATCGTAATTAAATTCGAAGCGGCCGTTACGAGTAGCCGCCATCACGGTCAAAAGATACTAACGCATCGACTACCACGCTGAAATTAAATAAAAGTTTCATTTTGTTTCGTTATCAAATTTTATATTATTTATTGGTTCGTCGTTTCAGAAACCTAGCACGTGTTTTCCGATGCATAGAAATTGAAGCGACGCCCACGCATGCCTGACGTGGCGTTCAAAGTAAGTTCTCAATAAGAAATACGAAAAATGTTGCATTGTTGCAATGAAACACAAAGAAATGAAAAGATCCTGAGAACCTCTGAAAGAATAATAATATTCCAGTGCACGGTTTGATCGCAAGGTGGAGGCACGGTGTACGTTTTTGTCTGCGCGAGTTGTGCTGTCAAAGATGAACGTTCGTAACGTGAAATCGCGTTTGATTCTGTGCGAAGGACCAGTAAAAAAAGCATCGCGGTAGGTTCGCCAACAGAGTACGATGCACCGAACGGATAAGAGGCGTTTCTCCCTCTGATGAGAAAACAGCCGATATTGACAGCTCTCTCGCCTCGATTCAGGATAACCTCTCGGCCCTAATCGACACCTCCGACAACATCATTGCCACGTACCGAAACTGTGCACGATTAACCGAAACACGACCAAACGATGGCGTGTCTTTTGTTGAATCAGGAAAACGTTCGTATTAAAATACCCTCGGCCGACACCGTCGACGGTGTCACGTACTATTGCATCGAGGTTAGGATAGCCTCCATCAAGTGGACCGTGAATCACAGGTGAGCGCTCGTCGCTTTGACGTCTACCTTTCATTCTTTTTTCTCTTTTTTTCCATTAATCCGCTCGCAATCCGTTGTTTGCAATGTTTTAATAAAAGTTCTATTTTGTAGGTATTGTTTAACAATTTTACGTGGCTACCGTCTGCAAGATAACTGGTATTAACACATTCCATGCGGGAAACGTAAAAGTACGTATTTAGTAGGCTTGTGCTGGAAAGCGGGTATCGTATAAATACGATGGGCATTGTAAGTATATTTATTACGATTTTACTGAATGACCGAACGCCCGTTACACGCGTAAGTCCGGGGCGAAATATACACGCATGTAATGTGTTAATATTACAATAATGAAATTAATATCTTTTACAAAGGCACTATGCATATTTAACATTTTGCTACGGACTGTGTCATCGATTTTGACTGCCACGCTAAAAACTTGGTCAAATTTTTGCCTAATATTATTTCAATTCTTCGTAATTTCTATTATTGAGAATTTGCAATACTTAATACGAGGATTTCTAATTAATAATGCAAGCTACAAATTTCTATGGAAATTCAAGTGTCACCCGAATATGGGTAACGCGACAGTCAACGCGTTAACAAACACTTGTGGTATTAATACTCGTAACAATAATCTGAGAATTCAACTAACGACCCATTACCTCGAGTAATCGCTTACCCTGAATAATTTTTATACCGTATTATTGGTGTTGTAATTTTACAGGTACAATGATTTCGCAGAGCTACACGAAAAGCTTGTTTCCGAGAACTATGTCAAGAAGGATATATTGCCACCGAAGAAGCTGATTGGCAATAAATGCGAAGCTTTTGTGGAAAAACGTAGACAAAGCTTAGAGGTCTATCTGAACGAGGTTTATAATTATTTGAAGAAAGCTATGCCCAGAGAATTGGCCGTATTCCTAGACATGCACGTATACGATATATTTTTCCTACTGCAGAGTATGGCTTTAGAATTTTTTACAGAAGGCGATACTCTGTTACAAAAGTCCAAGACGTACAAGTTCGATCCGGTACAGGTAAATTCACGAAGATCCCTGGATTTTGTGGGTGTATAATAACAAATTGTTATTGTTTGTTCAATTTCCTGTTACAGTTATTCGCAATCAGCGAAAGATTGAAGCAACCGTGTCCACCTCTGGAAGTTGTTGACAAGAAATATGACTTTAGTCACGTTCTGGATTTCAATTCTCACTTAACCGGCCTGTCGATCGAAGGAAGCTCGGAACCCTACAGAACCAGCAATATTTATTCATCGGCTCTCTCGATCGAGCTGTCGACCTTCAAGAACATCGAGGATCTTACGATCGATTGCTATCCGATAGATAAGATATATCACATGGGAAATCTCCGGGACACCGTCAAGTATCTAAAAGTGAACAACACGAAATTGCGGAACATCGTCGAGCTGGCGATGTGCGAGGAAGTGCACAAGAACATCGAGAACGCGAACGATTCCCACGTTTGGCTGAAGGTTACCCATCTGGACCTGAGCGACAATCGAATAGAGACGATAGACGAAGCGATCAAACTATTGCCGCACATTGAGTGTCTCACTTTGAACAACAATCTACTGTCAGAAATCTCCAACGTCACCTTGTTACCCAGACTGTCCCAATTGTATCTGGCCTCGAACAACTTTACCAACCTGCCGGACAATCTGCACACCAAGTTAGGGTACATCGTGTACATCGATCTGTCGCAGAACAAGTTAACTTCGTTGTCGAGTTTCTCGAAGCTGTATTCGTTGGAGGGTCTGGACGTGAGCTGCAATCGTATAGAGAAGATCGAGGAGGTGAAGAACATCGGACATCTTCCTTGCTTGGAGTATTTGAGATTGACCGGAAATCCCGTGTCGACGATCGTCGACTATAGAGTGAAAGTGTTGGAACCGTTTGGCAAAAGAGCCGCGGACATCTGTTTGGACAACGAGAAACCTAATCAGAAGGAATTGGACACGGTTTCTGTTCATCAAGCGTTGCGTATAGCTAGAGAGGGTAAATCGCCGACGTTCAATGCATCCGACGCTCCTTTATTCTCGGCAGAAATTCCAAGTATATAAACAACGCGTCTAAACTGCAGGGTGAAAGTTCCAATCGTTGGCAATTTTATTTGAATGTTTTTCTTCGTTGGCTAACACTGATTTTTTTAATCACTGTTTTGGAATTACTTTCTATACAAATATACAAATATTTTAATTACTGGCACCGAACCATAGTAATCGATATATTCGTATAGATAGATACAGTTTAATTTGAATTTGATAAAACGAGTGCCAACTGTTGGATCTCTTGCCCTACTTGTATCGCAGACAATAGGTTTCTTACACGAAAGAATACTTTGATATGAATTTATACAATTTATCCAAATTTTCTCCATTTACCTGTCCTCAAATTTGATGACAAAATGAGAAACAAGCTGCTTGAAATGCTACCTTCCTTGATCGAAATGTCCTACCTTACAGTTTTCTTTATTTTTCAAGATATGAAATGCGTAGAATTTCTATATACTTTCTTGTCGCTTAAGCAACGTTAAAATGTCATAAATAATTTGATTTATTTATCTCGATTGTTATATTAACAGTATGCCAAAGTTTATTAATACTTTTACACTGTGTATTAATGGTATTAAGTTTTAAATTACTAATAAAATTTTGATAGTATTCGTAGACGATGAAAGTTTATTTTGTAACTTTTCAAAATGTGAGTTAGGACAATTAATCCAAGGGAAGGCAAAAATGATCAACGTTGTAATCTTTCGCCTTTATAGTCTTTTTTTATACGGTATTTTATTGTCGTGTCGGTGCTTTTTTTTATCACCTGTTGACAAAAACGATATCCTAACCAGTATAAACGTAGACCAAAACAATAAAGAAATAGTAGATTAAGGCTAGAGTTCGCCTGATTGGTATTTATCGGTAGTCACATTCAAATAATTAAAACGATCGATTAATCGCGTGCCACTTACCTGTATAAAAGGAAGAGAGAAGGATTTCTGTCGTGTACATAATTATTTTTAAATTGTATATTACCTGTTACCATCATATATTTTTTATACGAACCCGAGGCGCGAACGATCAATGTATTTATTTGTAAGTTATGTCGGGGAAGAAAAATTTACCTTTCACTATATTTTTTTCGGTATTGCAAAAAATTCTTTAAATTCTTTTAAATGAAACTAGTGGTGTACGGAAACCCGACCGGTCGGATCGGGTCGGTAAAATTTGGGCGTCTTCGGATAGCCGGATTCTTTCGGGCCATCGGCAAAAGTCAGGCGTAATTCACTAAAATCATCATTTCTTGCATAAAAATTATTTTATAGCAAACTTTCGCGTAAACAAATATATTGCATACGCTTGCCAAGTACTTGACCGTCTAAAAAAAAAACAAAGTATCAAGGACTGTATTAGAAATGTAATACAATTAATTCGAAATATATCGAATCACCGACCCGACCCGAACTCGTAATCTCGGGTACCCGTTCACCCCTCAATGAAACTTTATTTATTTTCCATGCATTTATGAATATAAATATATTACTTGTGTATTATAAATACATATGCATGTCGTACGTTTGTCAATGATAAATAAAAGAAAAAACTGATATTTTTATTCAATGTAAATCATCGACACCTGTTATTTAATTCGATAAATGTTTAATACGATGTTATTTTCAAGGATGTAATCATGTTTTGGTGTATTTTATAGTGATCTAACTCGAGAAGAATCTATCCCATATGTATATAAGATGATGAAGAGAAAATTATATTTTGTTAATAAAGGATTCGAAATCAATAAACTGTGATAACATATGTAGATGGATTTTTGTTTATTTTCTTGTTAACGCACAAACTATTCAGTGAATGAAACACTATCTCAGCCGTTCAAGGGTTTAACTTTTTAGGGTGATAGGGAAATACAATTAAAGAAAAGTTGATCTTTTTATCATTTATTTTTATTTAAACTTTCACATTGTTTCGCATTACCTTTTCTTTTGAAACATCATACGTATCACGACGATAGTAAAATAATCATAAATAACAATTATTATAATAATAATAATAATAATCATTACAATATTTGCTTACACATTCTAAGCATATCTCGTGTTATAGTCTTTTTAACGTGGTACACCTAAAACTAACACATACATAAATTATCGTTTTACTGAAAAAAGATCGCTTCCGTTAGCGTTCGAAAAAAATTCTTTCCTTTTTAATTCGTGTTAATCACGAAACAGCGTACAAAAAAAAGGCAATGCGTTCTTCCGAAAGAAAGAAAGAAAAAAATTAAGTTTCTGAAAAGGAAGAGTATCGAAGCTAGTCATACAAAAAGAAAGAAAAATATTTTTGATTTTCTACGATTTTCACGACACCCACGCGCCGCAGTTATATCTTAAGATAATATTTCTTGTATATTTAGTCGATGAAAAAATTGTTTAAATTACAAATCGATTCTGCTCGACGGTAAAAACACGCGTATCTCAAAGAAGTATCAAAGCGACAAAGCTAATCGAAAAGAGAAAGAAACACTGCGTATCAAATACTTTGTAGATTGATTCTTTTTTTTTTTTTTATTATACAAAATTAGGCGGTTCGTTGGTCATTTTATCCCAGCCATCGATCGAAGGCTGTCAAAGTTCAATTATTTCAAAATAAAGAAGAAAAGAAAGAAAAAAACAAACAATCAACGAACACTTGTTATATTTTCGATGTACTTTCTTTCAAGCATCTTGTACTTTGCGAAGGATCAAGAAAATAAAGAAAATCCTAAACTTCAAATGAACTTTCACACTGTGAACCTTCGAAAATCGATCGTAAATTCGTTTACGATTAATTTTCAAACCGTAGCAAACGATCGATTTTCGTGAATTCGAAAGATGAGGGAAACGAAAGTCCACAGCGACAAGATTTGTTTCGAGTTATGCGAAGGTTCTTATCGTTCACGATATTTTATTCCGATTACATTGGTAATGTTAAATACCAAATTGAAATGAAATTTCAATGCGTTCTTCTGAAATCTCGAATTCTGAAAATATCACCGAATGAAATACTTGATAGAAAAATCGCCTCGAAAACGACAGAAGCTTCGGCACACCCCTGATAAAAAGGAAGGTAAAGATAGAAAGAAAAAAATAAAGAACGGACTTACAGGAATTGATGGGAAGGAAGAGGAAGGAGCGATCCGAAGGACACACGAACGATGGAGTTATTTTCAAGGGAATTCTTGTTCTCGTCTACTGGTGGGCGATGGGGATGAGCTTTTCGCCGGTTCCAATCGCCGGAAGTGGAGCTTCAACGGTGAGGACACCGTCCTTGCTCAACGAAGACTTGATGCTCTCTGGATTGGTTCCTTTCGGCAACAGGAACTCACGATTGTATTCCCTGTACACCGATTTGCTCTCCGTCTTTTCTTCGTGTTTCGCGTGGACCTAAAGCAAATAAGTTGAACAATTATTTCATCGTTTGGAAATCGAATGATTCGTGCATTTTGAGACGAAAATTTGTCGCCTGCGTTATTAACGCATGTTGATTTTAGAATATTTAAATATGTGCTTTATTTAATGAAATGAAACTAAACAGATTCTTGGTGAAATAGTGCTTTTGGATTTTGGAAACTACTGGAAAGATTATCTCGACTTATTTACTTTCAAATACGCCTCAAAATATTTCAGTTTATTTCAAAACTTTTTCGCCAAAGATTTGAAAATCTAACTAAATCGAAATATTATTATATTTCCCCTAGGCTCCACCGTTTGAGGGTTAACAATTCAACTGCCACGTTAGCCGTGTGTGGGTGACGCTTGAATTTCCACAGAAATTTCTCAAATTACTTAATTCGAAATCGTCGTGTCAGGTTACTCGAAATTCTGAATAATAGAATAATAATAACAAGCAAATGCTTCGCCAGACCAAGTTTTCAGCGCCTCTACCCGTGGCAGTCAAGATGTTAACTCCTTGGCTACTGTGGACGCCTATAGGCGCTTAGAAATTTTGCGTTTGTGACACTGAGGCCGCCGTTTCACGAAAGTTAACACAATTCAAAGTCTGCCGTAGTCAAGGCGGTTAATACCGATAGAAATTGGAATTAAAATTTGAAATTCGACGTGTTAAAGACACGCGGCCGTTTACGTACATCTTCCTGTTCGTTGCGAGCAGTGCGTATATTTTGAAAAACATCGAAACTTTGTTCAAATACGAAACCACTGTCCGTGGTTCGAGATGAAATTATATCCGCCCTGTTTTCGCGTTTCTCGTATCTACGGAAATCGAGGGTAACCTCGGAGGATAATAAGGGGTGGAAAGAAAAGAAGAAGGGTATAAGTCTCGTAAAGGAAAGTAGGTTATTACGGAGGGAAAAGGAGTGTCGTTGAGAGAAATTGCTATCAGTTGGGTCGGCGATAAAAGAAGGGGTGGAATAATAAGACGGAAGAAAAATGGCGACAGAACGGCGTCGTAGTTTCGACCTTGTTTCAATGCATCTTGAATCGATATCTTTCTAACGATATAACAATCTTTCGGTAAGAAATTTCATCGTCAAAGTATCCTTGAACGTATTTAGTGAGTTAGGTCACTATTGACCAGGCTTCCACAGTTCCGAGGTTAATGCAAATTTGAAGAACACCCTCCGTTCTACCAGGAACGATGACTCACACATTTCTCGTCCCAGTGGTTGCATAATTTCTTAGAAATCCAAGAGAAATTGGGACGAAATTCCGTCGAGTTTTCGAAACTCTGAAACGTGAAATGTTACCGAAACCAACGTGATGGAGTTTATTTTAAGACGAGGCATCATCGCTACGCGGTTCGATCTTTTATCACCAATTAGCAGTGTTTTTTTGACCGTCTCGATTTATCGATAAACGTGTACGAATAAACCGTGACTCATCGATCCTCGGCGTGACAAAAAAAAAGGTGATAAGAAAATTCGTTTTGAAATATGTTGACAAAATCAACTCATTATACATTTCATCGAGTGCCCTGTGATAGAGTCAGATTCGAACACTTTCACATCGAAGAATAACAAGCCTTCTCTGTTCAAGAAACGTAGGATTTTATTCGTCAAATAATTCTGAAAACACTTTCAAATTTTTCTGTGTTTCAGCGTTGTTTCAACGTAGAGTTTGCGTGATCACAGACACGGACCGGTCCTAGCTGATTTATTAATACGGACACTTAATCGAACTGGCGACCTGAATTCGCGTAACCCTGCCTCGACACGCACGCGCTAGAAAATTGATAGATTTCCCAGGAAAGCTAGAGTACATTATACGTCTAGTAAATATTTCTCGAAACCATCACGTTCCTATCTCGAGAAACTACATTCGTTCAATTTTAATTTCGACGGGTGACCGAATGAAATATTTATCTCCGATTCCCTTGGGAATATATTATAATGTATCAGATAGCAAATATTAGGACACTGGTATTGTAGGAAACCTATGTTTTGTAACGTGGGCGTAACCCTAACCCACTGTATCCATATAAACCTTCGATGTTGTAAAGAAGAAAAGAAAAAAGGAATAACCGTCTACTCTTTATTTCCTCGAAATTACAACGAATAGTCGGATAAATTCGATTTCGAATGAAGCAGACGCATTAAAAATAGCAATTGCATCAGGCTGATGTTGTCTAGAGTAGAGTTCGAGTAGCAATTCGATGCTATGCAAATATTGCGACAACCGATTGGTTCTTTTCTTACGGGATTTCGTATAAATGAATGTAATTAGCGTGACTGCCAGTTACGTCACCGGGGATAATAAAACGACGATCGTTATAAACCAAACCGTGTCATCGATGTTTTTAGACGTTTACGTACCTTGCCGAGATCGAGACCATTTATCTCGAAAGAAGCAAGCAATCGTTATCCGTTGCAAAGGATCTTTGTTCTCCGGTATTTTTATTCAATTAGCGGTCGATTTGCGACTACAAAGGTTTTTTTTTCATTCTCAAATGGAATATTCAGATGTTGGGAGGCTGTTACGGTTATTGTAATTTGGAGGAAGGTTAACCGTTTTGCCGGACGAGGTACTTCCAAGTTTGACGCGGTGTATGCAGGAAATATGAATAACTCGAAGCTAAAGGAAGCAAATACTTGCCTTCCCAAAGGATATATTAGAAATCCGTACTTCTACGTTTATTTCTGTTTTCTTTTTGGCAAAATTGCACAGCACGATATTTAATATAATTTATATACACTTTAATGAGATACTATGAAGATTCTATTTGGACGAATAGAATCTGCCCATTGTCAGTAAAGGGATAATTAATTAAGGGCTTACATGCAGTCATGAATTTTTTTTAATAAAACTTTTTTTATATAAAAGAGCAACGTTTCGAGAACATTTTGTAATTTTTTCACAAAGAAATATTATAAATTGTAGGGGTTGAACGAATCGATTTTGTAAAATATTGAATTTTGAATTTTTACCACGGTTTTGAAAAAAACCGCTCTATTGTTGCTTGTAAAACAGGTTATAAACAAAAAAGAATATTCAATCCCTGGTTGTATGCAGTAGTTTCCGACTTATTCTACTTAGTTTTGAGAAAAACATGATACAAATTTTGGCTGACGATAAAAGTAAGAACTTACATAGAGTCAGCAGCTCCAACATTCGAAAGAAAAGATAATTATTTTTGGCGCCAAATCTGACAGTTGCCGTCAGAATTTTTGCGGTAGTGTTATTCGTGTATAATAATTAATAATTACTGATTAAGGCAAGCTCAATATTTTATTATTTTTATTTTCATAGGTCAATCATTTATTACCACTTTAAAAAAATATAAATCTTAAAAATAATAAAATATTTATTTTATCACTCCAATATATCGGAGGTTGACAAACAAAAAATTGCGCACTGTGGAGTTAACACGAGTCATATAATAGACATTACTGCGCTAAAATTGGTTCACTATGGTTATATTTTAACAGTTTTTAATAAAATAAAAAATGTCCCCCCTCCCGTGAAATCTGCGTGACTGGTCGTCAACCTGTTAACGATTAATAAGCAGAAAGGTTGCAGACGTATTCACCGAATTTGAATAGCTATAACTTTTTCTGTATAAATTCATTTTTATTTTCAATGCAATTACCCTATTTTCTGAAATGAACGATTCGTGTACTGCGAAAGAAACGAAGTATCCTGATAAGAAACTGGGAACAGAAAGTAGGTGTACAACACGCGTTAGCCTCGCCCTATACCCTCGTTAGAACGCGCTAATTAAGTTACGCAAACGGCGCTAATTAGCTGTCCCTCGGTCTCCGCGAAACGAAATGTCCTCCTGTCCGAGACGTTCTCGTTCTTGGACCACTTGGACCGATCTGTCCACGCGTTCGTGGCTCGCCAACGAACCAAATAACCCGGCCTTAACCTTCTCAAACCCATTGTCAGTGGTGGAACATCCAATCAACTACGAATCTTCGATTAACCCTTAACAGAGGCTTCAATTTTGATTTGATATGGTAGCCGAGTGGCACACGGTAATAGGTTTTAGTATAAAAATGTCATAGTGGAGCTAATAGTCCACTTCGAGGTTAAAATCTGCGAACTTCGTTCAATTTAGTCAAGTTTAGTTCATACATAATACATACGTATTGGAACTAGGGGTAATTACGGTGGAAAATATTTACGCTAGTGGATATTTACAATAGGGACTATTTTCACTTTTTCATTAGGGATTATTGACCCCGGAGAAAATTGTACTAGGAAATATTGACACTGGGGATTATTTGTACTAGGGAAAATTGCAGTAGGGATTATTCATCCAATGTATAATAAGACTAGGGAATATAGACGCTAGGGATAATTATACTAGGGAAAATTACAACCTGCAAAACGATACTAGGGAGTATTGATGCTTCGGATAACTAGGGAATATTAACACTAGGGATAATAACGACCAGGGTATATAGACGCTAGGGATAATTTACACCAGGTAGTATTGAAACTAGGGATTATTCATCCAAGGTATAATAGGACTAGGGATTATTGGCGCTAGGGATAATTATACTAGGGAAAATTACAAACTGCAAAATTATACTAGGGAGTATTAACGTAGTATTAATACACTAGGACAATTACACTAGGGAGTATTGACGCTTCGGATAACTTCACTAGGAAAAACTGCACTAGGGAGTATTCAAACTAGAGATTATTCGTCCAAGATATAATAAGACTAGGGAATATAGACGCTAGGGGTAATTATACTAGGGAAAATGATACTAAGGAGTATTGATGTTTCGAATAACTACACTAGGGAGTATTGACGCTTCGAATAACTACACTAGGGATAATTACAACCAGGGTATATAGACACTAGGGATAATTTACACCAGGTAGTATTAAAACTAGGAATTATTCATTCAAGGTATAATAAAACTAAGGAATACAGACGCTAGGAATAACTACACTAGGAAATATAGGCGTATTCCGCTTACGTTCGTTTCTACAATTTTCTGATCAAACCAAACTGTTAATTTACATATTATTTATATTATCTCAAAGTCTTTGTCGCGTGTTTATGTTTTATCATTTATTTTTATACTTTATACTTTATTTACCGAACTCAGCTGGGGTCACTTGATGACTCAAGGGTCATAGGTCGCCGACGCCTGATCTACAATCCTTGCAACAAGCTAAAGAAAACGAATTCAATTAATCGAACATTTGATCGCACGGATGTAACCAGGGTGCGCAATTGAACCCGCTAAATGAACGACCAGTTCAAACTACCTGATACCTGATAGACACGCGAACCCTCGAGCTACGTTTCACCGCTAACTAATCCTAATAAAATTATCCGGAACTGTGTAACAAGACCTGCTGAACGTTCAAACGACTATCGATCACATGGCTTTAAACTGGAAGAAGTCCACCGTGGAACAAACACGACGTCCAGGTTCAACCCTGCGTTTAACCCTTCCGCTTTTCAACGGATTCTAGTCGGTTAAGTTTGGATGGCTGGAGTGTATCCTTTTTGTTCCGCAAAGAGTGACCGTGCAAATCGATAAAGTTAAGAATGGGTATACCTCGTGGATACAATAATCTACGTTTGCGACGGAGGCGATTATTAAATATTTGTAAGAAAAATTGAGAGAGCCGAAGAAACTTTCGTCCAGTCGGTTTGCTACGAAATCTTTCGAAATTCGTCAAATTCCTTACGGACTCTAGGAAAATTGTTAATGAAGGCAATTTGGTCAAATTAGGTACAAGCGTCGAAGAAGCCTTTGTCCACCACCCTTATTAACTTGGATATGTTAGATAATTTGGAGTTAGTATAAACGCAACGGTCGAGACGGGCCACGTGCGTTTTGTCAGAGCGCTTTCCCTCTTGTAAGGGAAAGTTCGTTGAGGCCCAAAGGGCCATAAAAGTCGTTGCTAAGGACCATGGTGACGTTGGCGTCTTCACGACCAGTATTTTGCCAAAAAGGGGCACTCTTGTCTTGACCGTGGACGTGTCAGCACGCCACGGAATAAACGCAGCAGTTAATCGGAAAACCTCGTTATTTAATTTTACGCCCGCTTCACTACGGCCTATCCTGACTTCCTTACAGATAAAAACACCAACGAACATTTTAATTTTAATATTGCACGGTTGCTATAAATTTAAAACAACTGCTGCCCATTATACAAGGTGTTTCCGGATTAAATAGCCAAACGTGAAAGATGAATATTGAGAACCTCGAAACAAAAAGAAATCTTTCTTTCTAAAAATATCCTCGCAAACGTTTCGTTCCAAAGACATTCAACTTCTGAAGTTATTCCATTAGGAATTAGAAATGCTTCCCTCTCGGATTACAACGAAAAATACAATAACGATAATAAAAGAAAAGAAAACACAATCAAATTACACTGCGAATAAATAATTTCGAAATAATACATTTATCTTCGTTGCTTTTCAATCATTTTTGTAATAATTCTGTAAACGTTTGCGAGCATATTTCTAGAGCAAACCTTTTTCAATTCCTAATAAAATATCCAGAATATCTTCCAATTGTTCCCTGAATCGTGTACGGTCTGAAATCCGCTCGCCGTGTTCGCGATATCGATCGTGCTTGGTCGTAAAAGACGAAAAGCGAAGAGCAGGAGAGGAGAGGAGAGACGAGTCACAGGTAACCCTAGCCAAAGGGGAAGCTAAGGGCAAAAGGGAGACAGGAACGAAGTCAGTTGTACACGATGCTGCTGGGTAACTCGACTCTGGCTCGGATCTAAGCTTTCCAGCTGGGATATCGTCTTACCTAACCCAGAGAATTACGCAAAACCGCTTCGGACGTGTTACTTTGGAATCCTTGCGAATCTGTCGGATTACGAGCACACCATTTTCGTCAACATTCATCCTGTTCTCGTGTTCTGATCGAAAATAATCCGAACGACTCGCCTAGTTTTCGAGATACCGTCGTTTCTCGAGGCATACGTCGAAGAAGTGATTTGGTGTCGGCCAATCTGGGTGAGGAAGACGGCAGTGAGCGAGTGTGACTCAGAAACTAAATATAACTATTAAATTTTGACGATGTTCCTTTAGCTTCTAGCTGCTTCCACGGACTTCGAACGGTCCCGCACCTATTCGAAAGTCAATTAAAGCGTCGGCGTAACGTGACACTTACTTTCCGGACCGTCTAATGGTACCCCGTTTCTCCTTGAACGAAAAAGGAAAGCTCCCGCCGACTAGCAAACGAGTGAAAATCACTTGATTCAGAGTTTTTATTTTAATTTCTTGAAAATTTCTTAAAACTCTTCTGTCGAGTTATCGAGATAACGAATTATTGTATACGTAAGCTTAAGTTTACATATTACATCGTAATTATTTCCTTTTCTAATTTATTTTTGACTAAGAAATTAGAGGTAGAGTTAAACCTTTCACGCTCGGTTCGATAATAATCGAAATTACCTGTATGCAAATCATTTTCTTACACACTCGAACATTTGTATAAATAAAACGAGCCAAAATTCGGAGGGCTTTCTGTCCAATACAATTTTCACTCTACAGTGGATTCCGTTTGTTCGGGACACGTCGGTTCTCGGCTAGTTTGGCCCAATTATGCGAAGTGCCACATAAATATAGTAAACTATACAAGGTATCCCGTAACTGGTGATACAAGCGGTGATAGAATAAATTTTTTCAGATGGGGCTTTGTTTTCGAGTACGCATGACACTTGACTAACATGGTTGAACGAATCATTTTGCATTAATAAAATAAATCTTAAATATTATTACTCATGAACTTGTGACATATGGTTTGTATCGAGATCCGTTCAACCATGACATAGTCAAGTGCACGCGTACTCGTAGCAAATTGAAAGTCGATTTTCTCGAAAACGAAGCTTCGTACGAACAAATTTATTCTATATTTTCGATTTAGTTTTTCGCCCAGATTCGTCCTCTGCTCGCTTGTGCCACCAGTTACGAGACATTAAAAACTACAGCTTAAATCGGCGTACAGAACAAAGTATTTATCTAAATATTAATCCATGGATTAATAAATATCCGTCGGTGACGGAACCGACAGAGCAACGCACACCGTCCCGAAGTGCTGTAAATCGAAAAGATAAAGTAACACAGAGCGGAGCGAAAGAAAAATGCGAAATGCAAAAACTGCAGACTGTTTTTTTTTAAATTCATCCCAAATAAATGGCTGTCACGATTAAACGGTGGCCTGAATAAAATTTCATTTTGGAATAATTGAATATTTCGCCCCGATACCATAGCACAAATATTATAATTATAATAACGAAATAAAAAGTCAAGATAATTGATCGTCGAGGGAATGAAAAGTGCATCGAATATAACGATCGTTGTAAACAGGTTGGCCACGGATCGGTATACATATGTATATCGTGGTCAAGGTCCGGTTCGAATTCAGGTCGTCACTGGTGGATCCTTTAAAGGGTTGTTCGAAGGACGCCGTTCCATAGGACGAGCAACAGATATCGCATACATGCACACGCACGCTAAAGAAAGACCGCGATCTCTCCCTTATATTCATTGTCCGAGTTGAACTGTTTGCACGCGTATGATGTCATGCTTGCTCGATAAAGTAAGTTAAGCACTTAGCTGGATTAAATAGGAACAAACCGAGGACCGGTTTTATTTAAACGAGCTACTTTTCAGGGTATATCGATTACGAAATTGAACACGTCCATTTAGTCCTGTTTCAATCTTAACTGGGTCGCCCCTCCTTCGATGAATAAATCCATCTTTGATGATCATCGATTATACCTATTTTTCTTTTAACACTTTCATCGCCTCAAATAATAATATACATGAATTTCGCCAATTTTTATTAGGTGTAACGAGGAATTTAACAGTAGAACTATCAAACGGATCAAAATGATTTGTACCAGATGTACAAAATTGATTAACCCTTTGCACTCGAGTGGCACCTCTCAGGCGAGCTATTTAATTTACTAGAGTATCTTGAAATGTGAATTTTAAGCTTTATTTCTATTAAAATATAGGAAATTAACGAAAGGAATAAGAATAGATAAATCCATTGGCATTTGCAATTCTAGTTTCGCTGGAAAAGCAAAGGGTTAAAACGCTTTTATCGAAATATAAGTTGCCTCCCTACCAAGATAAAGAATTTTTCTATATGCTAATTCATATCTCATCTTTTACATATTTGATTTTCTATTTGATTTTCGATTGAAGCACAAGTGGGCACTGAACGCCGGTAGTCACAGATTTTAATCCCCTTCCACGGAATCAGAGAATTTTACTATAATTAAGCGAACCGATTCATGAGTTTCCTTATATTTTACTCCCTCTGTCCGAAAATATGGTATACGTTTGAAAGGAAATCGTAGATTATCTACTCGTTGTATTAGTTTGCATTGATAGCTAAACAACCTAACATATTTAACAGGCGTTGCTTTTGAGTCAAGTTGGAATTTGAAGATCGAAAATTAGTTTGTTTTTTTTTTTTTGTAATTTCAAAATGGAAAATTTTAACTCTTGATAACATTTTTATAACATTACAAACGTGTATGGAATCAATTATGTCGACAGGAGTCAAAGTATACAACAAGGGTTAATCTCACTTTAACTAAACTTGGATTACAATAAAATATTTTCGTACAGAGGAAGTAATTAATAAGAACCTTGATTGCATTCAGTTTGAAAATAATTCATCGTACCATGATTCCAGTAACAAGAAGAGAGAAAGGAAGAGTTATGAAAAGCAGACGAGTCCGTTTAGCTTGGAAATCAGAATAAAGACCATCTCTGTTCTCTTTGAAACTCCTCTGTCCCTTTGATCATCTCCTCCATAACTTCGAAGAACATCGTATCTCTCTGTACAACGACCTTAACTTTTCCACCTTACGCAACCATAAGATTCCATTTTTATTACGTGCGTACCATTGAAAATTGATCTCTTCTTAATTTTAGCCCCTCGTCACTGTCAAACTTTTCGCGAAGGAATGTCTTGGAAAAAGTACGTTAAATTTTCATTTAAAGTATACCACTACAAAACAGTTTATTCTTAAATACAATCTTTTAGACGGGGGAATCACCGGTGACAAAAGTGAAACGAATCGAGTAAAGAGAATTGAGTGTTACGCGGAGGATCATGGTAGAAGATCACTCGAAGCCGTGGTAGGCGGTGTGACGAGCAGCGTAAAATTATTTTCGGCCGGGGTTATTTTCGTCCAGACCGACGGGAACACCGGTCAGAGAGAAGAAACTTGAACACGTTCTGGCTTCGACATCCTGCGTAAATTCTTCGACGTTACGATCCGTACAAAAATTTCATTTTTCAAATTATTCCAAAGCTAACCAAACCATGAATGTCCGAAATTCTCACAAAAAGAAAACAATGATTACTTTTTATTTTTTAAGTTACAAATTTTGTAATTAAAAAATTATTTCATTCGTTACGTTATAATTCTGTTTCTTCTGATAGAAATTACACTGATTTGAAAGTATTGGCTCTGATAATTATTATCATTTTTTAATGATATTTTATATTTCTGCTTCGAGAAGGAAGCAACGCGATAACGAGACAGGGAAGGAGAAAAGAATCCGTCTGGGGTCGTACGAGTATACAAGATACTTTTCAAGTAACGAGAATCGCCCTTACACCGGTGGAGCCTACTTCCTGCCGGAAGTGACGTAACAAGAGCAATTAGAACGTTCCACGTCGGTCATAAAAGAGACGTCGAGAGTAGCAGTAAAGCGACATAAAATTCTCAACTACTTCCTGTTTATCGTTCGACTTGTACACCGGATAACAAAGTGAAAATTATGACAAAATTATTATTTAATTATTTGAAATCTTTAAAAATAGTATTTATGTTCCCCAAAGAAAATAATAAGAAATATAGTTTCAGAGAAGGTTTTACAAAAATAGATAATAGATAATCGAAAAAGAATTTGAAATGGAACAAGTATGGTAATTTTATTACGGGATAATATACGGCACCGATTACGTAAAATGCTGGACCAGTTTTGGCTGGTGCCAAGTTGTGCAACAACTTAGACGATGAATCAAGCATCATAATTTCAAGTAAACCACGAAACGCATTCCAATTGTCTTTCCGGCCCAATTCTATCGCGAATACTATATTCTGAATTTATAAGTTTATAATACACTCTGGGATCGTTTTCGTAGTACTGTGAGAGTATTTTCAATACTCGCCGCTAGATGGACGTGTGACGCCGTTCGTGCCTACACTTTCCCGCTACTACTCGGCTTACTAATCATCCAAACATGTATTTTTCAACCAGAAGAATTATACCGACCGATAGCCTATTAATCGGCTTTTTGTTGCCAACGCCTACCGACCGATAGCCTATTACTCGGCTTTTTATTAAGGCTACCTAAAAACAGCGGCTGAGCGACCGGTCGGACGTGCGTATGCTGTTGAATCGCTAGCAGTAGGCAAAGTGTTAAAAGTCAACTGTACTGACAGTATCGAGTGCAAACTGTGTCACGAGTCAGACTCGTCAAAGCACGGCAAGAGATTAATTATTCCTGTATTCGACCAGAGAAAACGAAGTACTTACCAGCAGCTTGTTATCCACAGTCTTGACAACGATCTCTTCGGGTGTGTACTGAGAGACATCGAATCGAAGCTTCAACATTTTGCTGTCGCCTTCATCTTGGATCAAGGGGCTGTTCAAACCGTCCAACCAAGCTGAATCGTGCTGAGGGCTCAGAGAACTGCTGTTCTGAGTGCTCTGCGTGGTCGTGCTGTAAAAGGTACAACAACACGTGTCATGAATTATCGATTGTGCAACGTTCTCGTTTAACATACGACTATCAGGACAAAGTGCGCGCCAGAACGATGAACGAAAAACGATGACGATCGCAAAAAAAAAATATATATATAGATAATAATGATACAAATACAGAATGAAAGATTATCTGATTCGTCTACGGGTGACCAATTGTAGGTGCACGGTTTTTAGGGAGCCTTACCTACGGTGATGATGGTACAACGAACGGGAGGAGCAACACTGACGTCAGACTTTCGACATCATTCGAACAACGAACGGTTTTGAAATAAATATTGTAAATAAATCGAAGCTGTTCGAGTGGTCTTTGGACTGAACGGTTTATTCAACGGATATTAGAAATTCTATTCTTAACGCATTATCTATCGCTCTAGAATGGAAAAGTAAGCCCTACTATTTTATAATTTCATGGTAATTGGTATTTTCCATTTATTCGTTATTTCAACAGTGTTGCAGAAGAACAAAATAATAGTCAAACGTTTGTTAATTGATTTTCAGTTACCAGTGGATGGTATTGAAAAGCCTATTATAAAGTGTTATTGTCGAATTAAAAAATCCCCCCAGAGCGATCGATGCAATTTACTAGAATATTTTAAAATGTAAAATTTAAATTTAATTTAAATCTTCTAAAATAATTCTTTTGGATTTTGGAAGGTTTGCTGGAGAAATCCGAAAATGCTTCGAATTGCAAAGGGTTAAGAGTAATTATTATAATAATAATCCCAAATATCTTCGAGTCGGTTGGTTTGTTTTTTTTTTATTCGATGGTTGTTCGAATGATGATAATTCTGAATGAAACAATCGTGCTGAGCTACATGACAGAGATGGTGTGTGTTTATCTGTAACGTTAGAAATCAAGAAAAATGGCAGAAAACTGGCAACAAGCGTCACTACTGTGTGTGCGTAATGTGTAGTAGATTACTAGCAGAGGCTTGGTTAATCATTTCACCAAAGGGTTAATTACTTGGCCAACGATCTACGTGAACAATTGATTACCGTTTACCTTCTTTCACAGGTGCTTTCGAACGTGTCTTGGGACAACAGTGATTAACGTAGCAAGGATCAGAGAAGTTGAGGACACTGAGGGGATTAAATAACTCTTCGACGATGGTACTGGTCTGTGTCGAGTAAATCTATCATTAATCTCAATATCAGCTAAATTTCCGATTATCGACCAAAGATTTTGCTAAATATTTTTGCTAAATATTTGTGTAATCGAATCGAAACGATGATGAATTAATTGATTAACTTTAAAGTATGCTGATAATTGAAATTTCGTTGCCAGACCATCGTTTCTTTTTCTTGAGATAGGACGTGTAAAGATTGTGCAAAATAAAAAAAAGATAAAACAGATCATTTTTTGGATAATTCTCTTCTTTTTCTGTTTCTTTGTTTTCTTTTTTCTTCTACAGTAGCGTCACCTTTTGAAGCTGTCGAATGCGGACCGCTTTGGCGGTGCTGCAGGATCGACCTTGTCCCAACCTTCGGTCTTCGAGGTCGTCGATGTACGGTGTTCGCTGGTGCTCGTGTGATGTCGACTTCAAGTTAGTCACCAACGTGCCAATGCAGAGAGAGCCAATCAGAAGGCGAGTACAGAAGTCGAGCAAAAGGGGGAGGGTAACAGGGTATTATTATTACTTTTGTTAACTTTGCTTTTGTTAGTGTCTTTCGGTCGCAATTTTCAAACTTTGCTAATCACTCTTCTCTCTTTTTTTCTTTTATTATTAAAGAATTTTACTGTTTCTTGGCGTCTAAAATTTTTGAAATCAAGAGACGATAGAATTCCCAGTTGTTATACTTCGTAAAATTATTATTACTGTTACAGCCATACTTTGTCCGATTATTATTGCCAATTAATTACTGTTACTCCCTCTGTCCCATAATAATAACACCAAAAGAAAATATTTATTATGAGAAAACGAGGTTAAATCAAACCCCTAATTTTTATTTTCAGCCTTCGGATCAATAATTTTATTATCAATAATTTTATTATCGCATTTTAAACTTGTAAGTAGGATCCCTTGGGCTGCGAAGTTTTTACAATGGATTGATATTCAACCGGAATAAAAAGCATTGATTTCGATCAACGGATGAAATTCGTAATAATTAAGTTAACTTGAAAATTGAACGATCAATTTCGATCGAAGGTTTCGCTAATAATACCCGTCAGCAGTCCGGACAATTGTCTATGAAAAAAATATTGTTGTGTTAAATACTAAATTAATAGAAAATTTCCGATATCGATTTTTTCGTTCGCTAAAAAATTTACCGTGCCTAGCGTATTTATATTTGTTTATACACTATACTTGTTTGAACATGCATACTCTTGATTTTTATTAAAAATAAAGAGTATGTACTTTTATTTAAAAATATATTATATATTCTTAAGGAGCGACAGTTTGTTTTTTTTTTGTTCTGTACCCGTTTAAATATTCACTTGTTACTATTACTATGGGACAGAAGGATTTCCGCTATTTATACTGAAGCGTTAAACTTGAAAAAGCGACACAAAAATGCATAAAGGAATTTTTTTATCAAAGATGTTTGACAAATCAATTTATCGCCAAGAAACAGTCGACGCAAGAGGTGTTCCAAAGAAGGTCCATACCCAGGATAAAAGTAAGAAATTTGTCGTCGTATTTACACGTAAAGAGAGGTGTAATAATAGCGTCGGTCTAACACGTTTCGTGACAAGTAACTACCAAATTGCTTCAGATTTCTTATTTTAAATCCCAAAATTGATTAAAACTCTACCCTCTGCTCTATACAACTATTTATTTTGTTTCTCATTTCATTCACAGTCTAAAAGCAGGGGTACACACCGAAAGTCGGTAATTATAGCGTTAACGTCTAACCCTTCGATTTATCTAAAAATCGAATAAAACCAATTTGCCACGAAACGTGTTAAATAATTATTTCGCGCTCTTTTCGTTTAGAACCTCGACGATTTCGATCGTTTGTCGGGTCTGCAAAGCGATGTAAAAAAAAAACACGATAAAATCAACACACAGTAGTTCCCAAATTTCTGAAATCGAGAAACAAACAAGAAACTTCATGTATCGAGTGTATATTTGTTAGCGAAATAAGTGGTGGTAAATTTAGGAACTGCTGACGCAAATTGTTCGTTATAAAACGTTTCTCGAGTCGTTGCAGGTTACACGATGTTTACCATCGCTCGGCCTAAAGAAAAAACCAATTTGTCCGCATCATGCCAATTACTTCTGATAAGCCAGCAAAAACCGATCATCGTTCACCCGCGACTGATTAAGTACCAAACATCCTGCCAACATCAATTAACGTATCGGCGTCAATTTTTGCTTCGAGAAAATCTCTTTCCAACTCGAACATTAATTTATTTTTAATTATAAAGATACTGCTCGTATTGCGGCAAGCGTTATATGGGAAAAATGCTATAAAATTATTAATAACCGAAGATATGTAAGAATAGCAGATAAGTTAATTAATCTTGACAGAGTAAAATAGTAATATTGTATTTGAAAAATCGAAACAATTCATACGTTAACGATATATAACAATCGTTGACATATTTTATTTGCCACAGTGTAAAATTAATTTTCTATTATTGCCATTTTTTTTTTTTTAAGTTCGAGAAAAATTGGATTTTATAAATTTTTGACTTGTTTATTAAAAAATAAACGAATCAATGTCTGACGATAAGCCAGACGGACAACCTTCGATCGATCGATGCTGCGCTAATTGGTCTAATTAAATCAACGTCCGTTCGATCGACGTCTAAATAGATTTATTTAAATTCATATTAAAGGAAAACGAACGAGTGATTTTATAACAGAATGCATCAGTTTGCTGCAAGTTTCACGAAACCGATATAACCGGAAGTCACGGCTCCTCTTCGGGGAGGTCGACGAACCGGAGGACACTAAAATAGTGCATACGGCTGTGACACGAGGTATCAGGCTCCGAATGAACCTTCCAGCTTTGTTGTATCCTCGCGTGTCGTTCAAATATACCGATTATACCATTTTATTTGAAGAATTTTGTGTCTACAAATCTTCGTTCAATTTACCAACAAAACTGTTTGTAAAAATTCTAAATATTATTTTAAATATTCTAGAATATACGTGTAAAACGTCAACTATGTAGGTTTAATAGTTTCTTTGCAATAAATTCCCAAAGATTTTCATTCAAAATACGTGTATATAAAGTATTGACGGTTTTTACAGAGCTATAACTTTGCAAGTTGTTAACAAAACTATTTGTAAAAATTCTAAATATTATTTTAAATATTCTAGAATATACGTGTAAAACGTCAACTATATAGGTCTAATCGTTTCTTTGCAATAAATTCCCAAAAATTTTAATTTATTAAAATACTGGTATATAGAGTATCGGCGGTTTTTACAGAGCTATAACTTTGTAAATTGTCAATAAAATCATTTATAAAAATTCTCAGTGTCCCTTTAAATATCTCAGAATATGGATGCAAAACGTCAACTATGTAGGCCTAATAGTTTCTTTGCAATAAATTCCCAAAAATTTTAATTTATTAAAATACTGGTATACAGAGTATCGGCGGTTTTTACAGACCTATCATTTTGTAAATTGTCAATAAAATCATTTATAAAAATTCTCAGTGTCCCTTTAAATATCTCAGAATACGAATGCAAAACGTCAGCTACGTAGACCTAATAGTTCCTTCGCAATAAATTCCCAAAAACGATCAAAACCGAAACCGAGAAACTAACAAAGTCAAAGTGTTAAAAAGAAGAAACCCCAGAAAGGGTGGTAATTCTTCCGCAAAATATCCGTTTAAAATTACACAAAGGAATAGAAGTTAACCGCGTGACTGAAAGGAGAATCACGAAAAGAAGTCCTTTCACTTCGGGTGGTTTCTTTCACACGGAACAAAAGGCACACCGTGTCGGGAAGATCCGTCTGTCAAAATGTCTTTCACCGTTGCGAAAGAGCTACAGAATGCGGTAGACAACAATTATTCCAGCCAGGAGAACGGTCCTATCTCTGGTCTGGAGAAGTCACGAGAGGTCAAGCATGCCGAGCAGCAGGATCTTGCGAAAAGGTCATGGGATTCTAACGAACGAACGTTCCAATAAAGCCATACCCTGTTTGTTTCTCGTCACTCGTATTACCATTACGTCAAACTGCAAGGTAGTACATTATTTTCAAGTCAGAGGACGAAGCGTCCAGGTGTCGTCGATTCAAACATAAATGTATATCTACGTTACGCAGGAAAGTACGAAAGGGATGAAGGTAGCAAATCTAATAATAAGTTTGACTGGTGTTTACTTCCTTGAACAGCGATCGAAGGGCATCTAATTAATCCCTGGCTAGCATTCAACGAATAGCCTTATAAATTTCACACGGTATGGAATGTAAATCGCTATGTACTTGGCCTAGAAGCGAACCTCGAGCGTACAGAAATGTCAATGACACGATTGATCGATCGATTATCCAAGTGCTCGATTTTATGGATGCAATAAACGAGGCGTTTCGATTCTTGAACATTTGTAACAAAGGGTTGAAGTACACGGTAGCAGCAAGTGGGCATAAATCTTACTTGGCTAGAAAGTTTCGAGCATCGATTCGACACACTGCTCTTGCAAACAGAGCCTAACGTGTTACACGCTACCTGGAACGTTCGTTTCCTGAACGTCTTCCTAACTCTGTTCCAAACTATCACGCACGAACCAATTTCCACGAAATCTTACGTTACACGAATGTTAATTCGATATCCATTAACCATTTGCGCTCGAGTGGCGCTTCCGAGGCGCCATATTTAATTCATCAAATTTCATCCGTATCCGATTCTCAAACATTTCTAACACTTTTCTTCCGACATAGTGCATTTTTGCTTTCTGGAAGCATAGCTGGAAAATTAGAATAGACCCCGATTACGTTGAAAAATGCTTCGAGTGCAAAGGGTTAACAATTTGAGTATCACGTCGCTCACATTTGCTTTTGTAAACAAAAGCAAATTTTAATCCTTTCGCATGAAATCGTCGATCGGCACTGAATGCAAATTCGTGAAAAAAAAAGAGGAGCCAGCATTCCTCTTCGTCGGCCAGAAAGGATCCAAACGATTCGATTCGCGACGTTTCGAGCTGACTCATCTTGCGTACTAGAAAACATTTTCGAAACAAGCCCGCGAGAACATTTATTTCGAACTAGTATACTTGTCTATTTGCGGCGAGACGCCCGTCCCTGAACAACGATTACGTCAGCGGCACGAGAGTCCTCGGACTTCGTAATGATCCATATTTGCCTCCCACGGATCGATTCGCGATTCATCATCGGCTCGAAGAAACACCTGTATGCTTTTTGGACCGTCTTCGTGCTCTGAATTGAATTCGAAGAACCCTGTCGAGCAACGGCGACTGTGCAGTCGAAGACGCTCGAATTAAATTTGAAATAAAGTGGTGAAATAAGGAACCGTATGCGAATTAAAACAGCAGTCTAATTCGTTTCTTAACATCTCGACTGCCACGCTAAAGGCGCACAGAACTTGATTTATCGTTATTTCTATTATTCAGAATTTCGAGTAACCTAACGCGACGATTTCGAATTAAGTAATTTGAGAAATTTCTATGGAAATTCAAGCGTCACCCACACCCAGGTTAACCCTCAAACGGCGCAGCCTAGGGGAAATATAATAATATTTCGATTATAGTTAGATACGCAAATTTTTGGTGAAAAAGCTTTGAAATAAACTAAAATATTAACTATAAGCTTGAGGCATATTTGAAAGTAATTAAGTCGAGATAATCCTTCCACTAAAGTTTCCAAAATCCAAAAGCGCTATTTCAGAAGAAAAGTGCTACGAATTCTCAAGAATCTATTTAGTTTTATTTCTTTCGTTAATTTTCTATAATTTCACATATTTAAATATTCTGGTAAATTACATCTACCTAAGAAAAAAAAAAAAAGAACAATCATCTAATATCCTTGACCACATCAAATATTAACGACAGAATATGTGAACGAACGACGAATTGAAAAACAATAATTGAAATTCAAGTAATTAAAATCAGCCTTACTCGCCAATGTTACCTACCGAAATTTGATCACAGTTTTGTGCTCAGCCGGATACACATCCCGATCGACGATCATTCTCGTTCGACGGACAAAACTCGATCGATATCAACGAGATAACGGATCCTGACGAACGAGGGATCGTGCTTCTTTGAACGAGACGGGAAATTAACTGCGCAAAACGTGACAGGATCACCGCAAGCTCCTCGCACCTTTTTCCGCTCGTTGCAATTGCAATTTAGTCCACGATTCCGGGTGGGGATGAGAGCAACGTGTCATTGTCAAGGATGAATTGACGTAATGGTCATTTATACCTCGCAGACACATCGGTACTGGAGAACGATGAGCATCGATGATCTTTGGAACATCGTGTGAGAAAAGTTGGTCTTTGATTTTGATTCTTCTTCGAACAATTCTCAGAGCTAGTCCTTGATAACTTTAAGATTGTATGTCAAACTCGATCATTGTAATTTGGCTGATTTTGTAATAACTGCGTTCTCCCTTTTAACGGACGAGCAATTAACACGTTGAATGGCAGAGTGAAAACGGACGTACGTAGTCGGACACGATGCAGACGATTACTTTTCAAATTTAACCTTTCAATTTGATAGCCAACATTATTAGCTTAATATTAACGCTATCCACGATTTATTTCATAGTTATTTTTGCCAATTATTTGGGAGTAGAAAATTTCGGAGACTGACGTGGCGCTTAACACGTTAAGAAGGTGATATTATCTGTTGATCTGATTCGATATAAATAGGAGCAACGGGAAGAATTTCAGGTTTACCGTGCTCGAGATTGCGGATAGAGGAAGTGTAGAAGAATCTTGCTGTTCGATGACACGACATCCAGAAGTATTTAACGAGATTACAGGAACAAGAGCGTACTTACTTTGTCGGTGCAACAAGTTGCGTTAAACGACGAGCCAATTATGCAACCAATGACGACTACGATTGTTCGTCATTTACATAATGATAATCGTTTAAAATTCGAAAAACTTTGTCTTCGCAAATTCAATACCAGCAGCGTCTGTTTCGGAAATGCAACTTTGCGCAAACAGGAATTTGCAATATTAAAAATTTCAATTTAAACTGATTCGTCTGTGGAAAGGTTAACGTTCAAGGTTCCACGGAGACGAGACGGGACTTGAATCGAATTGAAGAAGAGGAGGAGAGCAGCAGGTATAAAATTTTCGTTGGTCGAAGATTTGTTTTTCGTTTACACCCCCGGCAAGAAACTTGTTCGCCGATGGGGTCTCTCTCCTCGCGTGTTCGTCGCACCGAACGCACTGACGAAACCTCTATAAATAGCGGGTACGTTACTGAAATACGTGAAACGAATATACATATGCATGCACGCGTGAAAAAGACTCAGACGTGACCTTAATTCGCGTGCCTACCTCGCTCTCAGCACGATCCCCTTTGATATACCTTGCAATAATCTACTTATCCCTACCATGTTTCCTTGCAATCCCGGCATTCCAATTAGTCGAATACCTTCTATTGGAATATTAAGATATTTCAAGTTTTGGGGTATTCGAGTACTGGTATTCGGGCGAGGGGCATTCCAGTACTGATATTTCGGGCGCTGAGATATCCGAATGCTAGACACTCGAGTACTAATATTCGAATGCTAGGCACTCGTGTACTGGTATTCAAATGCTTGGCACTCGAGTACTGGTATTTGAATACTAGGCACTAGGGCGCTAGTATTCTAATGCTAGGTACTAGAGTACTGGTATTTGAATACTAGGCACTAGAGTGCTAGTATTCTAATGCTTGGCACTCGAGTACTGGTATTCGAACGCTAAGTACTACAGCGCTTGTATTTGAATACTAGGCACTAGAGTGCTAGTATTCTAATGCTTGGCATTCGAGTACTGGTTTCTGACTACTAAGCACTAGAGTGCTAGTATTCTAATGCTGGGCACTAGAGCGCTGGTATTCTAATGCTAGGTACTAGAGTACTGGTATTTGGATACTAGGCACTAGAGTGGTAGTATTCTAATGCTTGGCACTCGAGTACTCGTATTTGAATACTAGGCACTAGAGTGGTAGTATTCTAATGCTAGGTACTAGAGTGCCGGTATTTGAATACTAGGCACTAAAGTACTAGTATTCGAAGGCTAGGCACTAGAGTGCTGGTATTCAAATGCTAGGGACTAGGGTACTAATATTGGAATGTTAGGCACTAGAGTGCTGGTATTTAAATACTAGGCACTCGAGTGTCGGAGTATTCGAGTACTAACCATGCGAATATTAAAGTGTTCGAGTTACTCGAGTTTCAAATCCCAATTCTACCCATACTCAGACGCACAAATACCGGACCAACAACTGCTCGGAATGGCGTCGAATTCCGGTTACACTTTAACTCGTAACCTCCTCCATAACTTTTCGAAAGCCAGTTACAAAAATAGCCTCCTTACTACCTAATAAAATTTATGCGAACGCTTCGCATACCATTACCACCGTGCTCTCTTTTCCTTATCGTTCCTCCAAATATTTTCTTCAGTATTAAAACACACAAAGAATACGTTAAATATTTGGGTCTGATCTAATCAAATTTTTGATTAAAAAGCATCACGAATTCCAAAATGTTTAAATATACTTTCATGTAATGCAAATGTTTCGTGAAGTTTGCGACGGGAATAAAACGTGCTTTAATGTCGTTCCTCGAGACTGTTATGCTAATTCGCGGGAAAAAAAAATTAACAAGCCTTGTGCAACGCGACTGACACAAACATCGATCCGAGAAAAACTGTGCGTGCAAAAATGGCGGCGGTTAGCGCTTTCTGCGTGGCGGGATAAGGTATCTAACCGTTTGTCGATTGATCTCAAACAATTTGCATTTAGGTATTAATTGCGTTATAATCGTTCAGACTGATATGTGCTAAAGAAAAGATTATGTTGTTTTCCTTTTTTTAAATTAAAATCAGGTCGATCGTAGATAAAAATTGCTTGATTTTATCGGTCTCGTTTGAAATAATCACACGTAACCCTCGTTGTCGAATCATTAATCCTCGATATGACACGACGCAACTCTTGTTCCCAAAGTACAGCATCGATCGATTCATTCTGTTTCGTTACGAAAGAAATATTCTTATCTCGAAATATAAACCGTTTCTTAAAATTCGTCAACGTTCAAATTAATCGCTGCGATATTTATCACACATATTCTCTTTTTCCTGATGTTTCCGATGAACACTGTTTCGATTATTCCAGAACGAAGGACACTTTCTATTCAAAGTTCCATACTTTCTGTTTATGTAAACAAACATTTCTAGAATAACGTAAAAATAATCGCACCGACCGGAAATCGGACGTAAATTATTAAGACTCGTGTAAGGCATCGTGTACATATTGTTTTTCCGTTTAATTGAATATCGATATTATACAACTTTTTGACGAAGATTTAAAATATCAATTGATTCGAACGACATGAAAATCATCGCAAACAAAATGGAAAGAAGAGAATTGTGCCGGTAGTGCGCGTATTAAAAAGAAGGTTAGGTGCGTGTCGCATTGACGCCGGTAGCGCGACCCCTTACCTGGTGGTGCTTTTGAAGAAATTGTTGCTCTCCCGGTTCATCAGCTCGCTACGGAACCGTGACATCTCGTCCTCCATCTTTTTCATCTCGGCGTCGAAACGTTCACGTATGTTGGAAAATTCGGTGTCGATCACGCTGAAGTCACCCAGCTTGATGGGGATATTACGCTTGATACCACTGTCAGCCATGATTATTTCTCGATTTTATCGACCACACTAGTGTCCCTTTCACTAAGCCACTCGATGAGATTATTACTTTTGTCGGATAACACTGCTCTCGCGAACGATCGCTTAGAATATGTTACGAACAACCGTTTTCGCTCACGTACAACCGTGCTGCACGATGTCTCGCCTAAGAATGAGCGCGGCTCACCGGCTGCCCCTTAAATAGTCGCGACGCAATCGGCCCGACGTTCGTGGGAGTTCGTCGACGCTCGGCCGTCTTCGGCGACGCTCGACTACCGTGCACGCGGTCCAAACCGAAAACGAATTTTCACGAAGTATTACACCCAGATCTCGATGAAACTTTTGATAGACAATTTAATCAGAATTTATACACATTTTTATGAATATTTTCTTATCGTGTTTCGCAATATACACGAATCGTAATATAATTTGTTTAATAGTTGTACAAACATACGTTAAACGAATTGAAACGAGTAAAGTTAACCGCAACGACGACGACCCGCGAAAATACAAATATTCGAATTCTTTCGATTACTTTCTAAATATGAAATAACCTAAGCGTTCGTGTTCTTCCTTCTTAAAATTGAAAATAATGATTGCGTAAATCGACGTACAAGGGTGTCATTTGCAAGTGCAAATAGCGTACAAATTTTCTGAATAAACATACGATCTAAGCGGAATCTGTGGGCGTTCACAGGTTACGATCCTATAGACAAGACAAATGATTCCGTTCTATACGAGAAACGATGACTAATAACAGCGGCCATACGATCATTTCCTTATCGATTGTCTTTCTCAAAGATGTACACATAAGACGTACGCGGGATTTTATTTCCACCCGGTGTTCAATTTCGAAAAATCAAATGATGATCTCACCTGCTCAAAGATCAAACCGTTAAGTAATTAAAGTTTCGATCTCTGTTTCAAGAATAATCTTTATCATCTTGTACAGACTTAATAGAGTCTGATCACGTACGATAGCCCGATTTTCACGATGTTAATCGGTTAATTAGATTACACGGTGTATCAAGAGTTTGATGAAGTTAACAACGTTCGAAAGTAACGCCAAGAAGTCAATTACCGTGACAATCGTTTTCATTCGGATTAAATCTTTGACAGTGACTTATCTTACCTTTCGTCGTGTACTATGGTATTTAACATAAATCAAACTTCGTACTAATCGATCAGAAATGTTTCCAACAAAAATGACGGTGTTTGAAGCAATTTCAAACGCAACATTCGACAAAATAACTCGAAACTCAATTATCCAAATAACACTATATATACGCCTTCACGTTTACATTTCGTATTCAACTGGAAATATTGCGGCCAATTGCGACCAGGTTACAACGACAAACATTCGTTGTACATTCTTGTTAATCGCTCGCGAACGTTCAAGTGTTCTAATTTGGACACGCGTTCAGAGAAGCGCGAAGGCCACCTGTATTATAACATACAACTTTCTGTTTACGTCGACGAGAATTGCGTGAGATTTTTCTTCATTTTTTTGTTTCATTTTCTTTTTTTTTCTTCTCCTTGCAAATGATGGCTGACGCTATTTTCGCGCGGTTGCAGCGTCACGCACACGCCACGACTGAATGGAAGGCATCGCGTCACGACGCCTCCTTATTGTTCATAAATAGTCCTGCTCGCTCGTTTGCCCGCCCTCGTCAACCGTTTCCGGTGAATCAAACCGTGTGGAATGTTTTCTCGAGATCCGTATATGAGAGTAATCGGGGGTGGTGGATACTAAGTCAGAGGGGGTTTGAATCACACCCTTAGTCGGGAGAAGCTTCGCAAATATGTATTTGGATGTTTTATAGGGACGATGAATAATTTTCAGATTCACGGAAGACTACTCTGTTCGAGAGTTTGATTTCCTTTTCTAGCTCGATGAGTTTATTGCTGGAGGTTGGTAAATTTAATCTGGTTCAAAGAAAATGATTGATATGGCTAAATGCGTGTTAATAACTCGGGGTACTTAAGAAAATTAAAATGAAGAATTGATAATGTACTAACATGGCTGGTAATGTAGGGGTAGGTTAGGATAATGATACAATGGGTGATAATTTAATGCGTTGAGCGCGGCGCTGATTTTGCTGTACTTCCCGCTCAGCCGGCAGAGAGCGGGCGCTCAATTATATTATATTATTATTATATTATTTTACAACATTTATTTTTTTTACCTTGACACTGCCGGTACCACGAACCGACGCCGCCCATACGAACAGTGTAAACTTTGGAAATTTGATATTTGGAAATTTGGAATATTGAGATTTCAAGGTTCGAAATTTGGTAATTTGGAAATTTAAAATTTAAAAATTTGAAATTTGGAAATTTGAAAATTTAAAATTTAAAATTTAAAATTTAGAAATTTGAAATTTAAAATTTAGAAATTTGATATTTGGAAATTTGGAAAATTGAGATTTCAAGGTTCGAAATTTGGTAATTTGGAAATTTAAAATTTAGAAATTTGAAATTTAGAAATTTGGAAATTTAAAATTAAAAATTTTAATATTTGGAAATTTGGAAAGTTCGAAATTTGGTAATTTGGAAATTTAAAATTTAAAAATTTGAAATTTGGAAATTTGAAAATTTAAAATTTAAAATTTAAAATTTAGAAATTTGAAATTTAAAATTTAGAAATTTGATATTTGGAAATTTGGAAAATTGAGATTTCAAGGTTCGAAATTTGGTAATTTGGAAATTTGAAATTTAGAAATTTGGAAATTTAAAATTAAAAATTTTAATATTTGGAAATTTGGAAAGTTCGAAATTTGGTAATTTGGAAATTTAAAATTTAGAAATTTGACATTTGGAAATTTAAAATTTAGAAATATGATATTTGGAAATTTGAAATTTAAAAATTTAGAAATTTGGAAATTTAAAATTTAGAAATTTGAAATTTAAAAATTTAGAAATTTGGAAATTTAAAATTTAGAAATTTGATATTTGGAAATTTGAAATTTAGAAATTTAAAATTCAGAAATTAAATATTTGGAAATTTGGAACTTTGGAAACTTAAAATTTAGAAATTTAATTTTTATTTTGAAAATTTCCAAACGAAAGGTCCACTGTCAGTCCCCAGGAACTGACGCCGGCTGAACGGAAAGTTCATTGTCAGTCCCCAGGGGCTAACATCGCGCTTAACATGTTAACCAAATAATAATTGCAAAAACAGCTTCTGTTCATCTTGCAAAACCTGACAACCAAGTTTGAACCGATCGTAAAGAGCGGATCACGAGTGTCATGGTCGACATTGAAATTTATATGGCGGCAAAAGTGCGTACAAAGCAAATAGGAGACAGAAGAACGGTCGAGACTGTGTTTCAGATTTGCGACAAAGTGTGTCAATGTCAAACTGTCGTCTCCACGCCTGTCCAGACCGACGATCGATTCCTCCTCCTCTTCCTTCTGTTTTCTCCGATACGTTCACGGAATTCTGAAGTTTTCTTCGCTCGACTTTGTACGCGTGGGTGAACACGATACCTACCATGACGTCACCTTTGTGGGGGTTTTACTGATCGATAAAACTCGTCACAATAGGCCCTAATATGGATTTGTTTCAAGTTGCTTATAAATCATTTTAAGTTTACATTAAATGAAACTTCGGTTGACTTATGACGATTCAAACGACATTCATTTAATAATACATAATTATACATTGTTATGTGTCAGTAGACAAAAGATAGAGACGCGATCGTTTGCCAAGGCAAATTATATATACGATTAGCCACGGTATGCCGAAGAAAACAACTAAAATAAGGTTGTCGAAAAGATAGTAGCTGTACGGCTACGAGCCATCAACTATTATTAGCTGACAAAAGTTCGAAACAGCCGTAGCATCCGAGGCCAGATTCAACCGACGGAATTCTTTAACCGTTCGACCCCTTCGACCGTCATTCTTCGACAATTCAATGTCGAGGGTACCATGTCGAAGGTTCTTCCTATTAATTATCTTCAATTATAAACTGTAGTGACTTATATAAAAACTACCAATGAAAGAATATCGATAGCTTTCTCACAGGCCCACCTACGGTAATCAAAGGTTAAAAAATGCTTACTCTGTTTTACCGGGTGTCCGATTGCTTATGGGCGAGGTAATTTCATTCAATGTTTCGTTACCAACCAGACAATTACGGAACTACTTGGCTTACTTAGAACGATTCAATGAAGGGACGGTCGATGTCGTCGTCGTACGACGACTTCGCATCGCCACCAACTCCACTAACGTGCCGTGATGTCATTTTATGATATCATACAGTTCGTCTAAATAATTCAACAAAATTCTTGATCTTCCCGTCAAGATTCCCATTTGGGCTGAAATCAATTTATTACCTAAGTTAACGCTTGTGCGATCTTAATTTAACGCGTCGATTTCCATGTCGAAATTTTGCATAATTGTGTAACGATCGGTTAAACGTTATCGTCCGATTTTCAACTGCTACCGTGCAAACCCGTGAAACACGATACGAATCTGGTTTATTGTAACATTCGCTCTACGTGGGTTTGCAACTTGATCCGGCTGCAACTACTTATAGCATTCGTGCACATTAGTACACGGTACTTAAACGATGCATCTCGAATAAATTCTAGATATTTATCTGCATTGTTCATCTGCTGCACGGTATCTTAACCCTTTGCACTCGGTTGTACCCTCGGAGGGGATATATTTAATCTACTAGAGTATTTTAAAATATGAGATTGAAGCGTTGTTTATATTAGAATATAGAAAGTTTAAGAACGGAATAAAGGTAAATAGATTCACTTTTCGTTGGATTTTGGATACTTTGCTGCAAAATGCTCCGAGTGCAAAGTGTTAATAATTCCAATCGCCAAACCAACGAAACGAGGACTTTCCGCATATATTAAAGCAGGCGACAGAATCAGCCGTTATTCGAATAAAAGTTGCAAATAAAACCAAGTTAATCACGAATAATATATTACTAATTATTATTGACGATTATTTCGATACAAACTATCGAAATCTGTAACGTGTAATACCGCTACATTGGTCGGTATGAAACCACGCATTAAGTAGAAGGAATTGCATTTGAATTACCGTCACTTGATGCGCTACTTGATTGATCTTGACCTCCCCCTTGCGTTTACCGCCGGTACTACGTTTAACTTTTAACAGGTTCAGCGTTCGAACGCTGTCAACAATCATGAAGAAAGGCACAAAGGATGTTTTCAACGGCGAACGATCGGACAAAGCGAGCGATGAAAAGAAACCGTTTAATAAAAAGAAATATAGGCTACAAAAGTACAGCAACGATTATAAAAGTATGTTTCGAAGCTGTGGTAGTAACGAAATTTTTTTAGGTTATGTTTCTTAAAGGTTAAAGCATGTTAATGTTTTTTTCAATTACTTTTTTGACAGTCAGTCAGTGGGAGGAACGTAGAAAGAAGGCAATTTTGCGAAATTTTCACAAGGAGTTGAAAAAAGAACAGAATTTGAAGAAACCGTTATCTTTGAGAAGCAACGATCTGAAGAAAAATGCTACGGAGTTTGTATATACGTTGATGTTAACACCGTACGTAAGAAACAATGATCAAAATTCTTATTAACAGCTTTTAATTTCGAAGGAAACAATCGAAATCAAAAAGCGCCTTTCACAAAGCTAGGCAGGAATTCTTGCGCAAGATAGACCAGAAGAAGAAACAGAAGGAAGAAGTACTCAGAGCAAAGTCTGAACAAGAAGAGGCGCTTAAAAAGTACAAAGAAAAAAAGATGCAAGCGTATAAGAGACTTTCAAAACATACAAAAAGAGGGCAACCTGTAATGAAGGACAGATTGGAAATGTTGTTGGAAAAGATACAGCAACAGGTATCAAACTAGTACCATGAGAAAAATCCAAAAGCGATAATGTTTTTAACTCTGTATGCTATTGATGAATCTTGTCTGTTATATAATAAAGTATTTTGATATTAATATATGCAACGTCGTTTAAAAACCAAATAAGAGATTATTCTATATTGTAATATTTCCGAGTTGAAGTTAATTGTTAAGAGGTTAATTATAAAAATAAAATAATAGATATATTCGTTAAAGAATATTAAAAAGAAATGTTAAAAGGGTGATTTTGACTAACGAATGCATAAGGAAGCGAAACACGGAACATAATTGCTTGAATAAACGATCGATGAAACGCATCCGATTCGAAATACGAATTTGCCCGCGCATTGTCGAGAGCGCAGGCGCAGTGGCATTTGACGGGCAGCCGTCAGCTAGTCAGCGGTTGCAAATGGCGACAGCCACGAAATCTCTGGCACCGACTCGCGAATAGTTTCACGCCTACCGAGTACTGCGTGACCGAGCTGTGCGTGAACGTTACCCTAACCCAGATCGGTACGTACTGAAAACCGTCACGTTAAAAATCCACGCGCAACAACGGATAACCTTTTTCCTCAGAAAACGTATAGTCGCGCTGGTTTGCCAGTCGCCCCCCGTGCGACAGGTCATCAGAGGCAAAAAAAACCCACTGTTCGGTCCACCTGTCCTCTCCAAAATACTCCTTTCGTGTCCACGATCGATACATCGTGATACCTGATTGATTTCTTTGTGATCGTTATTATACTTCGTTGACATAAATTCTACGAATTTCTGCGCAATGGGAGCCACTATCAGGCGTTCGCACGGCACTGCTGTCAAAAAGTGTTTGCCGTCGGAATCTAGGACGCGGCACCGGCTTAATCGCTCGATTTTCCTTTCGAGCGTCAGAATAAGACCTTTGATTCTCACGTTCCACCTTATCAGTCGCCGCGCATTGATACACTCCGTCAATTTGACGAGATTGATACCGTACAGAGTTCTGTTTTAAAATTGCTTTCACGACCGAAGGGCTCGTCAGTTCGAGCACTCTTAATCAACGAATATCATTCAAATCGTCTTCTTCAGCTTTCCCCTATACGTCTGCCAGATTGTCATTAAATAACCATGTGCATTCGCGAGTCTTTAAATAAATTTATAAATTAACCCTTCAACAGAGACACCAGTCTCTAATCGACCTATGTGTATTTTTTAGTTTACATTATTTCTTAGTAATCGTAAATATTTATTTATGTTACAACAATTAGTAGCAACAAATATTAAGTTTAATTATTATACAAATTTTAATTCATCCATTTAAATTTAACAAAAGCCGATCGTTTAACTTTATACCAAACCCAGGTCACAATATGAGCGTATTTTTGTTTCGCAGGTGGTTTTAAGTAGAACGAGACAAGATGCCGGCCGTAAGAGGAGATGGCATGCGTGGATTGGCTGTATTCATTTCTGATATTAGAAATTGTAAGTATAAATATGTTCCTTTATGGTATTAATTCATTTTTATGTTATATTTGAAAGCATCAATTCGTTTCAATTGTAACGCTCGAATCTTAACGAGATTGGACGACCAGGGATATAAGTTATCTTCTGGAACGTTGAAATTTTGAGCCATCTTTCGTTAAGAGATATGCTGCCATTGAAACCAGAGTGACACGCAGAGTATTTAAAGCAACGAAGAGTAGGAGACAGGGGGCGGAGTTCTGATATAGACCCTATCTGACTGATATAGCTTGTCTTTTTACACACTAATATGTAATACTTGGCATAATATAATAAATGACTGTTGAAATTGATACTTCTGACCTCTTTGAGAAATCTATACAAAATATAAAATAGCCTGACACGTACATATTATAATTACATAGTACTTTAATTCTATGTAGTAAATAATTGCATATAAAAAAAATGAGTAGGATAAGAAACTGACTTTTATAGAGCAAATCAATACATGTGAGCTTTGATGCCAGTCCAAGTGGCATACAGCCATTATAGTTTTCTATGAAAACTATGATGAATGTAGTTGTGTATAATATATTTTCCTTTGTTAATAAAAATAAAGTAGATTTTTTAATTTTACCGAAAAAAAGAAAACAGTTTAAACGAAATAAAATATAAATGTATTTCTAATCCCGTTAGGTAAAAGCAAAGAAGCAGAGATCAAGAGAATAAACAAAGAGTTGGCAAATATCCGTAGTAAATTTAAAGGAGACAAAACGCTTGATGGTTACCAAAAAAAGAAATACGTTTGCAAACTCCTTTTTATTTTTCTGCTCGGCCATGACATTGATTTTGGGCATATGGAGGCTGTTAATCTACTATCGTCTAACAAGTATTCTGAGAAACAGATCGTAAGTATGCACTGTTATTTAATTGACCGTACCGTTATTTAATATACACGTTACTCGTTTCAGGGTTACCTTTTCATATCGGTCCTAGTAAATACAAATAGTGATCTCATTAAGTTGATAATTCAAAGTATAAAGAACGATCTTGCATCGCGTAATCCGATTCATGTAAATTTAGCGTTACAATGTATCGCCAATATCGGTAGCAAGGAAATGGCAGAGGCTTTTGGTAACGAGATACCAAAATTACTAGTATCTGGGTAAGTTCGAACAGTAACGTATATTTAAACCTTTGACTTAACCTTTATTTTCTTCAAATCAAAAGAAGAAAAATTATAATCAAACCTAAGTTAATTTTTATTTGAAATCTTTTCATTTACTAAGCGTATATATACGCCTTTCGTAGTCAAAGGGTTAAATAATTATTATGCATCATTTGTTCATTTCAGGGATACTATGGACGTAGTGAAACAAAGCGCGGCACTGTGTTTGCTACGATTGTTACGTACGGCACCGGATGTGGTTCCGGGTGGAGAATGGACCTCGCGTATAGTTCATCTTTTGAACGATCAACATCTTGGTGTTGTGACCGCGGCAGCATCCCTGATAGATGCTCTAGTGAAAAGAAATCCGGACGAGTACAAAGGTTGTGTTAGTTTGGCGGTTTCAAGATTGAGCAGGGTATGAGAATAATTGATGAAATTTTCACCACAGGTGAAAGATAGTTCTCTGATCATTCTTCTATCTCGTTAGATCGTCACGTCGAGCTACACAGACCTACAGGATTACACGTATTATTTCGTGCCAGCGCCGTGGCTTTCCGTCAAGTTACTGCGATTACTACAGAATTATACCCCGCCTGGTAAATTATTTCTCATCCTCGAATACGTGGTAAATATGATCGATCAATTTTATTCGAATTTTCAATTTCCAACAGCCGAAGATCCAGGCGTAAGGGGCAGACTGAACGAATGCTTAGAAACTATACTGAACAAAGCTCAAGAACCACCGAAATCGAAGAAGGTGCAACACTCCAATGCAAAGAACGCGGTATTGTTCGAAGCCATTAGTTTAATCATTCACAACGATAGCGAACTGCCTTTGTCGGTTAGGGCGTGCAATCAACTCGGCCAGTTTCTGTCGAATCGCGAGACCAATCTTCGTTATTTGGCCCTCGAATCCATGTGTCATCTAGCTACGTCGGAATTGTCACACGAAGCGGTGAAAAAGCACCAGGAGGTTGTTATCCTTTCCATGAAGATGGAGAAGGACGTGTCCGTCAGACAACAAGCCGTGGACCTTTTGTACGCGATGTGCGACAAAAGCAACGCGGAGGAAATCGTACAAGAAATGCTAAACTATCTCGAAACCGCTGATTACTCGATCAGAGAGGAGATGGTTCTTAAGGTCGCCATTCTGGCTGAAAAGTATGCTACCGATTACACTTGGTACGTTGACGTCATTTTGAATCTCATCAGGATAGCTGGTGATTACGTGTCGGAGGAAGTCTGGTATCGAGTTATTCAGATCGTTATCAACAGAGACGATGTACAAGGATACGCGGCAAAGATGGTTTTCGAGGTAAACGATTCTGTTCGATTCTACTCTCTTCGGTTAACCTTTTGCAATCGAAGCATTTTTGAACGTAATCGGGTCTGATCTAATTTTCAAGCTATGCTTCCAGAAAGCAAATGCACCATGTCGGAAGAAAAGTGTTTTATTTTTATTCCCTTTCCTTTCTATTTTATTTCCCGACAAATGAAATAGTAAATTTCGAACGCAAAGGGTTAATCCTCGGTTTAAGTATTCGAAACGATTAATTTTTCCTACTTCTATCAATATTCGTTAGGCCTTACAAGCGCCAGCTTGTCACGAAAATATGGTTAAAGTTGGCGGTTATATACTCGGAGAGTTTGGTAACCTGATTGCTGGCGATCAACGCTCTTCCCCGGCCGTTCAGTTCCAATTGTTACATTCCAAAGTAAGTTTCCTTTTCTCAAAAGGATCGCGCATTGACCCATTAACGATTGTATCTTTTATTTTCAGTATCATTTATGTTCCCCGATGACCCGAGCATTGCTACTGTCAACGTATATCAAATTCGTTAATCTATTCCCCGAGATGAGAAGTCAGATTCAAGATGTTTTCAGACAGCATAGTAATTTACGGAGCGCGGACGCGGAATTGCAACAGCGTGCATCGGAGTATCTTCAACTGAGCATTATCGCGTCCAGCGACGTTTTGGTGAATATCAACGCGCATACGTTTCATTTAATTCTATATATAACCTTAATTGTATATCATTTTAATCAATTTTCCTATAGGCTACCGTTTTAGAAGAAATGCCTGCATTCCCTGAACGAGAATCCTCGATTCTCGCCGTCTTGAAGAAGAAGAAACCAGGCCGTGTACCTGAAAACGAGATCAGAGAAAGTAAAAGCCCCGCACCAAATACTAATCATCATGCCGAAGTACCAGTTAGCGTGGCACCAAGCGTTAACAACACGTCGGCGGATTTGTTAGGACTTTCGACACCACCCTCGTCACAGCCAACTAGTAATACAGGTGTTCTACTCGACGTACTAGGAGAAATTTATAATACGCCGAACAAAGCCGCCACCAATGGTGCACAAAACACGTACAACCCCAAGAAGTATGTTAATTAAAGAAAGAATGGACCCTCTGGCACACATAACCCTGTATTAGAATTCAAACTGACGTTTCCAATCTTCCAGATTCGTTTGCAAGAACAACGGTGTACTATTTGAGAACGATCTGATTCAGATTGGTGTGAAATCCGAGTTCAGGCAAAATTTGGGCCGCGTAGGACTTTTCTATGGAAACAAGACACAGTACGCCCTTCACAGTTTTCAGCCTCAACTTTCCTGGTCCGAAGAGAATCAAGCGAAATTGGCCGTACAAGTGAAACCGGTCGATCCAGTGTTAGAAGCTGGTGCTCAGATTCAGCAAATGATTAACGCGGAATGTATTGACGACTATAACGGTACGAACGGTTGCATAACGTTTCGAGGAAAGACAGAATTATACGTTTGCTTATATACATTGTTTCTTATCTATATATAGACGCGCCGAGTATGATCATCTCTTTTATTTATAATAACGTGCCACAAAAAATAACGATGAAGTTACCGTTAACGATTAATAAATTCTTCGAGCCGACGGAGATGAACGGAGAATCATTTTTCGCGCGATGGAAGAATCTTGGAGGGTATGCAATGTTTTTATATTACACACACTAGTCTGACTCTTTAGAGATGTTTTGAATTGTAAATGTATGGTCGGATAATTTTAAAGATCGTTCTACAATAGCGTGAGCGTAAACACAGGATTGCAAAGCTGGGTACAGACGAGCGCGCCGCGGCTGCATTTCAACGCGCATCGAACGCAAGAAAACTGTCCACACTGCGGTAAGAAATCCCTTTGTATTAGCGCGAACAACCGACAGAAATTGGTTCGTTGCGCGGCATTGCAGTATTGCCGTGTGACATGTTCGCGTTACCGTCCAGACGAACGAATATTTATCCAAACACATTCGTTCCATGCCGCGTGGCTGCCGCAGCGTGTTCGTCTGTACCCAGGTTAATAGACATGGCGGTAAATATTTTTTGAACCAGGGGGCTCAAAAATCGAGCTTTTAATGCCTGTTTAACATAAAACTCGACTCGGGTGTCAATCACCCATTTTGCGTCCTCGGTAAGAAATTTGATTGCAGAAACTAATCAGAGCTTGTATAGATACACGTTTCGATAATAGCAGCGTTGATTATTTACAGCTATTGTAGAATGGCCTTGACGTATTAAGAATAAATGTTAAAGATACATTGTATCCCCAGAGCAAATCAACAACGTTCGCAGAAGATCTTCAAAGCGCAACAGCCGATGGATCTCGCGCAAGTTCGCACGAAATTGCAAGGATTCGGAATGCAATTGCTCGATGGTATCGATCCGAATCCAGATAATTTCGTCTGCGCTGGTATAGTGCATATGAGGGCACAACAAGTGGGATGCCTGTTGCGTTTGGAGCCTAACAAACAAGCGCAGGTAATTTTATCAGGTTACAATTTTATCCTTTTATAGCTACGAACGTCGAAATGAATTATATCCTGTGTTTCGCAGATGTTCCGTTTGACGGTACGTTCGAGCAAAGAATCGATGTCGGTAGAGATCTGTGACCTGCTGGTGGACCAATTTTAAACGGCCTAGCAGGCGTGAAATTAATTTAAGACGTATTGAAGAAAAAATAAGTAACGCCGTGGGAAGACATATCGTGATTTACAAGAAAAAAAAAGAAGAAGAGTGTCGTCTCTCGACGTTCAAAGGAAAAAGATACTGATGATTATTTGTTAAGAGATATTCGTTGTACCCAAAGCTTACAATCACAGCGCGATCGTAAGAACTGAAAATTGTAATCCAACGAACAAAACGTTGGATTGCAAAGAAAATACGAACAACAAAGATGAATCGTGTACATGAAAAACGAAAAACAACAACAACAACAAAAAATACCAAACGGCATATAATAATGACTATGACGGACAATATTTAGTCCACGAGCGAAGGTAACAAGTATATTAGACATTACTCTGTCCTTTTTTTTTTTTTAATTTAATACATGTCTAGCAAAAATTATAATTCGTAACTTAACCAATGACGTATAGATATTTGCCACGAGTATCTGTAAAAGAACGTTCAAATTACTTCAACATTACTAAACGTACATTTCTTTTTTTTACCAAGAGTTGTATTCTTTTCGCATTGAATATATTTTTTAGGAGTTTATTATACACGAAACAATATATACGTCTTCTAATAGTGACTGCTTGTTTATTTTGTATGTATATTTTTTATACTCGTGGCACATTCTCATCTATGTCTTCTTAGCTACTTTTGTACGTACAAACTTCGTTTTTGTTTTCCTGAGATTATCATTGTTGCGCGAGCGAGGGTAGATTTGGGCACGATAACAGTAGTTGTATGATATTAGTTGTTTATCGTAGAATTTCCTTGTATTTAACGGAGCTCAAAATTTCTCTTGTAATTAGTAGATACGTTATATACCATCGCTCCTGACCCCCCCCACCTTTATCCGTCATTCCGCTTGTAACCTCCCCATACCGGATTTTCTTTACCACGGACGTTTGATGTATAAAATCCATGGCTGGTTATGTTCCGTTGACTCACGGAGAAAGAGAGAGAGAGAGAGAGAGAGAAAGAGAGGAGCGATTTAAAAATTGATTAAAAGATAAACAACCAAACAACAAAGTAAGAAATCATTAGATGAAGTTTTTTCTAATCGTCTTTAACGAGTCTTGTGTGAGATGTATATTTCAGTAGTATATCTTGTACAGATGATGTTCACGAATGCGTTGGAGATTAATTATATTATATCTTTCGTCGAAGATTAAAGGGAAATACGAAGCAGCTCACGAGCGACGTGTAAGGCCGCGTTTGCATTGCGAATCACGCTTCACGATTTATATAAACACTGTCTGTTTACGTGGAAATTGTAAATCTCTATAATTGAATTGTACATAAGAAGTTCATTGATTAATATGTACCGATAAGAAATCATTGCAGAAGAGACAGGTAATCGAGTACAGCGCCGAGCATGATAGCCTTTCCCTAGGGAAAAATGGCGACGCAGGGATCGATACCTCCACCGTTCGTTTCAATATTTAAGAATTTAGTACGTGTCAAATATAGTATTCGATTTAATAGTTACTTCAAATTGAAATTTACCACTATAGAAATAAACTATGATAGTTTTTTGTTTATTATTATTAATTATTATTATTATTATTATTACCGTGGCCAGATACAGTGCCTAGTAACTTTCGAATAGAATACGAATAGTGGGGTTTCCCTCCATAGGGAAAGCTGACATGATAAACACTGTACTCGTAGGCACGACGATCTGTAATATCGTTTTATGATTCTCTCCTGCAGTTTCATTTATAATTTTCTTTATCATGCGAGCACGAAATGTATGTATATTTTTTTTCTTTTTTTTTTTATGTTCGTATAGTATAAATTTATATTCGAAACATTTCTTCTTATTCCACCTGTAATTCCTTTATTGTTTCTCTTTTTTTTTCTTCTTTTGGCATGAATGAAAGTTTAGCACGTTTTTTTTTAATTTTCATTTATTTTGCAACTGAAATTTTCAAACTTGAATATATTATATAAAAATACATCGAGATTTATAGTTGGTGCTAAAAAGAATTTAGTTCGAAGAACGTGTTACAGATTAAAGACTTAAAAATGTATTTTTCTCTTTTTTAATTAGGTTGACCGATCAGATAAAACGGAAGTACTTTATAAATAGTAATTAAGACGGTTGTCTTCTTTTTCTTCTATTTATGTGCAAATTTGTTTCGACTTGTAATTTTATTTTTCTACATTTAATTTAGACGCGAGGTACTCTGAAAGTATACTATACCTAAAAAGATTTTACATAAAAATCGCGGTATTTTGCCTAGAAAAATGACAATTTATTATTCAAGGTACGACGTACAAACATTCCTTAAACAAAGAGAATACGTATACATGTATAGAGATATTTTATATTTAAGTTGGTTACGTAAGTGTGAACATCCGTTCCTTCGATTACGTCTTATCATTGAAATATTCGTACAATCAAAACTGATTACGTTTCAACTCTTCTTTATCGATGCTTATACATTCGGTTACTGTACATACGTGTAACAAATACCATTTCGACATTCTCGATACACCAAATCATTTTACAAACGAATCAATAAATGTAATTAACGTAATCGAGCGAAAGTAATCGCCCAGTCATGGATTTGTTAAGACGATTTACTTTTCGAGAACGATCAAACGGGGCTCATCGTTCATGCCTGTATGTTTATCGCCACGAATGTGTGAAACCGTATTCGTTCATCCGATTAGACTTACCTTCAAACGACTCGTACATATATACATATACACACGCGCGCGCGGATGCATATATACAAATATAAATAACTAAAGAAATAAATAAATATATATATATATATATATATAATACGAATTATCGAGAAACAAAATGTGTGGCGACACATGGTTGTTAGATTATTATGTTGCGGTGTCCTGATCGTAATGGCGGTCGTGGCATATACAAAAAATGAAACGCGTTTGTTACAACGCTGCAGAGATTTATTCCAATATTAATTAGGGCTACTGATTTCGATTGGACGAATAAAAATTATCCAGATATTCGATCGGAATCTAGGGCGAATCTAGAAATCTCGAATTTTTCAAAAAATTGTTTTTTCAATTCTTCACGCACGATTTGAAAAATATTTTCATTCGATATTAACCTAAATTTTTTTTTGTAATTTGTAATTTGCGATCTAAGATTATATAAAATAGAAAAACTTGGTAATATGTTAGTGTATTGGCAAGTTTTTGCGACACAAATTAATTTTTTTTAAAGATTGCGCAATTCTTAGGGGATTGTTCGTAAGATAGCCGAGGGTCGATTCGGAAGCCGATCGTCCCTCGGCTACGTTCGGCCGACATCGGTGACGAACGGAAACGGCCGATTGACGATTCGAATCCAGATTCTCGAATATTTCTGAAACGCCTGGGTAATTTTTATTCACCTACACGTGAAATAAATCAACAGCTCTAATGTAAAAAATCTTCGACAGTCTCGTTGCTTTCTTATTCCCGTGTATAGATTTAATGTAGGAATTCGAATAAGAACACGACTCTAGCGAACTCTGATAGACGCGTTTGCAATCGTTCGCGAACGAACCTATATGAAGTTGCTAACGTTTATTGTTTGTCGCTAACTTCGTTCAGAGCCGCAAAAACCAGTATGGATGCACAGTGTACACTGCGTAGATCTCACTATTATTATTTTTCTTAATTATCTTGCGCTCGTTTTATTGTTAATTGTAGCTAAGAAACAGTTCGATGTCTCAGCGAATCAATTTTGATATTTTTTCAAAGTTATAAACGTACGGGTGGATTAGTAAGAGATCTTTGAAATTTTGACAGATCTTCAGGAATTTAAATTCATTTTTTTTTTTCTTTTTAAACAATCGTAAGACTGGAATATGGACCGTTTATGGCTGTGACGTTCTATAATCGTATTTGTTAAAAAAATTATACATGCATTTATCCCAACATTTGTTATAATTTTCTGAAGCGTAAATTAGATCAAAAGAAACATGTAAAATTACAATTGCCGCCATTTTCTAATTCAAGGCAAAGAAGGTAATAAAACCCACGAAAGTGTTCAAAATTATTAAATAGAAATAAGATCGTAAATTGCGATTCGCTGAGCCAACGAAAATGATCGAGTTCCTCGTTCGTCTGTGTTTAGAGGTCACACAAATCTAACCTAGATCCTTGACATTCGCGGCACAAAGCACGAATACAAAGGACGTTCCATTATAAATCAGAAATGTAGAATTAGTTTACAAACGAAGATTTCTACATTTAATCTTTACGCGAAGAAAGCTTTGGATTATTACTGTTTATTTTCGCGGTCAACGACACGCAGGATTCTTTTAACGAGCATTGTTTGTATCGTTTTAACCTCCACGTACATGTACGTTTGTAAAATGCTATTGATTTGTATTATTAAACTATACATACATATATGTACATATAATCTCGTAAAAAGTGTGCCCTCGATTATTCGAACTGAAACTCGCGTTAACACGTTCGATATCGACGTTCAACATCACTGATCGCTTCTTTCTTTTTCTTTCTTTTGTTTATAGAATGATATCACTTTAGACTTTAGATCACACACGTTGTGCATTCGATACACAATGTTTTATGACAGAGTCGTAGACGCGTATAGACGGAGCGCGCAACGGGGCCTCGGGTAACTCCGTTTGGCTTCGGTGCCGTTCGGATAATCACGTGATACTGTATGCCATATATGGATGGCAACATGACGTTATTACGAAAAGTTGCAAATGTATAATAAAAAATAATCGACGCTGGCATCGAACGTGTTAATATGCCGGAATTGAACGTGATTCGTTCAAATCGATCGAAACATTTCCGAAGGGTAAAATTTGTCATTTGTGTACTTGACTCGAATTGCAATTTGGAATGTATGAAATTATCAAACAAAAATTCTTCAACTTCGTCCATGAAAGAGAAAGAAATATACAACGAATGATAAAATTAACAAATTTTTCGATCCTCAAAGATCTTTCAAATTGTTGTTCGAGGAAAATGTTCGACTCTGTCATTTTGATCTTGTCATTAGTGCATTTCGAGTATCATAATCACTCGTATAGACTTTATTGTTCAATATTCAAGCATCGTGCCAATAAAATAACAACCTTTTGTGCTTCTCTTTGAAAGTACGGAAATTTACACGGGGTCCACACTATATATGTCAATGAAAGGAACAAACTGTAGGACTGTAAAAGCGAGCGTCGTAAATTTTCCCACCAATGTTCCGCGAATCGTGTTCGCGAAGTACACAAGGTGGCCCATACAACTAAATCAAATTATATCTCTAAAACACTAGAAAAGAAAAAAAAAAAAGAAAATTCATTGGGCAAAAATTCGATGGTCCGACGCCATTTTGTTTTGCCTAGTGAAATCTACGGTTTTAAAGTTACGATTTGAACAAGTTGCCTGGAACTGCCTGTATACGTATATTTACGCCTAACTTCAAGCACGTCCTGGAACACGTGGTTCCGCGTTACGATATTTCTCCAACAATGGATAGGACTGTTTTTTCATTCTCCATTTTGCAAGTTTTTATCGACACGAAAAGTCCTAATCGATCGACGTCAAGATAACAAATAAAGAAGAAAGAATTGTTTACTTGTCGTAAGGAAGCGTGTAGGTTACGTTCGATATTTAAACGCAAATACCATTTACGAGTTTGCTTCACGATAGCACAGTGAAGGAAGAAAAAAATGCAACGGAACAGGAAGTAGCTGAACAGTGAACGTTTTATATGTGTATACTCTTTAAAGTTCCTTAGAGAAAAAGAAGTATTAGAGGACATATAGCTGAGGTTGTCTTAAATTACTAGAGAATAATTAATAACTAGTTGAATCGATAACTATATGCGAGGATCGTTTTATTTGCATTTATCTCATTGCGGTATAGTTTACAGTGACTTATTTTTATATAGGTAAATTTTAACGATAGAAAAGTATAACGACGTTGTTTCAGATGATTTATAAAAAAAAGAAATAGAAACGTTTATATTTATCGACGTTTCATCGATATTACGAGATGTATAGATTCAAACGAGAACGTATTTAACCGCGCGGTAGCTTTACTCTTTCTAGGGACTTTTTTCATTCGCGCCTAAATTACGGTACCAACGATTTCACTGCTACTGATTTTTTTTTAATTATCGTTACCTGTATTTGATTAATGAAGAAACGACAATTTTTCTAAAATTTTCTAACTAGATTGTACACTGTATGGTAACAGTGAAAGCGTTGAAAACGAATCTGGAATTTTCTAACCTCAACATTGTCAAGAGACCATCGTTACCGACTGATATTACTAGTTTCTTCATTATCCTTGATTTGAAATGAGAAAGGTAAACTAAATCGAGAATCAAACCACGTTGAAAGCATCAAAAGAAAGAAATTGAAGCTATCGTCGAATTTCATATATAAAGCAAATATATATATTATATATACACATCATAACTCATATAAACATCTCAGAACTATTCGCTTATATTTTTCTTCGATATAGTGTCATTAATGTTAGTATCGTAGCGCACCGTGCATAATAATTCGAACGATATCGATAACATTACCTGACGAATCACCTGATGCGAAATATACATATTAATTATAGTTCGAAGAAGAAAAAAAGAAAATGACACGACAATAGATAGTTTCGAGATAGTAGCAACACGAACGTGTTTGTGCATCGAAGAAACGTGTATAATTCTTTCTATCGTTTCCCGAGCGTGGACGTAATGATATAATAAAGGGAGAAGATGTAATAAACAAACGAAACAAAAAATGAACTTATATATACATTATTATATATCTGTACTTTATTGTGTCTTTAGTAGACGTCTCTTGCGGCTACCGTTCATCGACCGATTGAACAATTACGTAAAATAAATAAAAACGGATAGAAAGTACAATGTTGCGCTTTGGTTAAATTTCCATTCGTGATCGAGATCTACGAGTCGTTACCGACTGTCATGGAGGATCTTTCTATTCGATGTTTAATAGAATTTTACATACCAGATCCTCTGCACAACAAACGCCACGGCACGCACGTGCACCTGTTGCCTCTGGGTCAAACATCTAACAATGATCGCGCGTGGCGATGACGCGAACTATATATACGGGTGGGGAGTAACCGGTCTGCGCATGCGCGCGGTCTTATCCGCCATCATAGCTCATATTTGAACACGGTTATTATTATTTTCGACATTAACACACGTAATATCATTAAAAATGTCGCTAAAAATGTTGTGAGAGGGATGGTAGATAAAAATACGATTTCTTTCTATAATATTTCGATCAAGATCGTTTCATTTTTCAATTTAAACCTTCCAGTTGATATTTCTTGAGACGAATACAACATTAATGCTAGTTAGAATCTGTTTTAAAATCTTTCGGTACAATTCACGAGCATAAAGCGAGAAGATTCATAGACGAGGAATAAATAGACAGTTTTTCGGACTAATATAGTTATCGTTTCTATATTTACAGAAGTGTATTTACACGCAATTTTTACTAGCAACGATGCGAGTGCTTCCGGTTGCCCAAGAAATCGAGAGAGCACGCTAAAACACGGTTGATCTCTCCAGAGAACGAGAGAGGGGGATGGAGATCTCCGGACACGAACATTCAGATACATTAATTTCATTGTTCTTTTGAAAATAGAAAATCCATACGTGTCCAGAGGTCACCAAAGAGATCTTTGGATATACATAAATAGAGTCACAATGTTGACTGCCTACTGTTACATGTAGTACAGTTTATAATAACAATCATTAAAGATATTAATTTATAATATTAACTCTTTGCTGAAAAAATACATAGAAAATTACAAGATTCGTTACACAGAAAGTTGGAATTATAATAATGCAAAGAGGTAATAGTACATATTCAAAATTTTCTTTTTCCATTCAATAATTGACGGCTGTCAACGCAGTATACTATCGTACAGTAACCGTTCGCTAAATGGGCTCGCTCGGGGGTCCAATCCGGTTCGAGCTTGTTTACGAAACAACCAATGGCATGAGCGCTCCCTTTCCAGACGGCCGCTCGCTTCATACGCGGACCAACCACAACGCCGTATGGATATTCTCGGGCGGCGCAGTAGGGTGCGCAGTAGGGTAAAAATTTATGTGAGCGGAGGGGCGTTCCTAAAGCTCGTTTACGAAACGCTCAGAGTTCTAGAGTCAAAGATCGAATACGTTTGCAATAATATAAATTCGAGTACACTACGGTTCTTATGTTACAATCTTATCGACTAAGTGACTAGCAATCGAGGATCGAGGGACGATTATCGATCCTTGTTAATTTAACTTAACGATTAGTTTTAACGGAACGTTGACAGAACAAGCACCAGAGTTGACGAGTTAATTCTAACGGGGGTACAGGGTGTTTAAAAAGAAAACGAAGAAGATGAAGAAGTTTTTGATTTTCAAAAGATATTTGAAGGATTTCTTTTCAACTTGAAAGTTGATCGTTTTAACTTAAAATCTCTTTCTCTTTTTAAACACCTTGTAAATCTGAGGTTTCAACCAAAAGCGTAAATGAAGGCTACATAATTTAGCCTATTCATGATCTTCGTAGACAAATCTTCGAGAAGAGGAACAGAGTTTCAACTAAACAATCTTGTAGATCCTTTTCGAAACTGTAAATCCATTCTTTAAGATCATCAAGATCCAAATTTCAAGATCATCTTTGCTCTAGAATCTAGGATGAATTTCCAAGACCGGGATGATTCCTGGCTCCTCGATTCGAAATTTTCCGCCAGCCAGTCTCCTGTCCCATGAATTCTTTAGTCTTCTGCTCCAACAGCCAGGAAGGAAACTCTAGGGAATACTTTCATTCCTTTCCAGCGACCAGACGCATCCGTTTAAACCCTCTCCAAAGATCTGAGCTCGTCGGACTCAGCCTCTGCCTCGGCATCCTCCTCCAGGACCTCTTCCCCGTCGTACAATCGATCCTGGCCGTCGGCTTCGTTCACCAGGACGCTTTCTTCCCCAGTTTCCTGCGCGTCTTCCGGCGCAAGGAAGACGCTGGACCTGTCGTTGCACTTCCTGTGATAGTCAGGATTGTCCGGGGCTGGTCTGTGACAGGAATCACAGACAGTGTCGGTGGTGGAGGTACAAGGATGCGCCTCGTACAATCCTGGACCGCATCTGGAGCAGATCCAACAGGGCTGGGTGCTGTGGTGAGGACTGTAGGTACCTGGAGAGCATATTCCGCACTCGGTGTCGCGTCCACGGGTACAACGGTTCACTACGCCCCATCCTGGACCGCATCTGCTGCAATGGGTGCCACCTTTCTGGTGCCTGATGCGAGGCCTGGCTTCGCTCACCTGGAACAAGAACAGATGCGCTATGGTCAGAGGATACGTCGATAGATGCGCTTTGAAATTCTTCGAATTTTCCGGCTGTTTTGGGGAAATTTCAATTTTAACCGTGACACGCATGGTTTACTTATATAGAAACGCGAGCCTCCGTTAACACGTTGAGTGTGACGTCAGTCAGTCCATGGCGACTAACAGTGGACTCTTCGTTTGGAAATTTGGAAATATCAAATTTATAAATTTTAAGTTTACAAAGTTCAGAAATTCAAACTTTCACACATCAAATTTCTAAATTTCAAATTTCGGACTATCAATTCTCAAATTTCTAAATTTCAAATTTCCAAATCTCAAATTTCTAAATCTTAAATTTTCAAATTTCTAAATTTCGAACTTTCAAATCTCAAATTTCCAAATTTCCAAATCTCAAATTTCCAAGCTTCCAAATCTCAAATTTCTAAATTGTAAATTTCCAAATTTCGAACTTTCAAATCTCAAATCTGAAATTTAGAAATTTCAAATTTCCAAATTTTTAAATTTCAAATTTCGGACTTTCAAGTCTCAAATTTCTACGTTTCAAATTTAGGACTTTCAAATTTCCAAATCTCAAATTTCTAAATTTTAAATTTCCAAATTTCCAAATTTCGAACTTTCAAATCTCAAATTTCTAAATTGTAAATTTCCAAATCTCAAATTTCTAAATTTCAAATTTCCAAATTTCTGAATTTCAAATTTCGGACTTTCAAATCTCAAATTTCCAAATTTCCAAATCTCAAATTTCTAAATTTCCAAATCTCAAATTTCTAAATTGTAAATTTCCAAAGTTCGAACTTTCCGTATGAAAATACTAAAAAAATACTTTCGAATCGCACTTCCTATCTCATCGCTTTAAAGAAAGGGGATGGTGTGAACAATATAATCCTAATTTGCATCTCGACCGGAGCGTGTTTCGCCTTGTATCTGAATCGTGGTCCGGTAGACGACGAAAGAAAGGCGCAAGGTGTTCTCACAGTCAGGTGTGCCTTTATCCTTCACCACCTGTTCCCCGATAAAATATACCATGAATTTAGAACAAAATCATTTCCAAACCACATAACCACGCTTTGTCTAATCTTACAATTTTTTACTTCCATAAAAATGAAAAATTATATTCAAAGATCAATAACGAAATCGAGGATGCTTCATGGATGCTGCAGAGGTACAGTTTCATCTTTGCAGCTGGTTACAGCCGGCTGCTGGCACGCGCCAACGGTCATCCTTGCATCAGGTGCATCATTGCACCGGGCCCCGTTCATTCGTGAAACCCTGTCCATCATTCTCTTCTTTTATTTTCTCTCTTTCGACACTTTCGTTCCCTTTGCTAACGCGATTCTTCCTGGATTCGATTCGTCGTGATTAGTGTTCCTGATTTCTCGAGAAACAAGAAATTAGATTATATTTCTCGAGAATTCTCGAGAATTTAACACATTATCTACCGCTCTAGAATGGAAAAGTAAGCCCTACTATTTTATAATTTCACGGTAATTGAGAATTATGGGGAGTAATCCGTATTTTCCATTTATTCTTAATCGTATCACGCTTAACTTTCATTATTTCAACAGTGTTACAGACGAACAAAATAATAGTCGAACGTTTGTTAATTGATTTTCAGTTACCAGTGGGTGGTATTGAAAAGCTTATTACTAGGCTTCCGGTAGATAAAGTGTTAAGAGAACTTAAATGAATATTGCAAAATTTATATTTATAGGATAACGTTGATAATATTTAAAAGCAACAGAACTTTAATTAAATGCTCATACCCGTCTAATCCACATAGTGCAAATAAAGAAATAGACGTTAAATATAATTGATAAATTTACTTATTTAATGCAAAATTTAAACAAATTACTTTTTTGTTTTAAAATAATTTTTTTAAAGAGCATAAAACATCTATCTTTTTTTTTTGTAAATTTCTTTCATTTCGATTGTATATAAAACATCCAAAAGTTGCTGCAAATTAGATGTCCTTTTTCCAGTCAACTCAAAAATATGAAATTCCTTTTTCCAAGTTTGAAATTTATTTCCTTCTTGATCGTAGCTCAATTCTTGAAGGCTATCTGCAATAATTGCTAATTCTAATTTCGATGTGCAAGTGTTTCGGTATTTTCAGTAGAATCATGGATATCATCATATTTCCCGAAAAGCCTACTTAGAACGTTTTTTGCCATTTCTAAACCTAAGTAACTCGAGAAGGAACACTAGTCGTGATTAATCTTCCAGGGTCGATGACTTCCAATATTACGCAATTTTGTCCAATAAACTTTCTATTTTGGAATTCTTAACACCCCCCTCCCGATTTACAATTTACAGAAATTTTCGAACACAATTTATTCCAATCGAAAAGGTTGATATTCCACAATTCTGTATCGCGTGTTTGATATACAAATTCGTCTCGATGCGAAATTTCGTGGTAGATAACTCTGAATGAGACGCAAACTGTCGAAATAACTTTTCACGCTTGTGATATATAATTTTCAGTAATTGTAACACGTTATACGCGAAGATACCTAACGTAAGTAGAAGCTGTCATTGTATCGGTGCCGTAACACGAGCCAGGCTCCCCACGTAAGGATGCACCCTGTCAATTTGCGAGCGAATACGAGTCCGGTGAAAAGGGTTAATAATAGCGTGCCCCTGTCCCGGAGACAACTTATCTGACCGACTCATCATACACGTACAACATATGCCGGCAACCCTCCTTCGTTAGAGGTCGATTTGGCTGGGAGTCAGCTGTCAACCCTACACCCATTCTTTTGAAATAATCTTGTGGAATAGGCCGTTTAAGTTACAAATGGTATATTTTGAGGAAAAGGGAACACTTCGCCTTTAGTTTTTTAGATATTAGAATATTAGGGTACATTGCGTGGGGCGTGAAATACTGTATTCTTCATTTTTCTTTTTTTTAATTAAGATATTGTAAGAATTGTATTTGAAAATTTCCATAGCTCGTGTTACAGGATTCGACAATATTTACATTTTTTCTTTCTTTAAATTAAAATATTGCAAGAATTCCCATAGCTCGTGTCACAAAATTCTTAATTTTCAAATCGCCGATATTAACATTTTTAACTTTTTTAAATTAAAATATTGCAACAACTGTATTTGAGAATTCCCATAACTCGTGTCACAGATTTCCTAATTTTCAAATCGCCAATATTAATATTAAGTGGGGTGTGAAACACCCTATTTTTAATTTTCTTAAATTATATTTGAGAATTTCCATATAATTCGTGTCACAGAATTCCTAATTTTCAAATCGCCAATATTAACATTTTTAACTTTTTTAAATTAAAATATTGCAACAACTGTATTTGAGAATTCCCATAACTCGTGTCACAGATTTCCTAATTTTCAAATCGCCAATATTAATATTAAGTGGGGTGTGAAACACCTTATTTTTAATTTTCTTAAATTATATTTGAGAATTTCCATATAATTCGTGTCACAGAATTCCTAATTTTCAAATCGCCAATATTAACATTTCTATTTTTTTTTTAATTAAAATATTGCAACAACTATATTTGAGAATTCCCATAACTCGTGTTACAGAATTCCAAATCTTCAAATCGCCAATATCAACATTATACATGAAATATTAAATAATTATATCTTCAAATTTTCAAATTACAACTAATAAGCTACATAAATACAAGAATATTAAATTGCTTGCATCAGACTGAAAAAAAATTGTATAATAAAAATAAAGGATAAGAATTTGTCGAAGTCTGTGATCGGTCAGGGGAATCAAGTGAAGGGTTCTCAACTTTAATCAAGAAGAAATAGGTTTGCACGGGAAGCGAGGAAATTGCATCCTCGAAAGGAGGAGCCGCAGCGGTTCGAGACGACCTTTAACAATTTCCGATCGTTTTTCCAACATAACCGTTCGTCGTAAAACGTTGCTGAAACGTGAACCCAGTCGATCCATGGAATTCGCGGTATGCCCATAACCATCAGCTCTGCCGACCACATTTCCAATGAACTCCTCGATCAAATTACAAAGAAAAATAACCCTAATTTTTATATTTTAACAAGACTCGGATGTTCTGATCCAAGAGAACTCTAGAAGTTTCGAAAATTTTCATATCTTTGCTTCGACGCTTGTCTTTCTCTCTAAGAGGGTCATAGGCCAGCTTTTGTCTGAATTTTGTCAACGCGCAAAAGTATAAAATTTGAAAAATATAAAAGTTGAAAAAGAATATTTTGTTTCCAACATTGAATTAACATCTATTTTATATCTTGGGAAATATATTTCCCCGTTATATAAAATAAATATTTGATAAGAAATATTTCTTTCCAAATACAATATAAATATTTGACAAACATCTGAAAAGAAAATATTTCTCTCAGAATCTAAAATAAATATTCGATATATATTTCAATATTAAAAAGAGATTCAATGTCTTTTTTAATTCGATATTTCGTAATTTGTAATTTATCATTATATCGTAATGCAATTTTCATTTTATGTTTCATTGAAACTTATTATTCTACGCTAATTTTACAACCTAATTCATATTATCGTTAGTGCCGGCAAATTTTTTAATTATTAAAAGTGTACCGTGACGAGAAAAAGGTTGAGAATCGCTGCTACACGATATTCAATTAATTTGTAAGGATGCATGGTTTGGATAGTGTTCAAACTTGTTCTTCTATTTTTGGACAGATTATTTTCATTTTGACAAAAAGAAAGGATAGAAAGCGGATGATTTATGATCGGTAACAACAACGACGGAAGTAACGGCGCTCATAGTGACAAGTATGAATAGAACTTCCGGCAGGACGGACGAAGCGGAAATAGTAATTGCGGTGGCTTTTGTATCCCTCTTTCATTCTTTTTTTTTTTCGACACAGGAATGCTAGCGTCGCGTCGATAAATTCCAATCGAAATTCCTTCCTAGTCGACGATATAATAATTCTTTTTCTTTAGCAGCGATAAACAGTGCTATCGATTTAATTTAATCAAACAGTTACGCAAAAACAATGAAAGAATGAAGATTTAACGATGAACGAACGATTTTCTGTCACCGGTATCGATCAAACATTAATACAGTCAATTTCGTTAGATTTCATGCTTTTAACGAATCAATAATTCAGTGATCTAATAATCTACTGATTTAACGATCTAGCGACTTAGGAATCTAGCGGAGATAATATGTCTTAAAGTAAAAGAAGATTTCGTATCTGTCGCGAACGTCTGAAGATATTCGTTAGCCGGTAGCTCGTTAACGAGCCTAGCTACGCTTAAGCGATTTGCAAAAGCGTCTTTTCGAAACGTGTCGAGTGCCGTCATGGTTTTCAACGACGTGTCCGCTTTCACGATGAAACACGGGAAAAAGTTTGCGTACCTTCTCGAAATAACTAACCTGGATTTTTCTTTCTTCGCCTGCTCGTCTGCGAGCCCGTGGAAAAAAAAGCAATTGGTTTAGTGGCTTTATTTATTTCGCCTCTCAATCTCATTCCCTCGACACTCGTTTCCATTGCTCGGGATAAAAACATAGCGAGGCAGCGAGTTGGAGGAATTTGTTTAATTAAAAATATTTCTTTATAATCGGATGTTGTTACTGCTTTCTCATCAACGACTCGACTTTTCAGTTAAAGACATAAAATGGAGGCCTTTGAAATGAAATATCTGTTTCAAGCGGTTTTAGAAAGCGCGTTAGGGTTTTCTTCCGAAATTCAAATTAAATACAAACTTTTCTTCTCCTGTTTCGTATTCAAATTCACGGCAATATTATTTCCGATTATACGAGCCTCGAGTTTTCGCGACAGAGGAGCTGTTGGATGACCAACTCCTTACTCATAGTAGGTACGATAACTTCTTTCTTTATCCTAACTTATATTCTAATTTTATTAAATTTCCAAATTTCTAAATTTCGTATTTTCAAATCTGAAATTTCTAAATTTCCAAATATCAAATTTCTCAATTTTAAATTTCCAAATATCAGATTTCTAAATTTCAAATTTTCAAATTTCCAAATTTCGGATTTTCAAATTTCAAAGTTCTAAATTTCAAATTTCCAACTTTCCAAATCTCAAATTTCTAAATTTCGAATTTTCAAATCTCAAAGTTCTAAATTTCAAATTTCCATCTTTCCAAATTTACAATTTCTAAATTTCCAAATTTCCAAATTTCCAAATATCAGATTTCTAAATTTCAAATTTCCAACTTTCCAAATCGCAAATTTCTAAATTTTAAATTTCCAAATTTCGAATTTCCAAATCTCAAATTTCCAACTTTCCAAATTTTAACACGTTGACTGCCACGGGGGTCACCGGTGACCGGCACCCGAAATGTTTCACAATCAAATAATTAACAAAAGAAATGACGAAACAAACCACGAATAGCGTTATCATTGAGCTAATAATGCTAGCTATCGAATTGAAAAGTTAAATTTGAAAATTAGTTGATTATATTCTTAATAATTAGGATTTCAACGTGTCTGACTACACACACCCGTTTTCACTGTGCCACTCAACGTGTTAATAATAACAATATATATAAACTTTATCTTTACACATTGTGGCGCTATGCTTTTCGCTTCTTTTCTCTACACTTCTCTCCCGAATTCCCCCGGAATCTTCTTCTTCCCACTCACGCACTCCTGCCAACTCGCATCCATCTATACCAACATTCACAGCCGACTCTAGTATACTAGCCGTGCTGCAGGTAAAAATCGCAACAGTGCAGGAGTCCAGCTTCGACATATCTACCCAATCAGCTTCCGAGCCTCTGGCTACGTAACCAGTACCAGAGTCGGCTGTGTAACATTTAACAAATTTTCCATCCACTCTTACCTCTCACTCACTCACACCACATCATAGACACACCCTGCACCAAACACCCTAATCTCTGTTCTATCTCCTTAATCATCCTAACCTTCGTACCTTTCCTTCGTATCATTTCTTCCGTTGTCCCGACCATATTACTCGTCCTCGTCACTAAGATATAAGACCCACCGAAACACAATAGATGTCAGAATCTTGTAGTCGGTTCAAGAGTGCAATTATTACCCTTACGAATAAGAACCTTCGACTCTTCAACGGGTGTCGTTAATTTCCACCGTCCGGAATCCAACTACGAGCTGGAATATTTTCGTTCCCCCAAGGAAGAGCCAGCAACGGTTACAAAGCCAGTCTCGTTTTCGATATTCCGTGGAAGGCGCAGCTGCGTAGGAGTCAGGTCGAGTGGAACTCGGGGCCTAAGGGCCCAGAAAGACGGAATGAAAGAGGGCAAGCCACGGTGGACGATATAGGGGAGGCGGGTTCGAGGAACAATAGGGTGGCGAAGATAATTATCAGCGTGTACGCTGGTGCAGCTGCGTCGATTCGTTTCACCCTCGGGGCCGAGCCCCATTATTCCCGCTGAATCGGAAACTGTTCACGTTTGCTGATTTTAAACGAGAGAAAAAAAGAAACAAAGAACCGTAGTAATTTTTACATAGTGTTCGGGTATTCAGAGTGGACACTGGTGCTGGCAAAAGTACGGATAGGAAACGAAGGGTCGAACGGTAGTCAGGCTGGTTGTGCAACAGTCAAAAGTTCAGTGTGCCGTGACACCGACCTTTTCTCTCCGTTTCATCGTGAACACGTGCGCGTACGACCGAGCAACCCTTTGACCACACGTTGCATAAATGCAACAGGCTGCAACGTACACGTACGCGGTTAGTTACGACCGGCGAGCAAGTTGACCGAAAAGTTTCCTTTAAGAGAAGTCGTTCAGAGATCATTCCATGTCAAATTAATGATCATTCTCATCGGTGATTTTGTTCGAAATGAAATATGTTGTAGTCCATGTGAAATTAGGGGGAGTTTATGTCATCATTTTGTCGGTTTAATATTTGTTTAGAAGTTACAGTGCAATTTTTGTCCATTTTCGCGAAAACGGAGCTCCGCTTATGAATTTTTATCTCGCCAACTATTTATCCGATCGAGGTAAATGTTTTTTTGTTTTATACAGAAGGGATTGGGATATTATGGAATAATTTTTTCAACCCCGATAATTAAGTTTATGATGTTGTTAACGTGTAAACAAGTGATATTCTTTGGAGATGGATGATTGAAAATTGGCTTACAAGTCTCCCAACATTACAGATTACTGTATATTATATGTTATTGAAAGTAATAATTAATGCATTGTACGTTTCTTGTGTTCTTTTCATCTGGCATGGCAGTGACACAGGAAGGTGGAGACAAAAAGTCGTACGATTCGTCACTGCACGCGCCGTTGCATAAATACAGTGTGATTCGGTTCGCAGTTTAACCATCTACTGAAATATCGAGGCCAATAAAGAAACGAGACACGAAAGAGCTTACTGAACCAAATCGTTTTATCACGAACGATTTCATTTATTTTGCCAACGGTAATGTAAAACGCCATGCAGTCATGAGGTTAAAGAAAAGTGATTTTTGCGAATTTTTATACATCGACACAGTACGTCTGAAAAGTTCCCGAACTAACTTAAATATGAACACGTGGTAAAAGATAAATGAATTTATTTACATTAGCCCTCTAGATAGAACCCTTCCCTAGTTATACACTCTTTTCTAATCTCAAACACACAAACTAACATCGATTTATAAAATGATTCTGCATTCATCAATCTACGATTAAAGATCGAGCTGTTCCACGTTCACCGTCCGGCCACCGGTTTCCTTCCCATAAGGAACGTTGTCAGCTAGTTGATTCAGTTCACCGGGGTATTTCGTTGCTTTACAAGGCTCATTAGCATGCCATGGGAACCGACAGGCTCGCTAGTTCCGTCAGTTTTTCGCGAACCACGACCCATCGTTCTCTGCCTACGCGCCGTCCAACCTACGCACCCGTCTTCACGGATAAAACCACGGCTTCCGGTATCGAGCATCTTCCCAGAATGGGAGCGTTCCGTTTTACTTTGAGCGGGGAATTGAAATTGCCACGGAAATTGACGCTCCTCGGAAGCTAATCTCATCTCGATCCGTCAATTTCGCAACGTTCACGAAACTCTCGGTGAATTTTATAGAAAACTCGACGAAATCTGTCGCGAAAATATTTAATAATTATGGACCTGACATCGGGAAGAATCGTTAAAGCGACGCACAGGAAATGGCGGATGTTTCGTGGGCGGAGTTTTTAAAAATTTCAAGAGCGTTGCCCGATTTTTATTTCATACGTCCGGCAACGGTATACTGGAGTCCCTAGGGTTCTTCGAGCGCTTCTGGACCGTTTCGAAGTCACGAAACCTTTCTTTTTATACAGGGTGAGTCGCCTAAGACAAGCCACCTGAATAATTTCTACATTTTTTGAGATACAGTCAGTCCCATAAGTATTCGTACCCCGTTTTAAAACACAATTCCCTCGTTTGAAATTGGAGCAAATGACTTGAATTTTTTTTTGAGAAGCTAGAAGAACTAGTTTACTGAATAACAAGAAAAAAAAAAAATGTTGAAAAAGTCCCAGTCGGTTGAAATTATGAAGGATACAGTGAGGATCACTTTTCTCAACTTTTTTATCCGAGCCAATAATGAAAATTTAAAACATACTTTTCGTAGATTTCATCGAAATCGGTTAATGCATCTAGAAACTACAAGCAATTGAAATTTACCAGAATCGCAGTTTTTCACCTAAGATCATGACTAATCACGTTCTTACAATTAGATGAAAAATTGCGATTTTCCTAAATTTCAATTGCTTGTAGTTTCTAAATGCGTTAACCGATTTCGACGAAACTTTGTGTATACATACAACTTACTAAAACCTACGCAAAGCATGTTTTAAATTTTCATTATTGGCTCGGATAAAAAAGTTGAGTAAAGTGATCCTCACTGTATCCTTCATAATTTCAACCGACTGGGACTTTTTCAACATTTGTTTTTCTTGTTATCCAGTAAACTAGTTCTTCTAGCTTCTCAAAAACATTCAAGTCATTTGGTCCAATTTCAAACGAGGGAATTGTGTTTTAAAAGGGGTACGAATACTTATGGGACTGACTATAGGACGAAATGTTTCAGACGAAAGTTGTTTGGTTTCGAGGGTCTCATTACGCGGTGCAACTTAGTTTTTTTTTAAATGGGACCACATATTTTTGAACACCTACGATTATAGCCCTTATCGAGACAATTTCAACGACTTATCATTAATGTTTTTTTTTTTAATGGAATCATATATTTTTTATTGCATCAACTGATGCTCCTTCATATTCTTTAAAAAAAAAACGATTAATCTATTTGTGTAAAAAAAATCATTAGTTTAAAAGATATTTTAATTGTAATTTGTTAGGAAATTAAATTCATAATATTGATCAGAAAGTCGAGATTCCCTACAAATTACAATTAAAATATCTCCTAAACAGATAACCCTGATAACGACTCGTTAACCATTTGCTACGAATACGGAGGGCAACGAAAGCGCGGTCTGTTTAAATTTTCCATCGAGTTCGTTAATCGATCTCTCGCCGACATTAGCGATGCGCTTTGTGCACACGCTGGTTGTCCCTTTAAAATTCCTTAAATATTCGATGGACCGACGAAACTGAACGCGATCGGGCGGTCCGAGGAGCACTCGAAACCGTGAAAGGAGTGGCGCTCGTTGCATTACCAGAAGTAGGTTACAGAAGAGGAATGCAGCCGTGTGTCGCATCCACGAAAGTAAGTGCGTTTCGCCATTCGGTCTGACTTGTTGATATATTAACGCGTCGGAGACGGCCAGCTGTGGCCATCAATTTCCTTTAATCGATTAATTGTGAAACAGGAGAACAGACTATAAAGAATTCCAGATACCTAGCATTGGACATTTTTCAATTTTAGGTTACTCGTGGCACAATTTCATGACATAAAAGTACTGTGAAATGGTACTTGCTGTATATCAATTTAAAGCTTGAAGTTTAATAAAAATAAGAGTGCAAATGCTTCGTCGATATCTTGAATAGAAAATGGCTGGCGGTTAGTTGAAGAAGACGATGACCGGTTTGGTGATAGGTAAGGGTCTGACGCGATTTCATGACAGAAAAGTATTTCGAAATTGTACTTGTTACGCATCAATTTGGAGCTGAAGGTTTAACGAAGATAACTATGTACATGATTCTTTAATATTGATAATACAGAGGAAGTTATTCATTGACGAAGCAAGCAACGGGCCAACCAATTCGCAACTTAGTATTATTCATGATAATAGAAGAATCTTTAATCTGTTTATCGAAACGTTCATACACTCATTCTTCTCAATCTTCAAGCTTCAAATTGATATACCACAAGTGTTATTCCGTGATACTTTTATGTCATCAAATTTCTTTCAAAGTTAGCCAGTAACGTACAGTAATAACTGGCCAAACGCTCTATTTTATATTGCCAAAATCAATGATACCTTCGGACAGTAATTCTTCGTTACACTTTGAACTTTAAACTGACACACCACAAACGCCATTTCGTAATACTTTTATGTCATGAAATCGTGTTAGACCTTTCGCGTTCCCGAATCTAATAAATCGACGAGAAGTATAAGAGGATAAGCTTCGAGTATAAATCCTTCGTATAATCCGAGTTTAAAACGCTTTTCACCACGGTATCGACTCCGCCTTTAACTCGCACGCGAGTGGACAGTGACAGTGCTTCGCACTTTGTTAGCACGCGCTTCAACAGCTACCGACACGAACGAGGGAAACGAGCTTTCTCAGTCCGATCTCTCCGACTCGATTCCCCTTTCCCAGCTTCCATCTCGATAAAAATCCGTGTCTTTCGGAACAATTATATTGGAACTCGATCACAAGAATTACCATCGATATTGATTAACGTTACATTAATTGAAAATTTAAGGTAATATTCTATTCCCTTTCCACCCCTTTTTAAACGTGCTTGTCGTTGCACCATCTTTCCACGTTTCCTACGTTCTACGGTTTATCCCCAGCTCCCAGTGTTCGCCTCTTTCGTTTCTGCCCTTTTCGTCCCACTTGTCAGTTTCGCTCCGGCCCTCCACGTTATCTCCATTGTACGTCGACCTTTCGCCCTCGATCTTAATCCTATCCCACGAAAAAAAAAGAGAGTCTCGCAAACGTTTGTCATATTATAACCCATTAACCCTTTCTATTGTCCCCCGCCGAGAAATTTTCAATTTTACGCGGATGAGGACCTTGAATCTTTTCTTTTTCTAATTTTACAACCCTTGGAACGGACGATCGAGAAATATATTGTGTTTCATATACGATTCGGATAGACTCTTTATCTTTTCTGATGATAATAAAGTCGGACAGCGAGGTCTAATTATCGTCGCGGTAGAAAAATAGATAAAATCGGTTCTCACAGGGGGCACGGGAACCCGTGCTCGAAAGAAGAGAAAAGGGAACGTCGGTGAACAAAACGCACAGGAAGCGAGCCCTTTATTTCAGATGCACGTGTACAGGGTGTTCAAGAAGAAATTGCTATGAGAAACTTCGAAGGTCCGAGAAGAATAATATGATTGACCGTTTCGATGCGAATTGTCTTTGATCAATTTTTATTTTGGTAATTTATTAATACGAGTTATGCGAGGTATCGTGTAAGGAGATTTAGAAAATAGGTATAATGTGACCAATTTGATAATTTCAAGTGACCCCAGCTGAGTTTGGTAAATAAAGTGTAATATATAAAAATAATTGATGAAACATAAACACGAAACGAAGACTTTGAGATGATATAAATAATAGATTAATATTTTGGTTTGATTAGAAAGTTGCAGAAACGAACGTAAGAGGAATACGCTGATATTTCCTAGTGTAATTATCCCTAGAGTCAATATTCCCTAGTCTTATTATACCTTGGATGAATAATCCCTAGTTTCAATACTACCTGGTGTAAGGAATCCCTAGCGTCTATATATACCCTGGTGTAATTATCCCTAGTGTCAATATTCCCTAGTGTGATCAATACTCTCTAGTATAAGTTTGCAGTTTGTAATTTTCCCTAGTATAATTGTGCAGTTTGTAATTTTCCCTAGTACAATTATCCTTGGCGTAGAAATTTCCTAGTCTTATTATATCTGGGGCCAACAATCCCTAGTTTCAATATTCCCTAGTATAGTTATCCGAAGCGTCGATACTCCCTAGTGTAATTGCCCTAGTGTATTAATACTACGTTAAAACTCCCTAGTATAATTTTGCAATCTGTAATTTTCCCTGGTATAATTATCCTTGGCGTCTAAATTCCCTAGTCTTATCATATCTGGGGTCAACAATCCCTAGTTTCAATATTCCCTAATGCAATTTTCCCTAGTATAAATAATCCCCAGTGTCAATATTTCCTAGAACAATTTTCTTCGGGGTCAATAATCCCTAGTAGTCCCTATTGTAAATATCCACTAGCGTAATTACCTCTAGTTCCAATACGTATGTATGAACCAAACTTCAGAAATTCAGCATCAGGGGAGATAACGAAGAGAACGCTTATAAATAAAATTCAAAAATTATTAATAAACTAAAAAACTTGACAGTTATATTTGTTCTTATAAATAATTAGAATTAGTATTTTGTTTTTTCATGTTTATTTTTCTCAATAAAATTGATCTTATTATTCACTAAACTAACGGACTGTTGTATAATGAAAATACCCATCGACCCGAACCGTCTTCTTAATAGTCACATTTTACTTGATTTTCACCCGCAGCTAAAAAAGGGTTGCCGACACCTGGTCTACAATTTACTGATATATCATTTTTTTAAAGAAAAATGATAGTGGTGTAGCAAGGAAACAAAGAACGCCGTAAGAAATATACGCAAGAAATAGTTAATTATTTTGTAATAAACCAGCCGGGGAGGGTGCGAAAGGGAGCAAAGAAAAGCGAGCCGAATTACCGCGAGATACATACTTTTTCCACTTCCCGTAATTACCACGGGGTATCGAGAAAATTGCGATAGCTTAAAAGCTAACAGTAACAAGATACACCCGGCCCGTTTTTATCCCGTTTTTTACCGGGTTGAGGATCTTTCCTTTCTTCTCTGTGAATTCTTCCTCGACTTTTGGAATTTACTTTCAAAAATCCCCCAACACGGTGCGGAATTCAAATACATAGCAGTTGTATTGGTAATACAACATTCTTTTTCGTGCGTTTACAGTCAATGGTAATTTTTGATTTAACCCCACCGCAATAGAAATTTGATCCGACTTAACGACAGTGGTAGGGGGGGACTAGGTTAATCATTAACAATTATCGTTTCCCTCGCGATCCTCCTTACGCAATTCATCCTCGTTTCGATCGCAAATTGTATCCTGCGACGCACGATTGATTTTCAGGATCGAGGGTAAACGGCGATAAACGACGCAATCGATCGGAGACGTAATTCTACTACGAACTCGTTTCGATCCTCCTCGAATGATCAAAAAAATCATAAAGCTGCACGACACAATCGACGATATATTTCGTTCGAAATACAAAACGACGAACTGAACGAGGAAATAACGAGAATACACCGAAAACGTAAATGTTTCTCTTACCTGAAGCAAATCGGTCGCGAGGAAAACTCCAAGGGCGATTGCGATTAATCCACGTCCAGGAAACATCTTTTATCTTCTTTGTTATTAATTCACGTTGACGCTTCGTTACTTTGGCTCACAGGGTCCACAAGTAAATGTTCGCGGATGCACATCAATCACGAATCTATGGTTCGGCTCGAAATCGATCTAACACGAGCGTAGCCGATCGCGTCACCTGACGGCTTCGATTCGATTCGGTAGACGCGAAATTATTTACCGACACTGGCCGAACGTTACCGAACGATACGGGGTTAACATTGACGACACGATGTTTGATGAATTGTGACTTTTTGTCTTCTTTAGATACGAGAGGACGAGACACACCGGGTTGCTTCGACGATGGCTCGGCGTGAATTGAGGGAAGAGCAACAGTGCGGCAGCTGTTATTGTCGAACACGCGCTCGGTCACGTGGTCAACCCCCCCACCATTGTCGGTTGGGGACCGATCGAAAAAGGGTTGCTTCGAATTTTCAAATGGTCGATGACCGACGCTGTTTTAAGTTTACGTTTTCGATTATTGTATAAAAGATTTTCAAACGAAACAATTAGAGTTTCGTTTTTTTAACTGTGGCGCACCTGGACGAGAAATCTGAAGAAAATTCAGAACATTAGTATCATTAATACATACTTCAGAAATCTGAATTTAGATCCGAGACTCCTTCGGTACAAAATCGGCATTTTCCGCCATTTTCTTGAGTTTTTTATTTTTCATAGCTCGGATTTTTAATTTAAAAATCTGAAAAAATTCTATAATATGTAACGTGTTAAGTGAAATATCACTAATTTTTTTCGAAATTTTTCATACACCGGTGTGAAAGAGATTCGGCCAAAAATCTGATGCTCGATTTTTCCACTTTACTGTCCCCTCAGTCGATGTACAAAGCTGAAAATTGGCAGAAAGTGTTTCTTTTTTATAAGCTATCGAATGACGTATCACACGTTGAATTTGGTTCTAGAGGCACTTTTGAGCCCCTTATCCGGTTATGCCCTTTATGCAGATAAGTTATCCGACGAAGAAAGAGAACTGCATCGCAAGGGTGAATGTTTTACAAAATATCACACTCGTAAGAAATACTAGACATACAAAATAGTGTTTAACAAACTTGCAACACTTTCAAACCAAACATATACATGTTTATTTAATTCTCTGAAAAAATGCCCAGAAACCCAGAAAAACAGAGAAAAACAACCTGTCTATTAAGTGTTAATTTTCAGTCGTTTCATATTTCTCATTAAATGATACAAATACAATCTATAAAACTTGAAAATATTGCTTTTATTTTAATATTACGAATTTTGAAGCTTTTGAATTAGTCAAATATCTCCAATAGTTTACTGAGTTTTTACCCCCCCCCCCATGTCTCCCCTATCAGGGGTCGGAGGAGGCTGAAATTACACAAAAGCAATAATATGGTGTGAGTATCAAGCAAATTTGTAATATCGATTATCATAATCGTAATTATTATTCTACAGAGTATTTAATAAGTTTCCAGATCACCGAACGAGGAACTTGAAACCAACCTGCACGTTCCACGACTTCGCAAACAAAAAAAAAACTCTGGATTTTCGAAGAGGTGTTTCGGAAACTTGAAGCTGCCACGCGCCATAAGTTTGCATCGTGTGCGACGAATGATCATCTTTCTATATTACAATTTCTATTTTCATTATACGATGCTCCTCAAATTTCTTCGCAATTTTGTTAACAAGAAATCTGCTACAAAAGAAAGCGAAAGATCCAAACCTTGTTTAACACCAAAACTCGCTCAGGCAAAGTATTTATTTTCATCAAATTTCTATTATTCAGAATCCGCAGTACCTAACACGACGATTTCTTATTAACACATTATCTACCTTTTCAGAATGGAAAAATAAGTCCTACTACTTTCTAACTTGATATAATCATTCAAAATTAGGGAGGATAACCCCTGTTTTTAATTTATCCTCAATTACAGCGACTTAACTTTTTGATTATTTCAACAGCGTTATAAACAAAAAAAACTAGTAATGAAAGGTTTACTAATCATATAAAAATGCTTCCGGTAGATCAAGTGTTAATAATAATCCAAACGACCTATGGACATTCAAGTGTCACCCACATATAATAAAATATATAAAATAAAATACTGTAAACGCGCCATAGGTTTCTGGATTTTCTACGCTTCCTTCTCCGAGAATGATCCTTGATTGATCCAACGTCCGAATACCACCTAGAAGAGAATGACAGGCATTCGACCACCTAACGAACGTAACGTAATCCATCGAAGAGAATACGCGTCGTGCAAGACATTGGCAGATTGAAAAATCTGTAGACCACGAGTACAAGCGAGCGAGAAACACGAGATGCAGTGGCGCACGCGGTCCATGGATCGAAAGCGGACTCCTTCTCGATCTACCTCGTCCCGAGGGGCGATCGGTTACCTCAGCTGCGGTAGCAGCTGACGAACCTTCTGCCGTGTGCCACCTTCGTCGTGAATATCCACCGGTGGATATTTTTCTGTAGGACAGGTGCTTGCAATCTGCTCGCTCGACAGCCGGCCTTCGTGACGATTCCCGTTGCTACGCCCTTTTATAATCGTCGTCGAATCGTTTCGATGAGCTTGATCGTCGGGTCGACTGTAAAGTCGGACATAGAAAATTAGAACATATGAAACGTGTGTAGGTAAAAGTAAAGGTGATTATATCGAAGAGAAACGAGAAAACGAAGATTGCGAAAGATCTGCAGCGTTAGACGTTGATTCCACGATCCCTTGTAGACCGATCGTTTCCCATACATAAATAACGCCTCGCCTACACCCATCGTATCCTATGCTCCCATTATATCGTATTATATCGACTACCCATTATTCCGGCCTGTTCTCTCCTTGCTTCGTGCCGGATCGTCTGGAGAGGATTGTTCGTCTGCGAACGAAGGAAAAGGTGATAACGAAATTATTTGTATCGAGCGAATAAGGTTAATAGAACGATTGTACCCGAAGAGATATTTTTTTACGTTCACAGGAAGCGGAAGTGGGAATTTTAATTTTGCTCCTTTTTCCACGCTCGTAATACCGTGAACGATATCGTGCAAATTAACATTTTGATTCCGACGGTCGTGGGGTCAGTTTAATTTATAATCGAGACCCCGGGCTAATTGCAGTCGGGCGCAGGTCTATAGCCGCAACGTCGAATAATTAACTGCGGATGTATATTGTATGCCTTGCGCGATCGAATCACTTGACGATTCTTTTCTTACGATTTTTGTAGGCTGAAATAATAATAATTGGGTTGAAATGATTGATTAATAAATTTATACATCAGCGAGAAAGAAAATTGTTTCGAATGCCTCGTTTTGATTTAAAAATGGCGCCCTCCGCGCCATCTGGCGGTAGGTGGCGGAAGTAACATGCGCGCTTTTGGAAGCGCACCAGTTTCAGAGTGTATGAAGACGGCAGTGCTTCGATATTGCGGTCTTTTTAGTACAGCTATATTTTACGATGTCAGCAAGACGAGAAAACAAACATTCGTTCTGCTAGCTTTGGCAGGTAAGTTTTCAAATTATTGAATTTAATTTATTTTAAGTTTGCTCGCTGCAACAAAACGCAAAAGTAGCTTATTTGATGAGAAGCATTGATTTTTTGTTTTGTTAATTGTGACGTTTGATGTCAGATGGCGCGAGTGGCGCCATTTTCAAAACGCGTTTCCATATTAGGTTAAAAAACACGTCAGAATAAAACTTGCGCAATATTTTTCAGCTTAGTAAATTAATTACTTATCAATAATACAATATTTTCTCTTATTATATTCGTATCATTATATATACATATATGAATGTGAACTTGTACCGAAACGGTCATGTAATCGACTTGTGAAAGAAAAATAAAACAAAGTTGTGATAAAAATGTGATACCTAAACGAAGTTCCAATTTTCCCCGTTTAAAATAACGATATCTGCATCGTGTTTCGAAACTTGAGGATCTCTGCTTGTTCATTATCGTTCGCGAGATACGTGAGCGATATATTTTATTCACATTTGGAACACCGTCAGAGGGGATAAAAATTACGCAAAATGTTTTCGCTGCTTTAGACGGCATTGATTCGAAGAACGCCAACTGTGAAACTATACATATGTGCATGGTAGAGGACAAACACTATAGTAATTTTTGATCTATACCTTCAATGACGTATCCACGTTGATTGAAGTAATAACACGACTTTAGTGGTATACAAAAAGGGGGCAACAGTTTTCTTTTTCAGTTTCAGTTTTATTTTCAACAGATAATGAGATAAAATGTGCACATTTAGGTAAGATTATAACGAGGAATTTAAATTATAATTTGAAGTCACATTTTTCGTTTTCTTTTAGTATTTAAATAACAATTGTTATTACCGCCACATACTTTTGATATCTTACTGTTTTCGTACATGTCCCCTTTATATTTAAATAATGATATAGTACCTCGATAAAAAAATTCAATTTGAATAAAATAACAGTCGTTTATTTAAAACACTAAGAAAATCTAAATTGTGCGTCTATTTGAGCGTCAAATTAGGTTAGGTTTAATTATCTGCAAATCCTTTACGTGTTTTTAATATAAAATCGAATATGGAAAAAAATGATCGGATTTCTAATTTATATAAATTCGTTATAAAAATGAACTATCGTTAGATGGCGCGTACGTTTTCCTAAAACGCGTATCGCCGATGTATAAAAAAAAAAGAAGAAAAAAGAGTCTATTTTGCAATCGGCGCACCGTCGCTTTTCAAAATGCATCGCGCGCCAGCTTTGGGGTGCAACGTCCCCTCGCGACTGGTTGATATTTAAAGAAACTTGTACAGAATCGAAGATGCGAGAACCAGATATTCACGTGCAATATATTCGCGGCACGTCACCCGATCCGATCGTACCAATCGCTTGATCGAAAAACATTCGATAACTGTGTCCTGCGACAAGTTTGCGACCGGTTCGGAAGTAATGTCGACCTCGTTAACGATTCCTTGAAAATCCGCGACATGATACAGAGCAATACAGAGCCAAGCTCGAGTACCCGAATGAAACTGATCGTTCTTGAATCACCCGTTGATTCCTAACCCTTTGACAACAACCGTATCTAAAGATAAAAAAAAAAAAAAAATCAATCTATTTTATTTACAATGCCACGCAGCCGCTTGGATGCCGTGTACAGAAGTATTTTGCTCACGAAATTTTTCACCAAGGGCTGGGGCAGCCCGGAGAACTTGAAGAGGTAAGGAACCACACCGATCTAACCTTGTTCTCTTAATTTATAACAAACCCCAACATTTGCATTAGCATTCGAGAGCGTTCCGTATTATTTATAGAGCATGCGTTAACGTTTCCAATGAATTTTGTATAACGTATATTTTTTTCTTTTGCAGTTGTTTTTACAAAATGATAAACAACGTAAATGATTAAAAAGAAAGAACAGAATAGAATTGTCTATTTGAGTATTAAACAAATTTTCAAATGTAGGAGTATCCGATTAAAGTATACAAATGTTAATAACGATCTGTTTTTTTTTTAGGATTTTTGAATTTAGAAAAGTTATCGCCAACAGAGAAACATGTTACGGCCTGATACCCCACGATTACCCCATCAACGTAACCAAGGTATAATACAAATATTGTAAAAATAGTTTGAACTAAACAAGAAAATATATATTAATAGTTTCTCTTCTTTTTATACGCGCTTAAATATAGGACGAAGAATGGTCGGACTGTCATGTAATAGAAGGATGCTTTGAAAGTCCGTTTCATAAACATCTGCCTGGTATAATGCCCGCCGAAACGATAACCGCTCATTTTCAGTTGGTCCTGCCGCGCAAATGGTATTCTCATAAAACGAAACCCATTTGTTTACACTTAGCAGGTACAGGGGATCACGTAAGTTGAGTTTTGTTTGATTAAATTGAAATTTTATTACTCGTACCGAACCGATTGTATGTCGTTAGTATTTCTGGAGAAGGAGAAATTTAATTGCTAAACCTTTATTAAAAGAGTCCGGGATTGCCTCTTTATTGTTAGAAAATCCATTCTATGGTGCGAGAAAACCAGAAAATCAAATGTAAGAATTTATGTACCAAGGTTTGTAATGGTAACAATATATCGTGTGGTAAAATGTTTTTATATTTATATTGACATCGGTACAATTTGCAGACGTTCTAGTTTACACAACGTCTGCGATATATTTATCATGGGAGGATGTTTAATAATGGAATCAATCGTTTTATTAAATTGGTGCGAGCAACAAGGTTTCGGACCCTTGGGCCTGACAGGACTGTCAATGGGCGGTCACGTTTGTATCCTTCGGTTCAATTTTTATCTCAAAAATCCATAGCAAATGTTAATTTACATATTTTTTATAGATGGCTTCTTTGGCAGCAACTAATTGGCCAAAACCGATACCATTAGTTCCTTGTCTTTCGTGGTCCACAGCATCGCCGGTATTCACTCAAGGGGTACTGAGCGCTTCGATTAATTGGACGCTTTTAGAAGATCAGTATTTTGCGAATGAACTTTATCAAAATGACCTTGCTAAAATGGTGAGAATTATTGGCGAAGAAGTAAGTAGATACTATGCAAGTGAATGGTATAAAATTATAAATGTATGGTAAATAACATTTTATTCGTGCCATTTTTAGGATGCGTTCCTAGCAGGTCAACATTTTGCTCAACATTATCCTGCAAGTATGAAAAGGATAAATGAATTACAAGATAACTCTGAAGGTGCTAATAAAGAAGTAGAAACAATAACTGCCACACGATCTGTAACTAACAAAGAGACAAATAAGAACTGTAATTCTAAAACCGTAGACAATAATATAAAGAATGAAATTACCGAAGAGAAAGCAGCAAGGATATTTCCTCTGAATCTTATTTCAAGCAAATTCAAGTTAAGAGATTTGAGTACTCTCAAAGGCAGGTACTTTGCATATATGCTCGCATAGTATTAGGTTGTCCCAAAATAAAGATAAAATACTATCTTCTTCCATTTTTCCGAAAGCTGCATGATACTATTATTTTTTTTTAACAATGCCAGACAAAGCGTTTCGTGTAGATAGGGAAAGAAACTTTTAGGACAACCTAATACGTATAAAAACGTATCTTATTCAAATAACTTGACTAACAGTTTGCAAATAATTTAGATGTAAACCAGGTACAATTGTGTGTAACTAATAAATACTTCCAGCTACTAAACATTCGATCCCTTATTTGCACGAAAGCATGGTATGTGACAAGTGTGATCATTGTCTGTGTTATTTTTGGCAACAGGTGTTTGTTTGTTACCAGTTCCGCGACATCCGTTGTTTTCGGATTGTAAATGGCGCGAACGGGAAGCTCTGCAGTTTATGTGCGGCATAATGGACGAGTGTACGCATTTGAAGAATTTTGAAATACCCGTCGATACCGAGCTAATCATAGCTGTATGTGCGAGAAACGATGCGTACGTGCCGCGCGATGGTTGCATGAGCTTGGATAAGATTTGGCCAGGAGCTGAAATTCGCTATATCGATGCAGGACACGTAACTGCGTATCTTCTTCATCAGAAAGTATTCAGGTAAACAAATATACATCTTTATAATTATATATACATACGTTTAACTTTCGTTTAATTTACTTATTATTTTTCCAGATCCACTATTGTTGAAGCGTTTGAGCGTTCGATGAAGAAATATCCATTAAAGACCAGCTGATACACGTGCAATTTTAGTTAAAAATTAAATTAACCGAAGACAGCGCGAAAAAAAAAATGATTATAAATGACTTTTTGGAATGCAATATTGCGTGCTTGCTCACGGGTATTGTGCGTTCACGACTTGATGGCTAGTGACAGTGTTTACGTTCTCACTCTGTTCCACCTCTCCTGCACCACACGCATGGTTGTTATTGGCTGAAGCGGTGACAAAGGACGACGACGAGCATATTTAGATAGAGTGAAATATAAATCATTACAATCATTATATTTCACTCTATCTCAATATGCTCGTCGTCGTCCTTTGTCACCGCTTCAGCCAATAACAACAATGCGTGTGGCGCAGGAGAGGTGGAACAGAGTGAGAACGTAAACACTGTCACTAGCCATCAAGTCGTGAACGCACAATACTATTTAACCTTATTTCTTTTTTTTAGACACTTTACAACTTTTACTACTTTTTATTTAAAGAATTTAAAGATTAAAAAAGATAATCATTTTTATATTTAACATCTATGTAAAATGTTGTATATATTAGATACAATAAATCTATATGAAATGTTGGATGAGATGTAAGCAAATTGTACTATATTTTGTAAAAAGCAATAAATTATTTTAATGGTTTATTATTGTATCGTTTACTTAAACACTTGACCCTCGAACGATGGACTTTGGTGAGAGCTAACAATTTAAATTGTATTTTGGAATATTCTTTCGTCAAATATATGAAGATCTTATGTTTAAAATAAAGTCTGGGCCATGTTACTATAATACTTAACACTATTGTGTTATTTACTTAATAGTATAACAAACAAACGTCACATGCCGTAAGATTTCGTAATTTAATATCACCGATGATTCATAATATCCAAATGAAAATATGTTACGCTTAAATTTGGCGGGTAATTTGAAACAGGAAGCACCGTGGCGCCAGCTAGAGGAGTGACGATATAGAATCGATTAAACCGGAAGCTCCGTAGCCGCTCGCGTAAAGGCCAGGAGCAAGCGTTGGCCACATGTGTTTTGCAGACCGCTTTTCCGTGGAAAAAGATCGTCGAAAATGCCGTGTTTACGTAATCCGTGGTAACGTGTCGTTGGAACGGTGCTCCTGAACTTACCGCTGTTGTGATAAAATTTTCAAAACCCGTGCACAAGCCGACCGAGGAAGATCCGTGAAATAAAGAACGCGAGGAAGAAAAATTACTTGTACCAGAACGAAGTGTACGGCTGATTCTCTGCTAGTTCCCTTTTGTACTTGGCACGCACGCTCCTGTATCCACGGTGAATTTTATCGACACTTTTCGGCCTTACAAGGTAGATTTAATCATCGTTCAATAAATCTTCTTTGAGTTAAGAAATTCGTACCGGCTGATTTTCGGATCGTCTCGTGAAATCGCCGAGTCAGCGTGTGTTCTTAACCACACGCGACCGAATCGCCTCGTGTAACATTATATTCGAAATTTTACGAACGTTCGATCGAATTCTATAATACGAGTCATTTTCATCGACGTTTCTCCATTTTTGGATCTCGAGAAAATTTTGACACGAGTGATACACGAATTTCGGGCATTGCGTTAACGACCGCGTGTGCACACCGCACCTTCTGGAAAAACCGATCCCTCGTGACCGAGTCTCGAGTGGGCGTTCTCTCTCTTGTAAAGAGTTGGTGGCTGAAAAATTCTACGATTTTCGTAGAATTGTCGTTGAATTCGGCTCGTTCGTGCAACAGCACGAACCGTAAAGAGAGAGACATGCGTCCGGTCCACGGCATGGAGGATGTCCCTAGAATGGTGCTTTAAAGTCGAATCGACACAAGTGAATATCTCGGATCTCAGATCGCGCGACGAGTTTGCTGGCTTAAATTAATGTATCCGAGGGTGTACGAGGCTCCTCGGGATCCCTCAACCGCCTGAGAGGAAGCAACATTTCGTAAAAAATCCCTCCAGCTAAACCTCCTCGTGTTCAGACCTCGTGTTTTGTCTTTCGGCGCGTAGTATTCAAAATGGCGGCCAAGGTGGCCAGCGGCGCTCAGGGAGGTACCGACAGAGAGGAGGGCCCCGGTGTCTCTTACGCAAGTATTCTTAATCCCAAGAGCGGAACCGAGAACCGGGTCGTTAACAAGGGTAATAACAAAGAAAATATTAGTGGTCAGGTAGTTCAACAACAACAATCGGTGCCCATTAAAGATCGTATTGCTTCCCAAACTCTTGCTACCAAAGGAAAATCTTATCAGAGAAGCGACAGAAGATTTAACCCACCGAACAAACTAGAGAGGCATTATGAAAACGAAGCCCCGTCTTCCACCGAACAGAAACAATTGGCTCCGCAGAAGGAAGCTCCAGTTGAGCGACAACCAGAAACCGTTGTTGAAAATCAACAGATCAATGGAGAAATTGGAAGCGACGGAGAGTTTCAAACCGTGGCGCCAAAGAGTGCCAGAAGGAAAGAGAAATTACGAGAGCACCAACGTGATCATAGAGATCACAGACACCGTGATCACAGGTATCCTTTGCGTGGCCATAATGGAAGTAACGAGAGATCGTACAAGGAACGGGATCGTGGGGACAGAGATCATTTTATAGGAAATAAAGATGTTGTAAAAGAAAGAGAAGAATCAGAGACGGAGTCTGAAAGTCAGCCTTCAGCCCCGGTTAAATACGTGGAAGCTCCGCTGCCTACCGTCAATCCTTGGACCAAAAGCAAAATCGCCGTCCCACCGGCACCTGTGAATTCAATTCCTGCTGCTCCGCCTGCCGAGAAACAGACTGAGAAAGAAAAGCGAGTACTTCAACCTCAACAACAAGGAATTGTTGGTAAGTGTTGAAATATGACTAAACAGTTTTTTATCTTTTATTTTATTTTTTTTTTTTTTCCATTAAGCATTCATTGTTATTTTTGAAAGTGTTCTTTTTATTTTTTGTATCGAAGAAACCTTGCACTTTGTACTTATGACGAAATGGCTTCTTATCTAATTCGAGCTATGGAACTATGCCTCTATTTCTACTAAGGTACCGCTGATTAGGAGAAAGATTCATGGTAATTTACCCGATAAATATTACATAATAATTTATTTGTCTCTTCGAGTTATCCAATCAATTATTTTCAGATAATAATTGAGTAATTTCAATTGTTATCGTTAAATTTTTATAAATCCTTATCTCTGCTGTTTAAAGATAACGCTGAAGATTGTTGTATATTGGATTGGCTGAATACTTTTTCGTGTTACGTAATGAAAAATGATCGTTTTTGTTCATTGAATATTACGCGATCTAATTTTCCATTGCAGTAATCGAAATGCGAGCAGAACTTTCAGAAAACTTTCAGTCTCCTTATAAAATATAGAAATACATTTCAGTAACGTGTAGTATATGAAGTTTCGCAGAAACACGAACAATTGATCGTAATCGGTGTATAAAATTTTTTATTCGACGATACACGTGATGTATTGTACAGCGTCGAGCACGTTAGATTCTTGTCTAGGGAAAATGGCGATGTTAGGGGAAAGGAACCACGCCGCTCTGTTTCGATTCACGAAAAATGAATACGCATTAAAAAGATGAGTAATCGGTTCAGTAATTATCTGAAAACGAGGTTACGTTAATTATCATGCCTGAATATAATACAAATCCTCCGCGCTGCCATTTTCCCTAGGAAAAGCTAACGTACTTGGCACTGTGTACAATTAATTTCAAAGAAAATTCTTCGAATCGGCAAACATTGGGAAATAATTGTATTTAGCAGTGTAAATTGAATTTACGAATAATTTCCAAGTTTCTAAAAGTAACGGAAACGGAATACAATTTTTAGATACAAATCGTTCGACCGTTTTAAGTGTTTGTAGATCACTAGAATAGATTAGTCGTGCGAACGATAAATTTAACCGATGTAATTTCATTTCTTAGGAAAGTTACAATTATTTTTCTTGTCTGCTGATTACGAAAGCAGTTACATGCGCGCGCGCGCGTGTGTGTGTGTTATTCGTTAACAGAGAGAGCGTGCAAAATAATCTCCGTTTTTATAAATCCAATATAACACACGTGTTATAAAATTTGTTCAGTTGTCGTATCATCGAGAAAAGAATCGGCTATATCTCGTTGTACAAGTCGATAATTCAGGTGTTCGGTCGATACGACGATAATAATAATAGGCAATTTCTCGATCGTCCGATTCGATCGTCTTATCTGGCAACGGGTCCTCGGTACACGTGGCAAGAAAACGGACCATGCTGGCAATCAACTTACAAACACGTCACCTTATAGTCATTCTTCGTTTGCATAACAAATTTTTGATCTTCTTCCCGCGACGGCTCTTTCTCTGCCTCGTCAATTATTTAATTATATTCCGTTCGTATAGTAATCCAACGAGTTTACAAAATTTCAACTCATTTAAATAGGATTTTACTGAGAATATTTTTAATATTACCACGTAGCTCAGCGGATTACGCCCTAGTGTTGTTAAAAAGATTTTTCGCGTGTTCAAATCCTCATTTTTCTAACAATTTTTTAATTTATTAAAATCTTGTCAATTGAATATCTAATTATATACTTATCAAATTAGGAAATTAATAAAGGAAAATATAAAAGCATTGTTACACAGTAGTCGCAGATTACTAATTTATAAAAATATAGCAACGTTGTAGTGATTTCGAATCAACGCGAGTAGATATCGATGATTCTTTCAGATACAGAACTCCAGAAACCCTTAACATATAATATTAATATTATTTATTTATATTCATTGCAATCGGTTGAATTTATTACGAGATAGAACCAGTTGTTTGATGCTCGTTTATCGATCCAATTATTGAATTCGTGCGCGCCAATTGCAGAGACGTCGGGGGCAACGACATTGACACTCTTTCTAAACGATCGACAGTGGGTCGCGGTATACGTGATGCAATTACGCGAACCTCGTAACTGCATTACATTTTTCGTTGTAATCGAGACATTCACTCTCGAATTCCTCTAGTAAATTCAATCGATAAACTAGACGGGGGCCGATCGGTGAAAGTGAAATCCTAAGTTTCGCAACACATCGATAACCGAACCGAACAATAAATTTCTTCTTTCCGCGATTGTTCATCTTCGAAACCTTTTCTCTACAAATTAGATTCGTTTCTCGATCTTAAAAACCTGTATTACATACAAGCACGGGTACGATCATTTTACATAGTTTCAAGGGAAGGAAACAAAAAAAAAACTATATGATCGACGTATATCGAAATGTGTCGCAGAAAGTGAGAGTGGTGAGAGGTAAAACCAGTTTCAAGTTGTAGGCCTTCTACCTTCGATAAAAGTAGACTTCGTAAAGGCCAATGAATGCCTTTCAACCGTGTGTCGCGCGCGTAGAACGGGTATTCTCGAATACGAACAGAGAGAGGATAGGAAAAACGAAGCAAAGTGTCAAGATCATTTCTACTTTTGCTTTTGGAACGTTTCAACTGCCACCCGTATCCTGGGTGACACTCGAATTTCCCTAGACATCCATATACCCATAGAAATACGAGTAATAGATACTCGAAATGATAAATAATAGAAATAACGAATAAAATTTATTAGATATAAAACTATTACGATTAAATAACTTTACTGTTGTCTAAGCGCCTCGTCAGTCACCGAAATTTTCTACGGTCAAATAATTAATTAAAAATTCTATGAAACAAAGCGAGGGATTGCGTTGATATTAAGCTAATAATACTGGCTATCGAATGGAAAGGTTAAATTTGAAAATTAATCGACTGCATTCTTAATAGTAAGGATTTTATCGTGGCACTACTGTGTCACTCAAAGTTCATCGTAGAAACAAGAATGCTGTCTGGGCCGATCGTACGGGTACCCATGACACGTTTCCACGACGAATTTATGTATTGAATTAACCGGAAGTTGTTGAACGTGCGTACGCGCGGCATTGTGTTAGCGGATTATCGATGTAACAAGACGAAACGAATCGGTTGTTATATCGAACCTTTTTTATTTATTTATTTATTTTTTTCCACGTTGGCTGCCACGAGGGTCACCGGTGACCGGTACCTGAAATTTTGTACAATCAAATAATTACCAACAGAAATGATCAAATAAACCACGGATAGCGTTAACATTAAGCTAATAGTGCTAGCTATCGAATTGAAAAGTTAAATTTGAAAATTAGTTGATTGTATTGTTAATAATTCGGATTTCAGCGTGTCTGATTACCCACGTCCGTTTTCACTGTGGCAGTCAATGTGTTAAATTCCCAAATTTCCAAATTTCGTATTTTCAAATCTGAAATTTCTAAATTTCCAAATATCAAATTTCTCAACTTTAAATTTCCAAATATCAGATTTCTAAATTTCAAAATTCCAACTTTCCAAATCTCAAATTTCCATCTTTCCAAATTTCAAATTTCTACATTTTAAATTTCCAAATTTCAAATTTCCAAATATCAGATTTCTAAATTTCAAATTTCCAACTTTCCAAATCTCAAATTTCTAAATTTCGAATTTTCAAATTTCAAAGTTCTAAATTTCAAATTTCCATCTTTCCAAATTTTAAATTTCTACATTTTAAATTTCCAAATTTCCAAATATCAGATTTCTAAATTTCAAACTTCCAACTTCCCAAATCTCAAATTTCTAAATTTTAAATTTCCAAATTTCGAATTCTCAAATCTCAAATTTCCAACTTTCCAAATTTTAACACGTTGACTGCCAAGGGGGCCACCGGTGACCGGCACCCGAAATTTTGTACAATCAAATAATTACCAACAGAAATGATCAAATAAACCACGGATAGCGTTAACATTAAGCTAATAATGCTAGCTATCGAATTGAAAAGTTAAATTTGAAAATTAGTTGATTGTATTCTAAATAATTAGGATTTCAACGTGTCTGACTACACAGGTCCGTTTTCACTGTGCCAGTCAACGTGTTAATATATGGAAAAATTTCACTTTCGTACGCGATAACCGTGTGACAACGATGAACTATGTCCACAGTGTATTTTTCATTTTTATTGTTTCGATAGTTTTGTCGGTAAGAAGACAAAAGAAGCACGTTCAATTTTTTTTTTAAAGAGGCATCGAAAGTTTGCTCAAGTTGTGGCAAAATATTGCAAATAACCGTGGAAATTTTCTGTCCGAATAAATATTATCGCATTTCTTTTCCCTTTACCTAATATTTTATTTAACAACTATCTGCGTCGCCTATGGTAATTTCAGCGAACCGTCTTAACACAGTCATTATCCCAAATTCCTACAGTTAACTCGCTATCGCTTTCTCGACTTTTAACCTTGAAAGATCAACTTTTAATCTTATTTGATTCTCATACAATTCTGTTCGTTCTGTTCATCAACTTTTATATTTGAACGGTATTCCTGTTGCTTCGAAGCAAACATTTTGTCACTTACTTGCGTCATTCGAATCTCCCGCGCCGTTGCACGTGCACTACCTAGTATCGAAATTGTTTAAACACGCCATCGTGTTATTCTTTTGAAAGATTGAAAGAATTATAATTTTTACGCGTTCTGTGTAAAAGTACGAATTTGTGCGAGATAAAAATATTACAGGCATGACCGTGTCTGCACCTGACGGAGCCCAGGGCAAAAGTGTATGTTACTGAAAATATTTCGTTGAAAATAAATTTCGATTTTTCGATCGAACGTTCTTTTAATATGTACTCGATATCGGAACAAAAATATCGGGTATTTACTCGTGTCGATTCCCTAGTTGCGATTACAGGTTATTTCGTCAGATTCTTTTCCCTCGTGTCACTGTATTTGTTCAATTGTTACTTTGTCATCTAAGTGTGTCTGGTTGATCGTTCCTATTTTCATATACAGGGTGTCCCGTAACTAGTGTAGGAACCGGAAATGGGTGATAGCTGAGACGATTCTGAACAATAATTTCCTTTGCAAAAATGTCGGGCGAGGCATCGTTTTTGAATTATTAACGAAAAACACTGGACCAATCAGAGCGCGTGCTCAGCCGTGATAGGGTAACCTCGAGCCGGGACGTTGGACCAGAACGAATCACGGCTGAGCACGCGCTCTGATTGGTCAGTGTTTTTTGTTAATAATTCAAAAACGAAGCCTCGTCCAACATTTGTGCAAAGGAAATTGTTGTTCAGAATCGTCTCAGCTACCCCCCATTTCCGGCTCAAAATAATTTTAAATATTAAAAGAAAATGCAACATATTAATAAATTATTAATAGATACAATAACTACAGTATAATATTAATAATTATATATGACAAGAAAAAAATGATTACCGTCGTTTGTTTAACCACACGCCTATTCGTCCATGTCATAATATAAGCGATCGATGTGCGTAATGGAGAATGAAATCAATTTAAATGTGATTTAAAAAATGCAGTATAATCAGTAAACTATTAACAGATGTAAAAACTATAGCATAGCTTCAATAAGTGGATGTAAAAAAGGGTGACAGTACGTAAAAAAAAAGAAAGGTAAGAAACAGGATTTGAACCATGTACATTTAGATTTCCAGGCAAGCGTTTAACCACGGGACTAAACCATTTGTATGTGTTATTGTCTTATAATACAGAATTTAAAGTATAACTACCTTATTAGCCGTCTACGCCCAAAAGGAGGTATCGGAATACTCAGCTAGACGAACTCTATAAGGTGGCAAAGTTTCATAAATAAGTGAACGTAACACTTGGGTAGCTCCCCTTGTCAGGGATCAACTTTCTGATCGCTACTTAACGCATTAAAACAGAAAAAAAAAATAATAAAACAAAAGCGAATAGAATGAAAGTTGATTTCCGAAAGATTTGAAGTCACCATAACAACTGACGAAACAGTACAATATATATATATATATATATATATATATATATTCATTCTATTCGCTTTTGTTTTATTATTATTTTTTATATATATGAAAATAGGAAAAATCAAAGGGTATCTTATAGTAAAGTATCGGCATCGTTTCCGTTGCTAACCGGTCGGCGAAACGCATTTTCCCGAATCGATGAGAAAAGGGCAGTGCCGGGCCCGGTTTCGAGGCTGATGAAAATGTCGCTTTGCACGTGAAAAGAACTAGCGAAGCGACAGCTGCCGGTATTTACCGTGCTTGGTCGCTGCAAGCCTTCTTCGATTCTCCCTTTTTGCCTGCCAGCTCAGTGCACCGTTGACTCTCGAGCTGCAGCTGCGTTCGACGGAATGGGCGGGCTTTTTTCGTTGCGTCTTTGAATTGACGAAAAAAAAAAAAAAGAGACGAAAATTCGTTGTGTTCGTTTAATAACGGGAGTGAATTAAAAAGAAAATTTCCAACGAAAATCGTGACGCTTATTTATCGTCGTTCTAGCTTCAAAGAAACAAAATAAGTTTTAATAATCTGGTAACGATATCGCAGTTTAAGAGGTAGGGTAAAATATTGTTTCGTGCAACCGTATCGTTCGTCGTGAATTTTGTGCTTTTTACCGGTTTAAAAAAAAAAAATACTACCACGATCGGTCGTATTTCTTCGACGAATAACGATTGCCGGTGAAATACATTTTTATGCAACGGTTATCGGTTAAAACTTCGTAACATATGGCAAGCAGTTTGCGTGACTTTTTTTTATTACAAGGCCGGTGTAATAAATATCTTATTGGTTAGACAAAATATCGCGGTTTTGTTTTTTTCCTACCCGGCTGGTTTTTTTTTGTTCGATTATTTCTACCATTTCGACTGTCTTGTTATCTTTTTTTCTCGGTTTCGAGTTGATGCGAGGGAAAAAAACGAACGAACGAAACTCGTATATACAGGCGCACCTGTTGCGTTGTTTCAAACGGTTGCACGAAATAAACGACGGTAAAGTGACCGTTCCGAGTACGAATACGATTGTAACGTTGTTTTTTTTTTTTTCTTCTTCTTCTTTTCTGTCGTTCTTAGAAAGTATCAATTTACACGGTTATGTAAAAGTTCGTGGTATCGAACGAGTGGAACTCTGGTGTGAATATAATATAAAATTCGGTGTTCGACGAGGTTGCGATGAAGATCAACAAAAATAAAAATGTCATCGTTCAACGTGAGTTCTTACTATCCCCCCCTTTTTTTCGCCGACGATATTTTCAAAATACGCGTAATAAACAGCCTAGCAACGCACGACGTGTTCTTTATCTCGCTGCTACAGGTGAATTTTAATACGAAGTTTAAAATGTAATCTGTAGGAAGAAAATAAGTCGTTTCCGTTTTAACGATTTTTTTATCAGACACGTAATAACGCTATAAATTGTTTACGTAGTTTTTCCTGTTTGATGTTAAATCAGGGAAAATTTACACGGCACCTTTATGAGATTTTAGTTTTTCTCGCCAGACGCCAACGGCGTCCCAAACGTTCCAGTTCGAGATATGTATATCGATTCGCGCACTATGTCGAATATATCGATACGCGTGTTTCACGAAAGCAATGGATCAAGTGATTTTTTTATCCTTTCTACGTCGAAGAACAGATTATTGAGAAGGTTATGTTCGGATATTTTGGTAGTCTGAAGAATTACTAATTTTCGTATTATTCGGTTGGCAATTAGATTTGCGACCTTCTTTTTGTCCCCCTACAGAGTTATTAATTAAAACTCAGTAAATAATAATTTTCCTAATTAAATCTTTTCAATCTTTTTGCGTTTAAAATTCGAACAATTTTGACACCGATGGATCACGAATTTAGTTGCCAACTTAATATAAAGCTATCTTGCATAGGTAATGTGTTCTTTTCAGTATTTTTTGAAATATTCCGTATTTAAAACAAGATTTAGAACATTGTCGTTTATCGTTTATCGAGCTGGTAAACGAAGGTTTACGCGTAGCGTGCCATCATTATTCCCAGCGTGCCTTTAACCCTGTCGAGTTAACTTGGCTACAAGACAAAACCGAGCTAGCCCAGTCTGCCAAAGAGATACACATTATGCTCCACAGATAGCTTCCACAGCCAACAAACAATGCTCTAAGACTCCAACCGAGATCGTACCGAACTACGTTCGAGAAGTTTTTCTTCTCTTTCCGAGGATAACCTAACCTCCTGGAACGTTTGCGTCACGTGACTAGATACCGATGGCGCGTTATTTGAACAGAATACTTTTCTGCGTTCTTTTATAAAGTGACACGGACGATTTAATTCGTCATTTTTATATAATTCGATGTCTTGTTTATTTATTTGTTTAATGGATTTTCTCTGGGGTGAAATCCTTGTTCTTATCTTTAACACGTTGAGCGTCGGTCCCTGGGGACTGACAGTGAACTTTCCGTTTAACCGGAGTAAGTCATTGGGGACGTTTGGAAATTTCTGAATTATAAGTTTCCAGTTTCAAATTTCGAACTTTCAAATCTCAAATTTCCAGATAACAGATTTCTAAATTTTACGTTTTCAAATTTCCTAATTTCGAACTTTCAAATCTCAAATTTCCAAATTTCCAAATATCAGATTTCTAAATCTTATGTTTCCAAATTTCCTAATTTCGAACTTTCAAATCTCAAATTTCCAAATTCCCAAACATCAGATTTCTAAATTTTAAACTTCCAAAGTTGCAAATCTCAAATTTATAAATTTTAAATTTCCACATTTCGAACTTTCAAATCTCAAATTTCCAAATTTTCAAATATCAGATTTCTAAATTTTACGTTTCCAAATTTCCTAATTTCGAACTTTCAAATCTCAAATTTCCAAATTCCCAAATATCAGATTTCTAAATTTTACGTTTCCAAATTTCCTAATTTCGAACTTTCAAATCTCAAATTTCCAAATTCCCAAATATCAGATTTCTAAATTTTAAGTTTCCAAATATCAGATTTCTAAATTTTAAACTTCCAAAGTTCCAAATTTCGAACTTTCAAATTTCAAATTTCCAAATTTCGAAGTTGCAAATCTCAAATGTATAAATTTTAAATTTCCACATTTCGAACTTTCAAATCTCAAATTTCCAAATTTCCAAATTCCCAATAATCAGATTTCTAAATTTTAAGTTTCCAAATTTCCAAATATCAGATTTCTAAATTTTAAAATATAGTTCTTATATTATGTGTCCTACACCCTATACTGATCCCTCTATTTAGAATAGCTATAATACTCTTGCATTAATTTATCGCAGTTATCAATACTTTTCTCGTATCGATACAATTTTTCTTTTTGTTCCCCTTTTAGTCGCCTCTCACGACAAACAGAGGCTACCGTGAATATATTCTACTCCCCTCCCCATTCTCCTCAAACTTCCTTCTTCATCTTTCAGAACTTGATTTTAAAAATTGACTTCGTAGAATGTCTATAAAAAAATAAAAAAAGAAACATCAGCTGAACACATCCGTGGTCACCAAATAATCGACAAACACACGAATAACCCTGTGCTTCTTGTAACTAAATTTACTTTGTTTGATCGATGGAATAATGAAGATTGAACGACTGCAGAAACGTCGACGCAACGATTCACTTTAATAACCGTGTGACGTTTTTTCTGTTCGCAACAGCCGCTAGTCAATTACAGCTGATTACTTGCAATTTCATGCATCCACGTTTCTATCAGTAATTCATCGCTTGCTTTTGTTATTTAACGTTAAAAAAAAAATTCCTCGATCCCACATAGTTATCGAGACACATTCTCTTGTTACGGGATATTTTATTGGAATTCAACATCGTAGCTAAGTTCCGTCCAGCTCGGTTGGCACGAGATAATCGAGAGTGTAACGCGAGAAGCGCACGGGCGGACAGGTTACTTTCGCTTTTCCCGCTGATTTGTGTTTTTGAAGCAAACGAAAGATCGGCTCGACTGAAAAAGAGGTCAACGAGCAAATCTACGACTGTATCTCGAGTTGCGTAATCGTGCTGCGGTTAGGAGTAGCCGCCTGTTCGTTTCTAGACCCCAGGCTGCATTGCTTATTTATAGAAAATAAGGAAATCGACGATAAAATGTCAAACTCTGTTCTGCGACAGAGCGTCCCGAATTCTTTCGCAACCACTTCTCTGTTTTAATTACCGAACGGTATAATTTCACCATTTATCAAACGAATGATATTTAACGCTTCGACTGCCACGAATCGCCGTGTAAATGCATCGCTTGCATCATTGATATCCTTTCGATTACTTAATTAGAAATCGTCCTGTTAGGTATTCCAAATTCTGAATAATAGAAATTACGAAAAATTCTAAGAATAATAGGTCAAGTTAAACAGTAGGTATTGGGATAATACCTACTGAAATTTTGTATACAGCTTCTTTTTATCTAGTAAATCAAATTTATAATTTATAATGTAATATTAACCGCTCCCACTAAAAACTAACCCAAACCTAACTCAGACGGTATGTAAAGGTTTGAATAGGTTTCGTGGTCACTCGTTCTTTTTTTGTAACAAAATATAAATTAAGAACTACTTATTACATTCCGAGTCATAACAGCCAAAATAATACGTTTACGTGAAAAATGTATATAACCTTCTTTGTACAGCCTTTCACGAGCTTCATTATTTGTTTGAAACTTTTTTCTCTAAAATCAATATCTTCGGAAATATTTAGTAAGAACTGTTAACCCTTTGCAATCGAGACATTTTTCGATACGTACAGATCCAGTTCTCTTTTCCAACGAAACTTCCGAAAATCAAACACATTATTTTAAAAGAAACCAGTTACAACTGCCAATGGATTTATTTATTTTTATTCCTTTCGTAAATTTCCTATATTTTAATAGAAATAAAGCTTAAAATTCACATTTCAAGATACTCTAGCAAATTAAATAGCTCGCCTCAGAGGCGCCACTCGAGTGCAAAGGGTTAAAACTTTGAATAAGGTTAGGGGACAAACGAGGCTTTGTCCCCAAAAATCCTTTTAAAGATTCTCTTCTCTAATCAACCATAAGCTTTAACCAAAATTTCAGCAAAATCAAACGGTCGTCGCTTTCGGAAGTACACACCCAAGTATTATTATAAATAAATATTATTTGATAAAGATCGAAGATCGTATTTAAAAATAAAGGTGTCACAATAAGTAGAGATCTTTTTTTTTCCAAGCTCTAGCGACGAGCACGGTTATAGATAAAAATATTTTACGAAACACGTGCGTCGGTGATAATCGAGGTCACCGGGGTTCTTTATAACTATATCGGTTATAAGTGTCGCGATAAGAATACAAGTTTGAATTGAAAAAAATTCAACGTTAATTATTACGTACGATTGCATCGTATCTAATAGGTACCCGGTGTTTTCGTTACAGAGAACGGTATCAACGCCGCCAATCATCCAACCATCGTCACAGCGTCGAAAGACAGGAGAAAATTTAATCAAAAGGTTCGTCAACGATAGAATATATTTTCTACGTATTTTTATATCGATTCTAATAATATTATGAGTTCGTGTAAACTAATGTTATATCGTTTGTTTACGGGACATAATTAGAATTCAGTTTGTTACTTTTAACAGGCGAGCGACTTCTCGGACATCGGTGATTGGCCCACGTTGGGAGCTCAAGGAGAGGTATACAAGTCGACTTTATTTATCGTTTTTTTTTTTTGTTAGAACTATATTTACCTGCCGGTATCTTACGATGTTGTAATGTAATATTGGTATTTTCAAAAGAAATGTAACGTTAAGGGGGCTATACCAGTGTGATCGTTACTAAAATTAGGTGATTTTTCGGGAATTTTGTTTTCTTTTTTTGGGAAATATTATATCCAATGTTAGAAATTAAATATTTATAATAATTTAGTGATCGCCGTTGTCTGGGTGTTTAAAATGAACAATAACAAAAACGTTGTTAAACCAGAAGGTATTCTTCGTACCATGACCTAGGATTTTTGAAAAATATCGAAATCCGACGAAATGGCGAAATTTTGAAAAAAAAATGCCAAATCGACATTTTTCGTCCAATCAAAAGAATCCTAGTTCATGGTACGGAGAATGCGTTTTTGTTATTTTTCATTTTAGGCGCTCAGCCGGCGGCAATCACTGCAGCAACTATTTTTGTTAGCCCTTGGCGATAGCTCACAAGTCGCTTGCTTTTTTTTATTATTTCTGCACCAAAAAATTATTGTAGATAATCCCCAAAGTTTAAAAACGTTGCGTGTAATATTTCTTAAAAAAAAATCCCGAAAATCACCTAATTTTAGATCGGTCACGCTGGGTATAGCCCCTTAACACGTTGACTGCCGCGTGAGCGATATTCGGGTGACGCTTGAATTTCCATCGAAAATTTGTCAAATTACTTTGAAAGAACAATAGAAATTCCAAAAAATTGTAATTACACAAGTTTTCAGCGTCTTTAGCGTGGCAGTCGAAAACGCAAAAGCTAGAACTCGCAGTGTGTGATACAAGACACCTGTGAGCGTAGAACTTTTGCAAAATTGATATCGAATCTGGCCTCGATGCGCGGGTGTGTACTTACTGTCTTATCCGCCAGGGTATTATTCGATTCGCACAGTTGCTTTTGTAATCGGTATGTTTCATCCTGTTTACTGAACAAATAATATTCTTCAGAAGAAGACAGCTGTGACCACACAGAAGCAGAACGGCGTGGTCGAACAGAACAATCCTAAAGAAAGTAGCGGAACCAATATCGAGAACAGAGGGAAGGAGAACAAGGAGCAGAATCACTGCCAGGATGACAGCGATGAAAATACGGATGCCACTGAAAAGAAAAAGAAGGGTAATCATCTTTGATCTTCTCTTGCAAAAAGAATATTAGGTCGTTAACTAAGTTCTGCGGATTTTTTTGTATACAATTATAATCTTATTCTTAATTGAAACAATGAATCCTTTCCCGTTTCTCTGGAAGCAGTTGGATGCCACGGTGGGATAAAGTCCGGTTCCTTGGAAACGAAATAGTTATCGACATTTTTGAAGTGCCTGTCCCTATCAGACCATGTTGCGTCGAACGAAATAAACGATAGTCTGAAGGTGAAGCGTCTGGAGAGTAGGCAGAGCGGGGAAGAACTTCCAGCTCTGTGAAGCTGGCCCCTCGTTATCAAAAATTTGAAAAATTGTTAAAGAGTTCTAGAGTTCTCTATAAGTATTAAAAATAGTTCCGACGGTTAAAGTAACGAAAAAATAGCGTTTGAAGGTATGGGGGCAGGGGCAAGTTTAAAGAGGTATAACTTTTTTACTGTCAACTTTGTCACTTTGGTTGTTATGGATAATTGATAGAACTCTTTGACAAATTTTGTTTTCTTACTGCTGTCGTTTTCTTCAAATTAAAGAACGGCAACGTACAACGACGAATGTGCACTTTATTAGCATTCGTTTGGAATCAGAATAAACAAACGTTTTCAGCGACAAGATAGTACAACGTTTGGAGTACGCGAAAAAAGAACAGCGTAAAATATAAACCGAATGCATTTCATTGCCAGAACTTAGTTAACGATCTAATACAAACAAGGTGCAAGTCAGTTTCCCGAGTATGCTAACGATATCTTCTTTTACAGTGAACAAGCAAAAGTGGGTACCGTTGGAAATAGATATAACGAAGAATCGAGGTAAAAGGGACCGATCTCCAAAGTACCACAACCAAAGGGAAAAGGGTGGAGATGGTAATACATATTTAACTTTGTTCGTAGCTTTATATGCGTGTCTAATTTCGAAGCATTCGTGTGTATCAGATCTGTGTAACTTCTTGCTCACGAGCAAATTTCCCCTCACGAGGTATCCCCACTCCGACCGAAACAAAGGTACCTCGGCTCGGCTCGCGAGTGGCTCGAATATTCAGGCTCTCCGACAGCCCTAGAAATTTGCTCGTAAGCAAGAAGGTACACAGGTCTGACTGTATATCATAGGCGGCTGGGCACTGACGAGTGCTTGGCAGTCGATCCCGAAACGAAACGCCGGTTTTGGCTACGATATTAATTTTGAAATTATCCCCTTTCCACAGAAACGGATTCTTATAGAAACAGAGAACACGACAGACCAACTTACAACACGAGAGGAGGTCGAGGTGGCCGAAGTTACAGGGGCAGAGGGGGACGTGGTGGGCGAGGTGCTTACCGTGGTAGTTTTAGGCATAGGCACGATTATTCGAATTACACGACAGATTATATGCAGGTAATTATTTTCGTACGCGTTAGCGAATAAATGAGCAATTATAATAATAAAAAGAATGATGAGAAATTGTATGGGAATCTCGCAGAAAATTCTGTGTTGAGAAAACAAATGAAAGTAGACCTGAACTTTAATTAACGTTTTGAAATAAAGTCGTACGCTTTCGAAGGGGAAATTTTACGGGCGATACTTTCTTTTTACAGATGCATAAATTCGGAAATCTGGATATTCCTTATATGATGCCTTACGTAGGAACATTTTATTATAATAATACAAATTGTGTGGTAGAGACAACGACGCTCAAGGAGTATATAAGGAATCAAATGTGAGTTGAACCCATTCGTTTAAAGTTTTAAAGAGAACTTGAGGCGAACTGAACTGTGAACTTTATTGTATGATGATTTGTAACTTTCCAGAGAATATTACTTCAGCGAGGAAAATCTTTTAAGAGACTTCTTCCTGCGTCGTAAAATGGACGCGCAAGGCTTTTTGCCCATTACTTTGATCGCCTCCTTCCATCGTGTACAAATATTGACCATGGACGTTGGGCTGGTTATAGAAGCGATCATGGAGTCGGACAAATTGGAACTGGTGGATGGATTCAAGGTAAACGAGAATCATTCGATCTGAACGTGTTTGCACGTAATCATAATTGAAATCCAATTACATTTCACGTGTATTGGGTGGAAGGATTCGTGCTAGAGCAAACGGAAGAGGATTCGCTGACACCATTCGGGCTTAGTTTAAGTCCAATGAATGGGGTTTGAAAGTAGACCTCCTCACAAATGATGTTAACACGTTGACCGCCACGGTGAAAACTAACGTTACATAGACAGACACGTTGCAGTCGATTAATTTGCAAATTTAACCTATTTAACTATTTTTGTTAATTATTTGATTGTACAAAGTTTCGGGTTACAACAATTATTAACGACTGAAGTTATAACAATTTTTCTTTTATCCACTTACCCAGGTTAGAACGAAAATAGATCCGTTAAAGTGGCCTATTCTGGACGCAGCTGGAAATCCTGTATTCACGGAATCGTCCGACGCCTCGAATCCGTCGCAGAACGAAGTAATATTCTCCCCGTCCGAAACATCCGATTTTTGTCCCGCCGCCAGACCCTTACCGACGATTCCTATTCCCCCAGTTCCGCGTGTACTTCAATCCAACCACATTGTCTCGACAGTAGGCAGAGTCAGCGAGTCGGAGAGTATATCCTCGTCGATAGGCGACAGCTTGAATCCTGACGTGCCGGAGTTCGTACCGAACGAATTGAACAAGGGTAGCGAACATATCGCGGCTAACGGTGACGATGAATCAACGAAAACCGAGAAACAATCCGAGGAAGTAAAAGGCATTCCAGTTAAACCGGCATCGTCGAACAACGATGATTCGTCGACGGCCCGGAACGTTGTTGCGACCACCGTCAAGCGTTCTAGTCCAGCTCGAACGTCGGAAGTACAAGTTAACGGGGACTCGCAAGCTGGCGACGATGTTTGGAAAGAGGTAAATTTCCTTTTCGTATACCGTCAAGCAGGATCTTAGAAATAATCGTTATTTTAACCGAGTTAACGAAACTGATAGGTGAGACGAAGGGTAAAATCATCGCATAAGGAGAGAAACGAAGAAAAAGAGAAGATTGATAACGCGAAGAGCGAAGAAAGAGAAGAGTTAGACTTCCAGTTTGACGAGGAACTCGATACACCACCTCCGACTGGTCGTCACAATGCTTTCTCCGAATGGTAAGCTATTATTCTTATCCAATCGAATTTCCTCTTTCACGGATAATTTTCATTTTTCGATGTTCATCTATTTTGACGCATCCTTTTCAAGTTTCTTATTTTGAAATAAGACTATCATTTATTATGATAAACTATCGTCGAAATTTTTTAAGATTCACGCGTTTAAACGTGTCTTTCTTAGAAACTGTGAAAATTTGTAATTTCTTGAAAAAAATCTACAGATTTTAATCAATCTCATTCCGACTATGAACGTTTAATATATAAAAAATGTGTGTTTATTTAAAGTTGCCATTATAAATCGGACATTTCATATGCAAAATAACCTAATAATTATTATGTGATCGATATTGTAGGTCGGAAGATGACGAAGATAACGAATTGTCGGACGGAGATGTTAATAAACTGTTAATATTTACACAAACCACGGTATCTATGCCCACGCGCATCCCTAAGCACGAGGGTCATGATCGTACCGGTGATTGGACGACCAGGGTGAAAATGACCCAAGACCTTGAACAAGCCATTAACGATGGATTATATTATTACGAAGAAGATTTATGGATACAAGATGGCCAAAGGGTAAGGTTAAATATATATTTTAATAGTACATTACGTACCAAGGGCTCAAAATGGATGATTGGCGCTCGAGTCGAGTTTTACGTTATTTTTTCAACCAGAGGGCGCAAAAATCGGGCTTTGATGCTTATTTGGGGAGCTCAAAGTGCCCTAAGCCGAGAAGTAAAATACTATGCGCATTGCTTTCGCCAAACAAGCATTGAAAGCCCGATTTTGCGCCCTCTGGTTCGAAAAATATATTTGATTAATGTATGTCAATTATTTCGTTTTATAGTATGGATCTTCTTCGTCGATTGGAAGTTACAAAACTGTTAATGTGATCAGTCAAGAAGACTTTGAGAAAATGGCACCCAAAGTGCCCAAGAAAACTAATCCAGAAGTTCCTCCGCCACCTCCATCCGCGATCGAAGACATGGAGGTATCGCATTCGCTTCCAACACAGGTACTTCGTATTTCCTTTTGTTTTAAATCTTGCCTGATATTTACCCGTGTCTACATTTTCTTTTTAACCAGAGAGCGCAAAAATGGAGCTTTCAATACCTATTTGGTAAGCGCAAAGTGCCCGATTCTTGTCCTAGGGCGCAAAATACTTTGCTCTCACCAAATACGCATTAAAAGCCTGATTTTTGCGCCCTCTGGTTCAGAAAATAACGCTTTCACCCTCGTCTCTATTGTCGAATCAGTGAAATGGGTCTGATCACCCATTTTACGCCCTTGATACGTAATATACTATTTTTTAACCGCGATGTCGACAGGTGCCAATAACCATGGATAATCAAGAAAGAAGGGATCGTCGGGCGGACAGAAATCGATGGAACGAGAAGACGAGAATCAGTAGAAACGGTAGAAGAGGTGTGGTTCCACGTTTCTTTGCTGTGGTGAAAGACGAACCGTCGGTTGATCCTAGAACACCGCGAAAAAGGAAAACGCGACATAGTAGTAATCCTCCTGTCGAACACCATGTCGGTTGGATCATGGACGTCCGGGAACATCGACCGCGTACATACTCTACAGGGTGTGTTGATGAAACTTAAACGATTACTACTAGAACATTATTTTTCAATTAACACTAAACCTATAACCGAAGCGGTGAAAATGACCGATCGATTGTTTCTTATTTTGACTCATAAAATTGATTAGAATGCTTTTATTAAAATGCGTGTTAATTTTTATTACGATTAAGACTTGCTGTATATGTTAGTATACCTTTCATTATTTATTTATTTTTCTATTTTATTTTTATCTCGAAAGTAAACCTTGCCCACAGCACGATCTGTGGCTGTCGACGATAGTCGATAAAAATAAACGATAAATTCTTTTTCTATTCGCTAGTTTGATAGTTTCGGGCGCTTGTGTACTATAAAACACTCGGATTTCTTATTTCAGAAGTAGCGCGGGAACAAGTCCGAACGAAGGTTTCCTTGCGAGCAGTTACGGCAGCGTACCGCAATCGTTGCCCACTTTCCAGCATCCAAGCCACGCCCTCTTAAAAGAAAATGGTTTCACTCAGCAGGCTTATCACAAATATCATTCGCGTTGCTTAAAAGGTAATAATAATCCTTAAACATTTCAACACTGCATGATTCTCCGAATGTATATAATGATGAATATCTTAATTTTATCTTCTTTTCCCGGCTGAGGGACAAATTAATGATGCGAAAAGACGATCTGAAACATTCATATCATTCTGTGATATGTTTTATACGATTGAAGAGTGTCGATACTAAGAATGTTATACTTTTGTTGCAGAGCGCAAGAGGTTAGGAATCGGTCAGTCCCAAGAAATGAATACACTTTTCCGATTCTGGTCGTTCTTTTTACGGGAGAATTTCAATCGTACCATGTACGAAGAGTTCAGAAGTATAGCCAAAGAAGACGCGTCCGAAGGTTATCGATACGGTCTCGAATGTCTTTTCAGATTCTATAGCTACGGTCTAGAAAAGAGATTCAGACATCAACTCTACAGGGATTTCCAAGTCGAAACGATACACGATTACGAGACTGGTATGTATGTTTATTTAACGAAGATAAAACTTTTATGCACAATAATAGGTTGTTTAGCTATGATTTTATATTGGTAGTTAAACGGTAAATTTGTGCTAAAGTAAACGATGCGCTCTTACCACACACGAGAACGATTACTTCGCGTGTGTAATATATTACGCAGCAACAAATTTCTATATTTATGATAGAAATAGGTAATGATCTTTAGAAAGAAATTCCTCATTTATTAAATAATTCGCAACGATAACTTTTGATTTCTAATCAAATAATCAAACATATATTTTTATTTTTGTGGATAAAATACGACTGGTTTCTCGTACGTTTAATGTTCAAACGTTGTACCAACAATTTTATTTTATGTTTCACAGGTCAGTTGTACGGATTAGAAAAATTCTGGGCGTTTTTAAAGTATTACAAATACTCCGATCAACTGCAGGTGGATCCGAAATTGCAGGAGTATTTATCGAAATTTAAGAGCATCGAAGATTTCCGAGTGGTCGAGCCTCGAATAAACGAGATGCTGCAAGGATTCGCCGCTAACTCTCGATCTCAGGCCGCGAAGAGGCGCAACAGAAGCGTTTCCGAAAGCGCCGGCGACGGCGACGCATCGCCAACGAGCAGATTTCGTCGCCTGTCCGGCGGTTCCAGCACTGTGACACTGCCAACATCCTCTTCCGAGAACAATCAAAATCCGTTGAAGCTTCGCGTGGATTCGGTAAATCTGTCGCAACTTCGAAACAGAACCGGCTCGTTCGGTTCCGGCCGATTAGGGCATTCCAGAAGAAGGAACGACACCGCCTCCTCCTCCTCGTCGACCAGCCAACGTGATCTGAACAAACAGCCACCACGAAGCAGACACAATTCCGGCTCGTTTACGAAACAACAGGAGGTGAACAAATCTCAAACTACTGCCAGAGATCGGTTGCAAACGAGCTTCAACAAGTCCGAGCAGACGAAATCGGTCACCATCAAGACGGAGACCACGTTGATCCCTCAGAAGTGAAGATCGACGGGAAATTGAAGGGTAAACGCACGACGCTGGCACTTGCCCGATTTGCTAATACGGATAATATTCACCTCCTGGAATATTGGGACACTTGTGTTCCGAACGAAGAGAGAGTGAGAGAGGAACGTCACGCTCGAAGTGTTGACCCAGGTGTATCGCTAAAATGCGTAGAACTATATGAGCACAAAACTTTTCTGTATATAGGACGAGAATGTCGTCGAGGATCGTTTAGAAAAGAAAAATAAGTGAAAAATGCCTGTGGACGAAGGTGAGAGGGAAGAGAAGAGAGGGGGTTACCTTCGTCTCCGAGACAAAAATGTTCATCGAGCTGTTTTTAAGGTAGTTCGTTAAGGTTGTATTTACGAGTATATTATTATATATTCAGGCTGTTCTTTGCTTGCAATCAGGATTGTACTGAACTTGAATTAAAACTTTGCTCAGTTGTCCCTCCTAATAGGATGCTCGTTGAAACAGAAAAACGGTAGATCCAGAATTGAACGAGCAAACGAATCTAGGCACGATAATGCGCATACACTTTCGAGTAACCGTAGGCTTTGCTAAGGAAAATGGTGTACAGGAAGAATATCCGCTATTCGTATCAACACGTTGACTGTCGCGTCACTAATATTTGGCTGACGTTTGAATTTCCATAGAAATTTGTCGCTTGTATTATTAATATCCTTTCAATTACTTAATTAGAAAACGTCGTATTAGGTACTCGAAATTGTAATAATATTAGATAAAATTTGATCAAAATAAATGCTTTGTCTGCCCAAGTTTTCAGCACCTTTAGCGTGGCAGGCAAGGTGTTAATATTCGAGCATCAGCATATATTATACCTAGATGGAGTCAAAAAGAAGCGCGTATATGATTTTGGCAATTACGTCAAAGCGATTTGGTTGATTCGTTAACGTTAGGCTAGTCATCGCGTTTTAGTAACTTTCGAGAATGCCGGCGCCATTTTCTCTAAGGAAACCTAACATGCTCGAGAGTGTACGTTTGATACTATCTAAATTTATGCGTTTGCTAAAAAAGAACGATCGTTCGAGCGAATTTCTTTTTCTCTTCTTTTTTTTTCACAGATTTGGAGTATAACGTATAGACCGTGGACCTAAGAATACATGGACGGAGCGTAAAGTAAGCTTTTTGGCATGGGGTTTACCAAATTTGCAGTGAAGGGACAGAGAATGTCATTTTTCATTAGCTTGTCCCGATCGTCAACCTTCGGGTAGCCGAATATAGCCGAAGCGCAGTACTGCGCACTGCGGATGCGCAATCCGTGTTATTCCGTGTTATATGGACTTTCGGGAATCATCGAGTATGTGGCGGAAAAACCCGATCGGGACATATTCTCGAAAGAGACAGCTACACACACCTCTTACGGCAAATTTGGCAAACCTCTGGCGGAACGCTCCGTCCATATATTCTTAGGTTCATGAGTATAACGTGTAGACATATTGTCATGGAATACTTCATCTATTAGTGATAATGAGATTGAAAAAAACACAAAAAAAAAAACAAAAAAAAAAGGATTGCTTATGTGGTTTGTCGTCATTCTTGTTTATTGAAACTAACGACGACCGAAATCGTATGATTTAAAATTAACGAAAAAAAAAAACGTGAATTCGATTTAACGAAGAAAAGAAAATTACTAATAAGTTGAAGAAAGATTTTTATACTTGAAAATGAACGGTACTAAATATGCACATGGATATGAACTATTGGTAGACATATCTGATTAACTTTGCTTACTAATTTTTCAATGTACAATGATCAATTTTGATGGTTACATTCAAATTCGAATTTCGAATGGTCCCCTGACCACTTGAACTTACTACGAACGTCGATATGTACAAAATGTTTAACGGCAGCGTTTGCTCTCAATTTCGAATTTTTAGATTTACGAAACATATCACGTGTTTGGTTTTCGTTGTTCGTCAATCTGAATACCAAGTATTTGTAAATATCGTGTAATTTGCACAAAGTGTTGAATTACTGGTCGTCAAAGCAAAAGCACCGAAAGGTAAATCGATTTAGATAAATGCTTCTTCAAGAGAGAAAAAAAAAATGGTAGTAAATGTTTAGTAACATGATAAATAATGAAATTGTTAAATGACCAATGCTTAAACGATTGAATCAATTATTTGAGCAAAATAATGAACTTGTATAAAAGAAAAAAAAAAAAGAAAAAGTAGAAAAGAAAAATCATTGTGAAATATAACATTGACAAATGAAACGTACTCAGTTCGTGGCCGGTGCACAATGAAATAATTTTGAAGTATTGAAATTGTACACGTCTGTGTTCTTTATTTTTGCTTTTCTTTTTCAACGATAAAATTGTATATGCATAAAGCTAGAGAGAAAGAAAGAAACATTACCAAGGATCAGTTACCAAGGGTGAATAATTGTATCAATTTTAAATACATATTTGTTTTGCTTTGACCTGCACTGTCGGTAACAAAGGAACAAAATGTCAATTTTTATCACCAGAATGTTAAACTCTGCTACGAGCTTTAACCAATAGACTTCAAGCATAGAGCTTTAAATGAAATTCCTTTCCAATAGTTGCTTACTTTACATCGTTCAGCTGTTAATTAAGCTCTGTTCAAAAATTTTAAGCCTAAACGTGGAGTTTTATTTCGTGAACTTACAACTCGTACTAAAAGGGTACTGAGAAAGATGTATATTTGTTTGCAACACGAGTGCTTTGCATCCTACGTTGATCTAGATTTCTTTGTGAATTATAAAAAACAAAAGAGAGACAGTGTTTCATAAATACGGAGGAGAAACATAGTTGTTCACTTTTGGCCCTTTCGTGCTCAAGATAAACAATCAACCTTGGACTATTGCTGGCCAAGAGTCGCTTTCCCTTTGAAAGTAAATTGTCACTCGGAAACAAGTGTTCATTGACAAACGTACGAGTGTATGATTAATGTAGAAAATGAAATTCTCCAAGAAGTCGTCCAGAACATCTTTGAAAAATAATTGATGAATTGCACAAAAACTTCTGTTCGGTACGACAGAATTTCCCTGCTGCGAATCAGACTGATCGAAGGCAAAATGGGATAACTTAAATACGTACAATTGTTTGCGAAATACTATTAGCTGTATAAAAATGCAAACGAAATAGTTATGTAGAGACGTAGTTGATGTAGATAGAATAGTGTTCGACTTGAATATCGAATGAGAATCAATGAATTTTACTCTTTTTAAGAGAGACGACAGAAGCACAAAATAATTCAGTAGAGAGAAAAGTATCTTGTAACAAGAATGGCTGGCTCATTCCCTTTGATACATAACGTTCTCAATAGAGAATTTTTTTTTTTCAATCACTGCTGTTTGCAGAAAGCGAAAGGGTTGAAAGGTTGACAGAAAATCATAACTGCACTCACATGAAAAGTCTAGGCTCTTTTTGGGCGGATTATATATAGTGTTCTAGCTTTTTGAATGGTACTAGTCACGCACTGAGTCAAATGCACTCTTTTGAAAACTTCGTACTTGTAACGATACAACGAGTCGAACGATTGTAAACACCGTTAGTAGTTCTGTTGAAACATTTTGTAACAAAGTTGAGTTTCTGGTATTGAAAAAAAAATTTGCTTTCTGTTATTCAAGGCACAGATTTTTTTTTTTTTAATATCCAAATGACACTTTTTCTTTTATATTTGGATAAATCAGTCATACAATGGAACGCAACGTAATTGTTAGTTAAATGCATAGAAAAATCTTGGCTATTCGAATAAATAGCAGTAATGTGATTAGTTAAAATATCGTTTGTTCGGTGGCCTTAAGAAAATTGCACGTTGAAGCCACTGAAGAAGTTTCCGAGTAAAATTAGCAATATTGAATTTTGATCTATCGTAACTTATTTTCTCAAGAGAAAAGAAGAACGTAGGAAATTTTCTAATAGGAAAGTTACAATGACTTAAGCGATACGTATGGTTTTGTCACCATTCCTTTTCTTGTGTTCGTTAGAAGGATATTTGAATCCTGTGCATAATCATTTCAAGCATCCGTAGGTTTTGTCAACCTGCGATGAATTTTCTCAGAGCAAAAATGGACTTAACATTTTACATCTCTGAAACAGATTTGCATGTATTCCCCGAAAGCGAATAACAGAAATATACAATTATTTATTTACTGGTTGAGAGCAGTATCAACTCAACTAAGAATGGACATGCGAATGCAGAGGGTTAGTAAGTGTGCCAAGAGTCTTCTGTCTTCAGAAGTTTTTAACTTAACAATTTATCATTTGAGAAAATTGTATAGCTATAATTGTTTGTAGGTACAAGTTGAATTTTTGGTCTTATAACAAGTATTACAATGGTTCAATGTGTAACTCTTGAAATTATAGCGATGAATTTTCTTCTGTGTTGGAAACGTGTTGATTCACCTTCGACAAAAGACTCTTGGTAAAACTTTCTCAAAATGTAACAACAAAAACCCCCTGCATTCTTGCTGTTTCTTCCCTTCATCGTCTTCCCATTGAATCTTTTCTACATAGAACCAGACTTCGATCAAAATATGAAGCTCCATGCTACATTGCAATTATTCCAGACTTGGTCCCCAACTTTATTTTTGCACCAGAAAGATGTCCAATCGATGAGATTCGATAGGTTCTCTTAGTTTATACTGTTTAATACTTGTTGCCTCTTTGAAACATTTATACAGGCTGTCTGAGGAAGATGGTCTGTTTAAACGAATGATAACTAATTTACAATCTTCGTTCTCAGGGTAGGTTTGGAAAGGAAACTAAGGGGTTTGAGGAGATCATCGTTTTTAGAAACACTCTGTCGATCCATAATCGTGCAAATTATGATTTTTACTAAGTAATTGAAAAATCGTGAAGACGATCTATTTGTCTTTGGAAACGGTGATATGATTTTAGAGTTCCTATATTCCCTGGATATAGTTAACCCTTCAATAGTGGATTGTTCAGAATTTTTCATTCTTATTTTCTAAATCTTAGATTGTATAATTGTATCAATTCAAAATGTTGGCAATTATTTTATAATTCGCGTACGCAGAAATCTCAAGCATTCTGTTTAAATCAAATGAACACAATGTGAATCGAAAAATTTTGAAGCATAGGAATTTAGAAGTCTTTGATTAAAAATTTTTTGTAAATCTAGATCACAATTAACCCAACTCCGTCGTTTGAGGGTTAATATTGTATTCGTGATGCATCACATAACACTCTTATTAATTTAATAGTAATAAAATATGGAAGGACAAAGTATAACTGTTGACTTCCGGTTAGTAAGGTCTTGATACACGACAGAATATAGAAGAATTGTTCATTTTTTCTTTTATATTCAATTTGAAACTGTTATGGGTAATTCACATTTTGATTTTATTTAGTGAAATTTAAATTCTTATGGAATATAGTTACAGAGCATTGCTCAAATCTCTTGTGTTCTGTTCGGTAGACTGTTTATCTGCTGTGGCACTTAAAAAGAAAGAATAGGAGCTCCACAATTATCTTGTGTACATAATATTCACCGTTCTGCCATTTTATACACGGCGACGCGTAGGATTAGCTAGGTTAGCTTGTAAACAAATGACTAAAACAACAGATGATCGCGATTCGATCAATCGAAGTAGAGATTAATTTTGTATATCTCGATTCAAAAATTGTATTCTTTAGGAATGATTTTTTTTTAACCCGTTTAACAATTTTTTTTTTCTTTTTTTTTAATCAAGGAGAATAGATTTGTTTCGCTTTCACAATAATTTATAGTCGATCGTTAGAAAATTGCATACAGGTATTTCGTTGAGTTATTCAAAACAGAAATACCTGCAATTATTTCTTAAATTGTTCGATGTTTTTGTTTCAATTTCCGAAGGAATCTGATTGTAAATAATTTTTACCGGAAGTCTCTGGAATCAATTCACCAGGCCATTGTGCCCTGTTATAAAGGGGTGACAGAAGAAAAAAGGGAAAATGAAAATGATAGCACGTGTATATTGCGAATTCTTATACTGTTACTTATATAGATAAATACGTATATATTCTATATATATATTCTATATATATGTATTTTGCTAATAAAATATTAATTGCTGAACGTATACTCACGTGGGTGGGGGATTTAAAAAACGAATAGTGTATTTAGAAAAACAAATGTTTCCTACAGGAGATTTCAGTTCATACCAGTTTCGTGCACGTGATTTGTCACAGTTTTACATTTTTAACCTGTAAATCTTGTGTAAAAATATATTCCAAAACAACACAGTTTTTAAATATTTATTTTGAAATATTTTTATATAAAACATATGTTTCTTCGAAATATAAAATTATCGAAATTCTTAGAAATTTGGAGATTTAGAAAATATTATATTTCTAATTTCAAAACTATTATTATCAAAGGTTTTACTCTCTAGTGATATTTTATTTCGTAAATTATCGTGGGTCACGAAACACTGAAAAGTAACCAACTTTGCACTATTCTTCGAAACCTTGTTACATTAATTTCACTATATACACGCTACATTGTTCCTATATATATACATATATTTTTTTTTCTTACGATACGAATGAAAATGTTACAATTATTTATTTAACAAAAACATATCTTTTTCGTTGTTACGATGATCTCGTGTTTGAATCGATTTTTGACTGAATGTCGATAAAACTGAAATCCAGGGATCGAATGAAACTGTTAATTTTTATAAATAAAAATTATTTATCCAAACTTTTTTACTTTTCCGTTTTTACGTTAACTTTGTGCATCAACACTTCGCTTCTTTTGTATCCGATCGAAAGTGCCGAACAATTTTCTGCTTTACGAGTTCAGAAACTATCTGAAAAAGATTTTCGTTCGTGCGACGGTGCCTTCGACACTCGCCATTTCGTTCTTCGATTCTTCCAATTCTAACCTGGATTAAAAAAAAAAAAGAAAGAAACGTGCCTGACTGAACAACAAAAAAAAAAAAGAAGAAAATAATCGATCTCGAACGATCCGACTGTCAAAGAAATTCCATTGTAAACTTCATGACGCAGAACTGACAAACAAAAACTCCAGAAAAAAAAGAAGAGAAACATTCAAAGACTATCGTAGTAGTGGTACTTTCTAGTGAAAAACACAATACCTAAATTATTTGCTATCGAAACGTATTTATTCTCGGCAGAGAATGACATTTGTAGAAAAATCGTGCTATAAGTTCGACGTTTGTTTAACCCCTTAAGACTTTGTGTATTATATTATTTAAAGGAAAAGGAAATTTAAACGTTTCATCTGTCGTCGTAATCGCAGTCTTTTATATAATACATTTAGACTGCGAGCTGAACCGTGCCAGAAGATGGCGATCGTTTGTTTACGAGTACAAAATGTAGCACTTTTTAGATACATCGTACTTGTTTTCAATATTAATAATAGTATAAACTGTGTAAAATGTGATAACTAGGCTACGGATGTTTACACTTGTTGCGTTTATAGAACACAGAAACATGGGACTGAAGTAGATTAGCTTACGATTTTGTTCCCGCCGTTTTCGAATACAATCCACTATCCAGGCTTTGTCCGTGCGTGCCTATCGTCAAATGGCAGCCAAACTTCAATTTTCCACGCAATGTACCATAGTATATTCGCTGTTTGGTGTATTATGTTGCAAATTTGTGTGACAGCTGAACTTCCGCCATGATTGAATCGCAACCGTGTGGTCACGTGACCCGCGTCACGTGACACGAACTAGACGTCCAATAGAAAACCAGAGACAATCTTCGCTAATTCAGTAACTATATTATTTTCCCCCACTCCACTCGATCTTTTTCCTATAATTCACTAGATCTTGTAACACTGCTCACAATTATCATTAATAAGACCCATCGTTGCTTCCAAGAAACTTATATCCATCTCTTCGCAGTATAATTATTAAAACGATAATATCTTGCGAACTATTAGGAGTATGCAGAAATTGTTAAAGTATTTACCATTATTGTGTCACGTGTTGGACAAGAATTTCTCAGTAACACAGAAAGGCGGGAGTTCGTTTGAATTTAAAATCACTGTATCAAAGCGTTGGAGAAAAGACCAAAACTTTGGATCTTAAGGGGTTAAACGATATAGAAATACGATTAAATATGATCGTCTTTTGTTTTTCGTCGGAATGGAGGTTAAGACCCGATGTATTTTTTCAGATTTATAGAAACGTGCACATAGTGAACGAACGTAGATAGCGGTTTTCTTACTGATCTGAACGTACGACGATCCTTTTTGCATAACACACGATTGAAAAATAATGATACGATGTTCGAGCAAACATCGACCATGTAAATACGGTATACATACTTTAGCTTAACGAGCAATATATAATAATAATAATAATAATAATAATAAATAATGATAATAATGATAAAACAAAAAAAATGATGAATAAATAAAAAAGAGTATGCGTGAGAAATAGTATGTGTATGTGTTTCGTATGTGTTGAGAGAGTAAAATAAAAATAAAAAAAATATAGATATATATATTATATATATATAATATAATTTACATATTATAGATGTAGTATATTTGCCTAGGGAACGTACGCGAATTCTTAAGGGTGTAAAGTTGTGGTGTTGATGAAAAATTAAAAAAAAAAAAGAATAAGGGTGTCGTGTGAACGATCTTTCGAATCTTGTATGAATCTTAAGGTTGTACCGTTTGTGAATGTATAAAATAAACAAAACCAGACAAAAAAAGGAAAAACGACAAAAAAAACCGGACTGCAAAACAAAATCTTTGCCTCGATACTATTTTATTACTTTACCTATTCATTTTTAAGTTACCTGTAATAGCGGGATGGTATTTCTTCGATAAAAAAGTATGTTATTCGGAAGAATCAACCATCTCTTACGTTATGAACCAAAACACAATAATTACTTCATTTACAAAGCGTTCGAAAAGATCGATGAACGATACAGAAGTAATATAACAAACTAAAAATATCGCAAAAGCTTCATTTTTAATTAATTTTCCGACTTTTTATATGGTGCGCTTTCAAAACGGTATCGGTGGCGCCATCTGGCGGCGAGCGACGGAACTAAGGAAATGTAAAATCGCGTTTTCTCGGAAAATCAGCTACTTTTCGGCTTTTTTGGCACGTGGGTCGTGTTCTACGTTGAAAATTTCATAAGATTAACGTCATTGGTACTGTCAAAAAGGCTTGATTTTAAATATTGAGAAAATGCATCCGGACGGGCACGCAAATAGTATCGCCATCTAGCGGTGACTCTCGGGAACTAACGGAACTAAATCTCGTATTTCGTTTACCGCAATATTTAAACTATTCTTCGTATCAGGGCCCATCGAACGTATCGTACCGATAATATACTATAAATAAAACCACTATATATACTATAAAAATATATTTAACAAAACAAAAATAATATTTCTTGCTTATCGTCTACAGGTTCCTATAATTACCTCGTAAAAAACATATTTAAAAGTTTAATAGAATACTGTTGGCAAAGGGTAGTCACGAACGGTGTACGTGCCCTACACTCAGTAGCAATTCCGTGAGGAGTCTTCCTCTTTGGCATTAGTATCAATTTTAATATCATCCAACGTCCTGGAAATATTTCGGATCTATAGCATTTATCAAAAATCGTTCTCAGACTCTATCCCTAGTGTTTACCTCTTTTCCGGTGTCCCAGGTGGCTGTCCAGCAGTTTCTTGCTCCTCTGTACCGACAGCTGTACCATCTTCCTCCTGCTCCTCTTCCGAAGGCCTTGTTGTGGAACGTTCTTCGACTACCCGACCGGTTCCATACTTTCCTAAGGTCAGGTTTCTTTCTCTTCGCTTTATCTTGATCAAGATCTTCTCGTATGATCTTTCCCATACGTCAGGATCCACCATATCCTGGAGTTTCTCCCATTCCTCGTTTTTGCTTAGTATAATTGCCTTTTTGAAGCGTCTGCGGGCATCCTTAAAGGCCTTTAGTAGCCGGGAGATTGTTTTTTCATCACCGTTCTTCCTCCTTTTTGTGAGCATTCTATTGCTTTTATTTGTCTCCTCTCTTAATATCTTGACTACCGAGTTCCACCAATATTTTCTTTCTTTGCCCCAGAGTGCCGCAGGCAAATGACGGCTGGATCCTGCCGCCATTTCACCTAGTTCGTCGCGGGGCCTCTTCTTGTTCGGTGGGGGGACCTTCTTCGGTCAGTTGTTGAATTCCGGTTAAAGATTCTTTTGTTTAAATATTGTATTCCCGACTTTAGCCTGAAATAATATGAAAGACCTACGATCGGAGGCTGTTTATTGTTTGCTGTTCAGTAACAACACTACAAATCACGTTCGGACAAAATTGCAGGATGTAATGGCTTTTGAGCGTTACAACGTGGTCGGAGATAAATAGTTTAGGGAAGCAAATAATGACGCCACTAATGGCCAGCGCCATCTCGGTTACATGCTTGAATTACCGACGTTCAGCGGACCCTTGCTTCTAAGTTGAATAATATAAAATAATTCGTAAACATCCGAATCAAAATGAATTTATATTTCGACAAAAACGTTTTAATAAATCAGAAGCAAGTAGTACCACGGTCCACTGCATGTTGTAGACAACTTCAATCGATGTATTTAGATATATGTAACGTCAGTTGGTCGTTACCGTAACGGATCCTCCTGGAAGTCTCCGATTGGTATATTTTTTTGGTCGACTATTAGAATATCTTTCATTTCTCTCAAAGATAGCCCTACCCTCGCTGATCACCGGCCCTAGGTCCCTCTGGAAACAAAAGTCCAAAGTAAACTGGTCACAGTGTCGGTAACAAGCACCAATTCCTAACATTATTTCTTCCGTCGGTAATTACCGACATTATGATATTTTTAGTTCACCTTATCGCCGCCAGATGGCGCCACCTGCACAGTTTCGGGAGCGCGCGCATATTGGTAATTGAACAATTATAAATCTTTATTCTCAAAGATGAAGATTATGAAAAATGACACAGTCCTGCTGTCCTGAGACACTGTATACCACAGTCGACGCCATATACCGTATCCAGTTATCCATATAAATATATATCAATGATAACTACGGTGGTAATTCCTGGACCGGAACTACCGGCGGGCCATGTGGCAACCTACAACTCCGCTCGTAACCATAAACCTTCGAAACATTCCCGGCACATACAATTTAACTTTCTGCCTCTCTTTGCTCCGGTAACCATTTACCATCGACGCAAGACGGAAATAACACTCTATTATCTATTTCATTGAACGACGTCGTACTAAGATTTAAACATTCCATATTTCGTTTGCGTCTTGTAATTGGTGTCTTTAATATATTAATCGGCAGATTTTTAATCTTTTCGGGGCTATTGACGTTTAAACACGTTTTAAGTTGAAAATATCTCTGAATTATATTTTCTATTTAATCACCTGTCGTTGGGGATGAAATTTAATTTTGTCCCCTCAGAGGGGACATATTTTTCTAAAGTATTTTAAAATGTGAAATTCAAACGTTATTATGAATGGAATAAAAATGAATAGATTCGTAAATCTTTGTAACTTTGAATTTTCCAAAATAGCGCATTGGGTTTTGGAAAGTTCGCCGTCGAAAAATGCTCCTAGTGCAAAGGGTTAAACTTCCCGCCAAATATTTCTTACATTTGAATTATCTCTTTCCATGAAATTACTATGTTTATCTATTGATACAAGAAATTTCCAATTTCTAAATTTTAAACTTTGAAATCTCAAATTTCCAAATTTTAAATTTTCATATCTCCAAATTTCAAACTTTCAAATCTCAGATTTCTAAATTTCAAATTTCAAACTTTTCAAATCTCAAATTTCCAAATTTCCAAATTTCAAATTTCCAAATCTGAAATTTCTAAATTTCAAATTTCCAACTTTCCAAATTTCAAATTTCCAAATCTGAAATTTCTAAATTTCAAATTTCCAACTTTCCAAATCTCAAATTTCCAAATTTCCAAATTTTCAAATCTCAAATTTCTTAATTTCAAATTTCCAACTTTCCGAATCTCAAATTTCCAAATTTCCAAATTTCAAATTTCCAAATCTGAAATTTCTAAATTTCAAATTTCCAACTTTCCAAATTTCAAATTTCCAAATCTGAAATTTCTAAATTTCAAATTTCCAACTTTCCAAATCTCAAATTTTCAAACTTCCAAATTTCCAAATTTTCAAATCTCAAATTTCTTAATTTCAAATTTCCAAATTTCCAAATTTCCAAATTTCCAACTTTCCAAATCTCAAATTTCTAAATTTCAAATTTCCAAATTTCAAACTTTCAAATCTCAAATTTCTAAACTTCAAATTTCCAACTTTCCAAATCTCAAATTTCAAATTTCCAAATATCAGATTTCTAAACTTCCAAATTTCCAAATATCAGATTTCTAAATTTCCAAATTTCCAAATATCTAGTTTCAAACTTTTAAATTTCCAAATTACCAAACTTTTCGTATGGGCGGCGTCGGCGCGTGGGACCGGCAGTGTCAAGGTTCAAAAATAAATGTCATAATGTAATATAATATAATAATTGAGCAGCTCGCTTTGGCATGGTGACCGACCAATATTTGTACCTAAATATTTTATGACAAGTCCTAAACAGTCCTAGGGCGGTGAATAATATCCTGGGCTCGGTTATAATACAAATAAATACAAGTCCTTTATTTTCTGACGCTCTTAATTACACTATATCCTTTTATCTATAATTTGCATTTCATTCTTTCCACCCGGCCGAACCAGTCTCAAAAGCGTGAATCCTCAGGATATTGTCTGGATTTCTCCAGAATGTTATACAATAATTGACGACCCAATCTGGGCGACGGTGTCCATGGTACTCGGCGTCCTAAACGGGGCGCAAATAAAGGTGGAAGCATTTGCTCCTCGGCATAGAATTCTTCCTGATCCTTTGGGAAACTATAAGAAAAGAATTCTTCGCCAGATTCCCTTCCCAAACGCGGCGTGAATTGAGTCGGTTGTCTTTTCTCTCCTCCTGCAATGGAAATCAATTTTCCACCTTCACAGGTTCGTCTTACAAAGCTGTATATTAAAATTAACAAAATACAACAATTTTCTAAGCAATCTTTCCATCTAAATCTAAATCCTTCTTTTAGAAGAACAAAACAAAAGGTTAATTGTTTATTCGTCACCGAACATCTCCGAAAATATAAACCACTCGAAATGAAAAGGAAAATTTCACGAAAAAGAACATAATCCATATAAATACAATGATCTTATTCGTCGCCATTTTGGAGCACAGGTTTCCCCGTTTCTCTTTCGTGAAAGAAAACACGATCGAGACTAAACACGCGAGCGAGAAAATAAATCAGATTCGTACGGGACGGTAAAAAAAATACGTACCTGGAATCGTGATGACGGCCCAACGGGAACCATCGAGGATGTTCGCGATAGCGTCGAGATCCGGGTCGGTTTCCGACTTCCTGTCGGCTCTACGTCGTCTTCCTAGTCGCGGCCCGAACCACATACCGCTGCTGATATCCTGTGTCGTACGTTTTATACATTTTCCTTCGGTACACGAACCAAATTCGTTGTTCGGTGTTCTGTCATTGCTGACGCTGCTCGGTGATTCTCTACCTTCTGTTAAGAATTAAAAAAATGGGGGTTTTTTTTTTTTTTTTTTTGGGTGATATAATTTTGTATCGGTCTTGTCGGGGGATGGTATTGTTCAGGACGGGAGATATATTTTTAGCAGGGTAGAAAGATTTGAATGGGAGCTCTGGGATGTTATTGTATTTTGAGGAATTTGGGAGCTTTGGAATAGTATGTTTTTAGGAATTTGGGAGCTTTGGAATATTATATTTTTAGGAATTTGGGAGCTTTCAAATATATTTTTAGGAAGTTGGGAGCTTTCAACTACTATAATTACAGAAATTTGGGAGCTTTGGAATATTATATTTGGAGGAATTTGGGAGCTTTGGAATATTATATTTTTAGGAATTTGGGAGCTTCCAAATATATTTTTAGGAAGTTGGGAGCTTTCAACTACTATAATTACAGAAATTTGGGAGCTTTGGAATATTATATTTGGAGGAATTTGGGAGCTTTGGAATATTATATTTTTAGGAATTTGGGAGCTTTGGAATAGTATGTTTTTAGGATTTCGGGAGCTTCCAAATACTATAATTGCAGAAATTTGGGAGCCTTGGAATATTATGTTTTTAGGAATTTGGGAACTTTGGAATATTACATTTTGAGGAATTTGGGAGCTTTGGAATATTATATTTTTAGGAATTTGGGAGCTTTGAAATATATTTTTAGGAAGTTGGGAGCTTTCAACTACTATAATTACAGAAATTTGGGAGCTTTGGAATATTATATTTGGAGGAATTTGGGAGCTTTGGAATATTATATTTTTAGGAATTTGGGAGCTTTGGAATAGTATGTTTTTAGGATTTCGGGAGCTTCCAAATACTATAATTGCAGAAATTTGGGAGCCTTGGAATATTATGTTTTTAGGAATTTGGGAACTTTGGAATATTACATTTTGAGGAATTTGGGAGCTTTGGAATATTATATTTTTAGGAATTTGGGAGCTTTGAAATATATTTTTAGGAAGTTGGGAGCTTTCAACTACTATAATTACAGAAATTTGGGAGCTTTGGAATATTATATTTTTAGGAATTTGGGAGCTTTGGGGTATTATATTTTTAGGAATTTCGAAGCTCTAGGGTATTATCTTTTTACGAATTCGGGAGCTTTAAAATACTATAGCTCTAGGAATTTGGGAGCTTTGGAATATTATATTTTTAGGAATTTGGGAGCTTTCAAATACTATATTTTTAGGAACTTGGGAGGTTTCAAATACTATAATTCTAGGAATTTGGTAGCTCTGAAACACCATAATTATAGGAATTTGGGAGCTTTGAAACACTATAATTCTGGGAATTTGGGAGCTTTGAAACACTATAATTCTATGAATTTCGGAGCTTTGGAATAGTAATATTATTATAGGAATTTGGGAGCTTTGAAACGCTATAATTCTAGGAATTTGGAAGCTTTGGAATAGTATAATTATAGGAATTTGGGAGCTTTGAAACACTATAATTATAGGAATTTGGGAGCTTTGAAATACTATAATTCTAGGAATTCGAGAGCTTTGAAAAACTGTATAGTTTTAGGAATTCTGGAGCTTTCAAATATTATACGTAATTGAGGCGTTGGATGGAAGAAGGGCACATACGCCGAAATGCCGTTTCGAGATAATCGACTTCAAAGTTTTCATAATTGAATAATTTAATAAGTATCAATGCTTTTAAGTCAAATTTTTGTAAGAATGTAGTTACATGTCTTTAAAATATAATAAGCATACAAGTCGAAACGATTTAAACGATTTACGGAAAAAGGGCACATAAGCCTATGTGCCCCTCTTCCATCCAACGCCTCAATTATAGGAATTCGGGAGCTTTGAAACACTGTGATTTTAGGAATTAGGGAGCTTTTAAACACCATAATTATAGGAATTCGGGAGCTCAGAAGTACTATATTTTTAGAAATCTGCCACCCTTAAAGTACTATATCTTTGGAAACTCAGAACTATCAGAATACTATATTTTCCGAAACTCACAATCAGAGCTACCAAACTACTGTATTCTGATAAACTTAACGATTCACGAGATAAACGTACCGTATTCACCGGAAGTAGATGATACCACGAAGAGCAGACAAAGCAGGCCGCAAAGAAAAGCGGCGCGATCATGTAAAATCACTAGGAAACCGATCATCTTTTACTGAAATCCACCTTATCACGAGACTTGTCGACGAATGATGTCGATACGGTGGTAAGGTTCACCTTTTATAGGGTTGCAACAGCTACCCTTCTTTAACACCGGTTTGCTTGTATCCTTTCTTTCTCACCGACGATTTTTCTCCTATCCTTTTTCTCCGTCCCGTTCGATTTCAATCGATGGTAAACATCTAAAACCCCCGCAGAGGACAATCTTGACGTCCCACGAAAACGATTCGTCTTAATTTTCTATCCTGATCCAACCTCTTCCATACCTGATGAGTCCTGCAAGAATCAAACACCACCCCTCTGACGTCTCTGTAAACCGGAAACCATCCTACGGTCTCGATTCATCGACTCGGCTGAGAATTTACAGGAATAAAACCACCATTTGTTTTCAGCTTCTCATTTTCCTTTCTTTTTCTTGTCTTTTGGTTTTCTTTTGTTTTTTTTTGTTTTTTTCTATTCTTAGGAATTGCAAAGGTCTGGAATTTTGCGGAATTTGGAAGTTTAGAGATATTATATTCTTAGGGATTGGGAAGCTTAGAAATACTGCAATTTTAGGAATTTGGAAGCTTAGAAATATTATAATTGTAGGAATTTGGAAGCTTAGAAATAATATAAATTTTAGGAATTTGGAAACTTTGAAATACCATAATTTTAGGAATTTGGAAACTATGAAATACTGTAATTTTAGGAATTTGGATAGAGATATTATATTCTTAGAAATTTGGAAACTTTGAGATACTGTAATTTTCTGAATTTGGAAGCTTAGAAATATTATTTTCTTAGGAATTTGGAAGCTTAGTAGTATTATAATTTTAGGGATTTGGAAACTTTGAGATACTGTAATTTTCGGAATTTGGAAGCTTAGAAATACTATAATTTTAGGAATTTGGAAGCTTAGTAGTATTATAATTTTAGGGATTTGTAAACTTTGAGATACTGTAATTTTCGGAATTTGGAAGCTTAGAAATACTATAATTTTAGGAATTTGGAAGCTTAGAAATACTATAATTTTAGGAATTCGGAAACTTTGAAATACCATAATTTTAGAAATTTGGAAACTATGATATACTGTAATTTTAGGAATTTGAAAGCTTAGAAATACTATAATTTTAGGAATTTGGAAGCTTAGAAATATTATATTTGGAATTTGGAAATACCATAATTTTAGGAATTTGAAAGCCTAGAAATGTTTATATTCTTGGCAACTTGGAAGCTTAGTAGTATTATAATTCTAAAGATTTGGAAGCTTATTGTTAGTAGTATTATAATTTTAGGAATTTGTAAACATAGGAATACTATATTCTTAGAAATTTGGAAATTTCAAAGTTCTATATGTTTAGAAATCTGAAACCTTAAAAATACTATCATACAATTTTAGAAATTAAAAGCTTTCAGATATTAAATTCTTAAGAATTTCCAAATTTCATAATACCATATTTTTCGAACTTCGCAACCTTCAAAACATTACAATTAAAAAAATCCGAAAGCTCAAAAATACCATTAATAAAAACAAAATTAATTCATCCCATTCCCAGTTAAAGAGAACCCTCCCTCGTGTTTCAAACCAAACATTCTCAACAACATCAGAAACATTCATCACCGATCAATGATTATCCAAAGAAGAAAAAAACAAAAAACTTTATCAAACGTAGACAAATGTCTGTCAAAAACAACTTGGAAGATTTCGATTTTAAACGAAAAGGAAAATAAAGTTGGTAATCATTGGAGCAACCCTCAGCTTTTTTCCGTCGATGCGAAACACAGAGGGTGGTTCCGTCGGGACAATCTGTTCTCGATTAAGCCTGTCAATTAACCAATTCAATTTCGGGATCGACGAGATCCTAGCGCATTAAATCTTCCACCATCTCTCGTATAAAAGGTCCGACTGTGCTCTCTGATCGAATCATTTATTTCTTGATCGTCGAACGACGCGTGTCGTTTTAATCCATAGCCAAACTGACGTCAATCGAACAAGAGATCGAATATAAATCTCTGCACCTTATTTTCAAACTGTTCGATTAATTACACGTGGAATTTCATTTCGATAATATCATATCAATACCTCTAAATTGATTAACCCTTCCTTCGATCTCCAATTCCGAAATTCCACGCGATCCCTTCAGAATTCTATTTCTCCTTCCTTCGCAATTCCGAAAAAAAAAAAACATGATACGTTAATCGAGAATCGCTCGCAAACGCGAGCCGTAGAACACGTTTGCCGATTTCAGCAACAAGTATTCACTATTCACGTATTTATGTGGCTAAAATAATATAATAGTGCCAATCGACTACGCTGTTCCGATAAACAAACAGTCATCTTCGAATCCCTAATTAACGTCTCGATTTTCAACCTAACAATAATTGCTGTCGCTTGTAATTAGAATTATTATACATACATCAACGTTGGATATTGTTTGGACAAATGTTCGTTCCGACGAAACGAGTCGAGAGCGGAAGAGGAATTTAAGAGAGAGAGATGTGTGGCAAGGGTTGGAGGAGAATTGAAAACGGCACGTGCTACCCTGGCAGGAGGGTGTTGAACACGAGGAAGGTGAATTTGGTAGCGGTTTCGTAAACTCTTCCTTTGACGAAGCCCAGAACACCTACGGGATCGACGATATAAACACTCCGCCACCTAAGGAACTCGGTTATTCTCGGTAGCAGCGAACGGATCGTTGTTTCCTTCTTCAGAATCTTACAAAAACGTGATACGCCTTCGTTTCGGTGTATCGTAGGTTTTGTACACTTTCCTTTTCGGTGTAGGAAACAAATTCTGCTGACGCTGTTCGACGATTCTCTAACTTCTGTTCAGAATTAAAAATGAGGAGTGTGATTTTTGTTTTCCTTTTCTGTGATATAATTTTGTATCGATCTTTTCGGGGGATGGGTGTTGTTCAGGACGAGGTTCGATTCGAAAAGGGAAAGGAGGTGGATATATATATTTTTTTAAGAGGGTAGAAAGTTTTGAATGGGAGCTTTTAGGAATTTGGGAGCTTCGTGAAAAATATAACAATATTTTTTAGGAATTTGGGAGCTTTGAAATATATTTTTAGGAATTTGGGAACTTTGGAGTATTATTTTTTTAGGAATTTTGGAGCTTTAAAATACTATAATTATTATAGGAATTTGGGAGCTTAGAAATACTATATTTTTAGGAAATTTGGGAGCTTTCAAATACTATAACTCTAGGAATTTGGGAGCTTTGGAATAGTATAATTATAGGAATTTGGGAGCTTTGAAATACTATAATTATAGAAATTTGGGAACTTTTGAGTATTATATTTTTAGGAATTTGGAAGCTTGCAAATACTATAATTATAGAAATTTGGGAGCTTTGGAATATTATATTTTTAGGAAATTGGAAGCTTTTGAATAGTATATTTTTAGGAATTTGGGAGCTTTGGAATATTATATTTTTAGGAATTTGGAAACTTTCAAATACTATAATAAATTATAGAAAGGGGCTTTGAAATTCTATAATTCTAGGAATTTGGGAGATTTGGAATACTATAATTCTAGGAATTTGGGAGCTTTGGAATATTATATTTTTAGGAATTTGGAAACTTTCAAATACTATAATAAATTATAGAAAGGGGCTTTGAAATTCTATAATTCTAGGAATTTGGGAGCTTTGGAATACTATAATTATAGGAATTTGGAAGCTTGCAAATACTATAATTATAGAAATTTGGGAGCTTTGGAATAGTATATTTTTAGGAATGTGGAAGCTTTCAAATACTATAATTATAGGAATTTGGGCGCTTTGGAATATTATAGTTTTAGGAATTTTGAAGCTTTAAAACCCTATAATTCTAGGAATTCGGGAGCTTTAAGATATTATAATTATAGGAATTTGGAAGCTTGCAAATACTATAATTCTTGGAATTTGGGAGCTTTGAAATTACAAGAATCTATAATCCCCGTTGAGCACTACAACTACCGACGTTTTATTATCGTATACAGTAGATCTTTGTCCCGCTAACAATTAACGAATATACTTACATAATTTAAGAAACCCTCGATCGTTTCACCTTCTTCGATAGATTTAATCTTAAAAATAATATTACATTTGTTATTTATTAATTTTTTCATTTAAAATAAGAAACATTCGACCAATCATTTTGTCTGCTTCGACAGGGTTCTTTAGTGTTAAGAATAATATTAGATTTGTCACTTTACGGTATTAATATTGCGACGACGCAGAAACAGATGGAAGAGGAAATACAGATCGAAGGGGAATAGAAATTGACGGTATAGCCATGACTTCATCCGATCGATCACCATCAAGAGTGTAGATCGCAGATCGAGATTAATTTTACTCTTAAATCACTTATCAAATTAATTGTCTACGATTTCCTTTACGTTACCTGATTGAAACAATCCTTTCTTCAACCAATTTATACAAATATACAGGGTGTCCCGCGAACTTACGGTCAACCGATTACAAGATCATTATACATGTAAAAATGAGTCGAAAAAAAAAAAAGAAAAAAGAAAAAAGATAAAAGAATAAAATTTTTTCCTCCGAGTCTTCGGTTTCGAGAAAATCGAAACCGAAAATTGACACGGTACGTGTACACTTGGTACATGTCGACTTTGTGCATCTCACTATACACTCGTGTTCTGATTCTTATTTGTATTTAAAGATTGATAGTTTTCGACTTCGATTTCCTCGAAACCGAAGACTCGGAGGAAGAAATTTTATCCTTTTTTTTTTCGACTCATTTTACATTTATAACGACCTCCTAATCGCGGGACACCCTGTATATTAACCTTGGAACGACAGTTTTATAACAATTTTCGTTTCCATGCAATCGTCCTGAAGATATCCAAAGGAAAATGAACAAACAATTGTTATTAATTAAAAAATATTAAATTTATTAAGTTTTTAATATGTACATAGTACAATATAGAAAATTAATAGAAGGAATACGAATAAATACAAAATAATGAATTTAATTTTTCGAAGTTTCGATGGAAAAGTAAACTAGATCCGAAGGTGTCGAGGGTACAAAAGTGTGTTTCGGCGATTGATTTAATCGACGAAACTTCTTGCATACTTGATAAACGTCAGAGAAGGAAAAAGGCTTGGTTACGTGGGAATATTTGAGGGGACCGCATACCAAATGTGTATAACGCGAGTAAAGAGAAGAAAAGGAAAGGAAAGAAAGACCGAAAGAAAAAAGGTATGAAGCGAACGTTTGTTTGCTTTGACAAGTATCGAAGGTCCGTGTACGAGATGTCTAAGTACGGAGCAATAACTCGGCCACTTGGCCCGTTTGGAAGAAAAAAAAAACCCTTCTTTCTTCTCGCATGTGTCGTTCTGTCCGAGTTAATTGGTCCAACAAGTCGATGGTCTTCCTCTTCGACAATCGGGAAATTGTAGATTTTATTTGAACGACAACAACGATCAGGCTACGTTTCGAAAGTTGTCAATGTGTATTGTTGAAATTATTGATTGTTGCTGGGTAAAATGTGATCCAAAATTAGGAATAATGTAATAATAGTTGAAATAGTAGGAATGGAATAGAATAGAAAATTAAATTTAATATTTCTACTGTTTTAGCGATGGGTTATCCAAGGGTTGAAGATAATTTTTGTAATTTTTGTAATTATTTGGCTGGGTTGAGTTAGCAGGGATTAATTTTCTAATCATACGTTTCGAATTATAAGCGTAACTTTAATAACATATCGCAATTATTTAGCTCGGTTACCAGGGATTCATTTTTCTAATCTTAATTTTCTATATCGCAATTATTTGGCCTAGGTTAATAAAATTAATGTTCTAATTTTTCATTTCATCAAATTCCTTAATTTCGAAATGTAAGAACTCAATTATTTGGCTCGGTTGAGTTACCAGGGATTAATTTTCTAATTTTACGTTTCTAATTACCCAATTTCGAATTATAAGCGTAACTTTAATAAGATGTCGCAATTATTTAGCTCGGTTAAGGTACTAGGGATTAATTTTCTAATCTTGCGTTTCGAATTATAAGCGTAAGTTTAATAACATATCGTAATTATTTGGCCTAGGTTAATAAAAATTAATTTTCTTCTAATCTTACGTTTCTAATTACCCAATTTCGAATTATTAGCGTAACTTTAATAACGTTATCGCAGTTATTTGGCTCGATTACCATAGGGATTAATTTTCTAATCTTAATTTTCTATATCGCAATTATTTGGCCTAGGCATAGGTTAAAAAAATTAAGTCTCTAATTTTTCATTTCAAATTTCCCAATTTCGAATATTATAAGAACTCGATTATTTGACTCGGTTACCAGAGATTCATTTTCTAATCTTGCGTTTCGAATTATAAGCGTAACTTTAATAATATATCGCGATTGTTCGACTCTGCTAATTTCCTAATTCCCCAATTTCGAATTACAAGCATACTGTAATAATATATCGCAATTGTTTGACTCTGTTAATTGTCTAATGCGTCACTGTAAGAATATATCGCAACTGTTTGACTCTGTTAATTTTCTAATTCCCCAATTTCGAATTATAAGCGTAACTTTAATAAGATATCGCAATTACTTAGCTCGGTTAAAGTACTAATAATTAATTTTCTAATCTTAAGTTTCAAATTATAAACGACACTGTAACAATATATCGTTGTTATTTGTCTACGTTAACTTAACAGGGATTGATTTTCTAATCCAGTGATTTATATCCCCTAATTTCGAATTACCCGCGTAAATTAACTCGGTTCGATTGCAAAGGAAAGGAGGAACAGTGGTATGCTATGCTTGGGACTTGTAACGCTACAAATCTCCCTTCAAATTGTTTATCCTTCCAAACTACTGTGCTTTCGTAAACAATACTGTGCTTTCTGGAGATGGTTCACGTCTCATGATCGAATTTAGTATCCTGCAAATAGTGAACGGGAACACTTGTTGCGGCACGAATGATTTTCCTATCGAATTTAATCACATTAATCCAAAAAATCCTCTGTACACATTATTTTCCTATTTTGGTTCTTCGAGTAAAATACTTATCTTATCAATTCTAATCAATATCCATAATTAACTCTAAAATACTTTCCTACCGAATTTAACCCGTTAACTGTGGATTATTATAATTCAGAATTTTGAGTACCCAACACGACGGTTTCCAATTAAGTAATTTAACAAACTATTACCGCACAAAATCCTCTGTACGCTGGAATTTGGATCCTTCGAGTAAAATACTTATCTTATCAATTATAATCAATATCCATAATTAACTCTAAAATACTTTCCTACCGAATTTAACCCATTAACTGTGAATTATTATAATTCAGAATTTCGAGTACCCAACACGACGGTTTCCAATTAAGTAATTTAACAAATTAAGCAGTTAAAGGGTTACCGCACAAAATCCTCTGTACACATCATTTTCCTATGGAATTTGGGTCCTTCAAGTATAATACTTATCTTATTAATTATAATTAACTCTAAAATACTTTCCTACCGAATTCAACCCATTAACTGTGAATTATTATAATTCAGAATTTCGAGTAACCTAACACGACGGTTTCCAATTAATTAATTTAACAAACTATGGAAACTCAAGTGTCATCGTAGCAGTTAAAGGGTTACCGCACAAAATCCTCTGTACGCTGGAATTTGGGTTCTTCGAGTAAAATACTTGTCTTATCAATTATAATCAATATCCATAATTAACTCTAAAATACTTTCCTACCGAATTCAATCCATTAACTGTGAATTATTATAATTCAAAATTTCGAGTACCTAACACGACGGTTTCCAATTAAGTAATTTAACAAATTTCTATGGAAATTCAAGCGTACGCACAAGATCCTCTGTCATTCATCTTACTTTTTTATTATTCATCCGCTTCAAATAGAACGCTTACAACATCAATTAAAATTAATATCCACAAATCCTAACCGTGAAATATTCATTATCAAACGACAAATGGGACAAGATCGAACGCGTTCCCTTCTTATCATTAACAAGGAGTAGAGTTACCGAGTAAACAAAAATCGAACGTGTTCATCGCGAACTTATCGAGTCGATTAAACAATGGGAACGAACCGTCGTGGACAGAGATGTCTTCGAGAGTTCCCCTAAATATTTAGTCTCCATCGATCGTCGGACGAGTAATCGTTTATTTTATCATCCAGCTAAGTGATCCACCGTCGAACGATGACGACTGTGATGACACGAAACGACGATTCGACTGTTGTCACGTGTCCTTGGTAAAAATTCCTCAAAATAGAAAATCAACAAAGAAACTTATAGAAACTAACACTTGCCCTAGATTTCTTATTTCCTTTTTCTTTCTTTTCTTACGTGATAATTTTGTCATTCGTTCTTTATTTTATTTCCGATTTACAAATAAATGGAAATCGAACGTTTTCGATTCGACAGATAAGCGAAGAAACCTTGTTGGACGAACGATTTGTTAATTCGATGACGAGAAGGTGATGGTATTAAAAAATAGTTATTAAACAGCCACGTGGAAGCGAGACGGAACGAAGGTTGAGCGAGGATTAAGAGATCAAGTACCGGCGCCAGGATATCCAGGGAATCCGAAACCGTCGCCTTCCGAACAATGCTTTCTCAGCGTGTAAGCCGAGCAAAACACGGTTTCCATACGACAGGAAAATCCTGAAGTCCTAGAAACAAGAACCGTTTTCACAAATTATGAAGATGACGTTATCAAACGTCATCGTGTCCTTCTTTTTTCGAAATCCCTTTTAACCCTAGGATGCATAACGTGGGTATTTTATACCCACGTGAATATTTACTTTTAGATTTCTTTCTAGTACAAGGATATAATTCCATATGGCTTTGTGTATTCCTCCTTTAAGAATTCATGTATACCTATCACAATGAGTTGTTTAGCTCATTAATAGAATAATTTTTATATTGATAGAATGTAGAAAATTTTTAATTTTGCGCCGTCTCCGAAATATATATTAAAATTATTTCGTCCTTTTTAGTGCATTTCGAAGTCGGTTGTATTTTTTTTCAAAAATTTTTTTATTTCACATTTTTTAGTGGCCATCGGAGCATTCCTTGAAGAGTTCAACAAAGGGGTGGGAAGGGAAGGGCAGGGAAGGGCGGGGTAGTGAAAGGAAGGGCAGGGAAGTGAAGGGAATGTTGCAAATGGGATCATCGTGGAAACATCTCCGGCCGCAAAATGTAATACTAGGCTTCATCGATATCAGGCCGAGTAAACGTGAAATACCACGTTTTTTGCGATAAAAGTGGGAAAAAATGAAAAAATCCAAAATGGTTTTTTTACGGGACCAACTGTTGGTCATACTCAACAAGATGCAAAAGGTTTCGTTCCGATTGGTCCATCCATCTTGGAGTAATCGACGACCATACACAACGGGGACGAAATCGTACGCTTTTTTGCAATAAAAAAGGGGCAAGCGGTGGTGAAATGCAACATTTTTTTTTTACGGGACCAACTGGGAGTCATACCCTACAAGATGGAAAAGGTTTGATTCCGATTGGTCCATCCATCTCGGCGTAATCGACGAACATACATTAAAAAAAAAAAAAAAAATTAACATACATGTCGAATTGAGTAACCTCCTCCTTTTCGAAGTCGGTTAAAAAAAAGAAGTGGAAATTCAAATTTTAATTTAACAAAACGTATTGTGGAAGACGTTAAAAAAATTAATCGATGTACAGAAAGAGGAAAATATACCCACTAAAATCCTGACAAAGAAACGCTGTTTTATGTGCCCAAGTAAATAAAAAGATAGAAAATGTGAAAGAATTTGTGTCCAACGTAAAAAGCCGATATGTAAAGAACACAATTTATACGTGTAAAAAGTGTAATTAATAGGTATTTATATAAATATTATTCCGTATTGTTGTAATACAGCTAATACATAAATAAAAGTGTTCGCTTTATACTGTGTCAACTGCTGTGGGGGGTTTTTTTTTTCCACCCCACATATGTAAATCTGTTGAAAGCAACAATCATGCATCCTAGGGTTAAATAAGTATTTTAAATAATCGACGTTTCTATTCGAGCAATTGAAATAATTCTAAAATTAGATGTGTATCGTTCTGGAAGATTCGAGGTTTTAAGTTAAGATACTCCATTTTATTGCTAGTGACTTCTCGACAGGTCGCTGACGATATTTTTATACAAAAGTTTACAAGCAATACGATTTCTCTTAACGCTTAGGAGAACAGAATTAGAATTGACGATAATCAAGAACACGATCCTACATATATTTACCAGATAATTACATGACTAATTACAATTCTTCGTTTCTTATTTTTCATAATATGTTAATCGATACTACGGTTTAATCGGTCCTTAACCCCTTGCCGTGTCATTATTTTGGTGCGCCAGACACGGATAAATTATTTATTTATAAAGCAGGCAAATTAATTGTTAAATTATTTGTTATTCCAATAATAGTTGGATTTATATTTAAAAGTCGACTGTGCTGACAGTACCAGTCAGATTTGCAACATTTGTCACGAGTCGAACTCGTCAAAGCACGGGAAGGGGTTGAAGGGGGTTGACACGACACGTGACCGTACCGTATCCACTCGTGTCCACTACTCGAACTAAATTCGTTACGCGACTTGCTGCGTAACATCAGCGATATGGCAAAACTCGTCTGTGGGAATGAATTCGGGATTTTTCGTTTGTTGTCCTTGTACGAGGAAATTTTGGGCCGGGTGAGCATTCGTTCGAAAGAGGAAGGTGCAACGGTTGGCGCTCGATTCATTGTTTCGGTCACACAACTCTTTCAGCGAACTTAACAACACTCGGATTCTGCGGGTGTTTCAGTCGATTTTTGCTCTACTTTGGACACTCGTGTTATCAGATGTTAACGTTATCTCGTTGAACCACGAATCCAGCGCCAAGCGTTGCATCTTCCTCTTTCGAACGAGTCCTCACACAGCTCAAAATTCACTCGTATAAGGACAGCAAAGGAAAAATGCCAACATTGTGTCGGTATACAGCGTGTCTACCCCCTTAACTGTATTTTATCCGATTAGTAAACGAAAGTATCATATCGGAATATTAACGCTGAACGTTGAATAGCATTTTAGATTTAACTTCTACTATAGATATAACTTCTGATTTGAAATCGAAGGATCGAACAAATATTTTTATTTTTGTAAGTGAAATAATGTTGAAAAGTGTCGTTTGACTCCGTTTTGGTGTCTGACGGTTAATAGGAAACGAAGACAATGCCGAGGACTAATTAAATATACTAATTATTATCGATTAAGAAACAAGACACTTCTTATGTACACTCGTAAACGCGTATTTACAAAAACGATCGCTTGGGATTCTTTCTTTTTTTTTCATTTTTACACCTGTTTCCATGAAAAAGAACAAAAGGAGATAAATTGTAACGGGTCGTTCGGAAAAGTGGACGAAATTGATTAGGAGAAAGATTGAAATCTTGATTGATCGATGATATTGTGTGTCTCGAACGGGAGTTAACGGAGGGAATTGATAGATGGAAATCGGTGATTTTTATTGCATCTGGTTGGTGGGTGATTCCTGTTTCAATTCGAGGGCCCACATATGTTGAGGCCATCCGGTTCTTCCTTTGCTCTTCGACGATTCCTCGCTGGCGAGGCTCGATGTGGCGTGCAAACACGACTCGTTCTGTAATCAAATAAATAGTAATCGTTAAATACATTATGGTTTTTGATGAAAACTTTTTGTTATTATTAACTGTGTTTGGGAAGATTCGAGTATAGTGATTTAAAATAGGTAGGCATTGCTGCAATTTAATTTATTATATTATAGTAAAATTTATTTATTAATTTGAAGTACTCTGAAATTTGAAGTAAAGAGTAATTGGAAATTGCTGCAATTTAATTTCTTATATTTAGCAAAAATTATTTAGTATTACTCGGTAGGTTTCATAGAAATTTGAGTATTGTGGCTTAAAGTAGATAGCCAGTGGATATTGTTGTAATTTAATTTATTATATTATAGTAAAATTATTATTATTATTACTTGCTACGTTTCATAGAAATTTGAAGTGAAGAGTAATTGGAAATTGCTGCAATTTAATTTGCAATATTTAGTAAAACTTAAGTAAGTAAAAGTGGATAATAATATAGAAATACTTTGCTATAATCTAATTTACTATATTTAGGAAAAATTATTATTATTATTACTTGCTACGTTTCATAGAAATTTGAAGTAAAGAGCAATTAGAAATTGCTGCAATTTAATATCTCATATTTAGCAAAAGTTATTATTATTATTACTCGCTACGTTTCATAGAAATTTGAGTATTGTGACTTAAAGTAGGTAGCCATTGGAAATTGTTGCAATTTTATTTATTATATTTAGGAAAAATTATTATCGTTATTACTTGCTACGTTTCATAGAAATTTGAAGTGAAGAGTAATAATTGGAAATTGCTGCAATTTAATTTGCAATATTTAGTAAAACTTAAGTAAGTAAAAGTGGATAATAATATAGAAATACTTTGCTATAATCTAATTTACTATATTTAGGAAAAATTATTATTATTATTACTCGCTACGTTTCACAGAAATTTGAAGTAAAGAGCGATTAGAAATTGCTGCAATTTAATTTATTATATTTAGGAAAAATTATTATTATTATTACTCGCTAGGTTTCACAGAAATCTGAAGTAAAGAGCAATTAGAAATTGCTGCAATTTAATTTACAATATTTAGTAAAACTTAAGTAAGTAAAAGTGTATAATAATATAGAAATACTTTGCCACAATCTAATTTACCGTATTTGATAAAAATTCATTATGATTCACAATATTTAATAAAATTTGAGTGATTTATAAAACAGTACCGTAGTTAAGAAAATTTATCATAATTATATATACAGAAATTACACATATATCCTTCGATATTTTTAAATTTTAATAAATTTTCATAATATTCATGATAGAACTGGAAGAAAGTCTAAACGTTTGGGATAAAATTTTAAGTATAATAATTTAATAAAGAGATCGAATTAGAAGGTTGACGACCTGAGGAAGAAATAAGAAAAATTCACCCTGGGTGGCGAGGAAATACAGAAAACCACAAACTGTAGGGTCTGATGGAAACGAATGGTCCTAAAAAGTGAAATTTCAAATGTAATAATCTGAAAACCATGCGATACCTGCCGATCCAACCGCGATCCATTTCCTTCATCGTTTTAACGACAAAAAATTCTTTCCTCCCTCGTCCATTATATTCCTGCTCGATACGCCTTTAAAATGGAATTTTGAAAATATTGTTAATTCTACTCTCGTTTCGCAATTTCATTTCTTATCATTTTTAAACGCTTCCAAAAATAAACCATTCACCCCACAAGTAATTAACTTACGATTCGAAGGAATAAAGAATCTAGTTTATATTACATTTGACAGTTTTATCGTGAAAAAGTGTTCACCACAGATTTATTTATGTTTCGTTTCAATTTCTCAGCTACAAGAAACATTCTTTTCTTTCTCTTTTTTTCTCTCTGTCTCTCTGTCACAACACGACGGGAACGAATATCCTCGATTCCTCGAGAACTTCGTGGTACGATGACGAGTTTAAGACACAGACCCAATTAAAAAGAAAGGACCGATGTTTACTCGATCGTTACGCTTACGAAAGTGTTCCGAGAGAGAGAGAGAGATTCAGGAAAGTCCACGTTCATACACTGGGTGAGAAAAGTATGTGGACAACCTTTTAAAACACAATTCCCTCTTTTGAAATTGGAGGAAATGACTTGAACTTTTTTATTCTTGAGTAGGGGGGTAAAGTTATCATTTTGCCGGTTTGGAATTTGTTTAGAAATTACAGGCCTTCGATTTTTGCATTTTTTCCCCATTTTGGCGAAAACGGGCTTCACTTATGAATTTTTTATCTGAGAAACTGTTCGTCCGATCGAGCTACTTGATGCGAAGCGCTGGCAACGGTGTATCGATTCAAAAGGGTCATATTTTGAAGACTATTAAATCTATGTATGGGTAGTTTAACCCTGTCGAATACAAAGAAAAAGTGTCTTAAAAAAGTTACAACAGAATCAATTTACGGTAAAATCTTGAACGAACACTCGTCGCAGGCTGTTAACACGTTGACTGCCACGGGGGTCACCGGTGACCGGCAGCCGAAATTTTGTACAGTCAAATAATTACCAACAGAAATGATCAAATAAACCACGGATAGCGTTAACATTCAGCTAATAACTGCTAGCTATCGAATTGAAAAGTTAAATTTGAAAATTAGTTGATTGTATTGTTAATAATTCGGATTTCAACGTGTCTGATTACACACGTCCGTTTTCACTGTGGCAGTCAATGTGTTAAATTCCAAAATTTCCAAATTTCCAACTTTCCAAATTTCACATTTCTACATTTTAAATTTCCAAATTTCAAATTTCTAAATTTCAAATTTCCAAATTTCAAATTTCTAAATTTCAAATTTCCAAATTTCAAATTTCTAAATTTCAAATTTCCAAATTTCCAAATTTCGAATTTTCAAATGTCAAAGTTCTAAATTTCAAATTTCCAACTTTCCAAATCTCAAATTTCTAAATTTCGAATTTTCAAATCTCAAAGTTCTAAATTTCAAATTTCCATCTTTCCAAATTTCAAATTTCTACGTTTTAAATTTCCAAATTTCAAATTTCTAAATTTCAAATTTACAAATTTCCAAATATCAGATTTCTAAATTTCAAATTTTCAAATTTCCAAATTTCGAATTTTCAGATGTCAAAGTTCTAAATTCCAAATTTCCAACTTTTCAAATCTCAAAGTTCTAAATTTCAAATTTCCATCTTTCTAAATTTCAAATTTCTACATTTTAAATTTCCAAATTTCAAATTTCTAAAATTCTAAATTTCTAAATTTCAAATTTCCAAATTTCCAATTTCTAAATTTCAAATTTCCAACTTTCCAAATCTCAAATTTCTAAATTTCAAATTTCCAAATTTCGAATTTTCAAATCTCAAATTTCCAACATTTCCAAATTTTAACACGTTGACTGCCAAGGGGGTCACCTGTGACCGGCACCCGAAATTTTGTACAATCAAATAATTACCAACAGAAATGATAAAATAAACCACGGATAGCTAGCTATCGAATTGAAAGGTTAAATTTGAAAATTAGTTCATTATATTCTTAATAATTACAATTTCAACGTGTCTGACTACCCACGACCATTTCCACTGTACCACTCAACGTGTTAAAAAACCGACAGAAAAACCAACCTGACTCGCCTGAACCGTCTTGTTCCTTCTCCCGCTGGACAGGATTTCCGCCCTGAACGTCTGCGGCTCCTCTCCCTCGTCGCTCTCCAACACCGCCATCAAATAACCAATATAAGAAGCGGCCAACCTCAACGTCTTGATCTTCGACAATTTCGTGTCGGCTGGAACGTTCGGTATGCAATCCCTTAGATCGGCGAACGCGTTGTTTATGCTCTGAGTTCGTCTACGTTCCTTCTTATTAGCCGTGTTTCTTCTTTTCGGTCGGATCACCACGCCACCGTCCCTGTTCCCTTGTCTCAGATGTTGCGGAAGAGAAACGTCGATCTGTTCGATCGTACCGATCGTCGAGTAATTATTACCGTCCCTTCTATGATTTTGTTGCTGTTGTTGTTGATGATGCAGATGATGATGATGATGATGATGATGATGAAGAGGCTCTTGTTGAGGTGGATACATTAAATTCGAGTAATGCTGATTGACAGATGGATGAGGATATTGTTGCAAGGGCGAGTAACCGGTCTCCTGGACACCGATCTCCTCGATCAAGGGTGGAGTCGAGGCGGTAGGACTTCCCGCGCCGGAACTACCCCCGGAGATCCCGGAATCCGCGCCCCAATACGTCGATTGGCTATCCGCGTCGGGTACGTTCACTGCGCCTGAAGACAGAAAAATGGTCGGTGGATTATTCTCCCAGTCGAGATTTAATCCTTTGCGGTCGAGACATTTTTCGATACAGATCTAGTTCGCTTTTCCAGCGAAACTTCCGAAAATCAAACACGTTATTTGAAACGAAAAGAGTTGGAGTTCCTTTCGTTAATTTCCTATATTTTAATAGAAATAAAGTTTAAATTTCACATTTCAAAATACTCTAGTCAATTAAATAGGTCGCCTCAGAGGGGACAGCAGAGTGCAAAGGCTTAATCTACAGTGGGTGATGAAAATTCACCCTTTGGAAAGTTTGTAGTTTGGCTACTTCGAGCACGCACGGTGGATAGGAGAAAAAGGGAACAAAGTGAAAACAGCGCAATACTGATCGATACTAGATTTCTACATATATTTAATATTTAGAGACATAGACTACGGAAGCTCTCGATCAACTGTGGCAACGCCATAGGTGGGCGACGGTTAGAACGAAAGACGAAAGGTCCAGTGTCGTGCCTTTAGAAAAATAGGGACCGGGAGGACACCGATTACAAGAAAATTATATTCACTATTTTGGAAGTTAAGTGTTACGAATGCTAATGAATCTATATTAGTATAAATAAAAGTTGAATTTCGCGTTTCAAAATATCCTGGGAAATTATATATGTTCCTACAGAGACACCATTCGAATGCGAAAGGGTTGAACCTTTGCACTGGAAATATTTTTGGACGTAATCGGGTCCGGATGAAAAGTGTTGGAAATATTTGAGAATCTGTTGATTTTTATTCCCTTCTTTAATTGTCTATATTTTGATACGGGTGATACTGAAATGTCGCATTTAACATTTTATATACCGGAAGCCTATTTACGTTTGACTATTATTTCTTTCGTCTGTAACACTGTTGAAATAATGAAAGTGAAGCGTGCTACGATCGAGAATAAATGGAAAATACCAATTACCATGAAATTATAAAATAGAAGGGCTTAATTTTCTGAATGAGATATGGTGACTCAGAGGCACCACTCGAGTGCAAAAGTACGGTTTCTTTGGATCTTAACCCCTTGCCGTGCCATTATTTCGGTAACTGCGTCAGACACGAATTAATATTTCTTGGTACAGTATTCAAAGAAAGTAGGAAAATTGAAATGTTACATGCAATTTACGTTTAACGATAGTTTGTTATCTTAATTATAAATAGTCAACTGTATTTGAGCAGCAAACTGCGTCACGAGTCAGACTCGTCAAAGCAACGGGAAGGGGGTTAACACTTCTTGATTTCTTATTTAGAATTGTAAAATTGATTATGGTATTGTTCATAATCCTTTATTTATTTCGCTTTCTGTTTTAGGTTCGATTTAAAAGTAAGGATTCATTGAACGTCGGTAGTTCTAGCGTTAACATAAAGGTACGGAATTTAAGTATATTTTGATATTCATAAGAAATTATTCATTTGTGTTACAACCGATCGTTCGATGTCGTTTTGCTGGATTATTATTTATTTTAGTTCTGTTGAATATCACCGTATTATTCGAAGGATGTCAGTTGCTTTGTAATAGAAAAAGGTACCATTGTAAATGTTCCTCGTCAAAATTTAAATCAGGGATTCGCCACCTTTTTATCGACCCCCTTACATTTGTACCCGACTTCGAAAAAGATGGAGGTTACTCAATTCGACATGTATATTGATTTTTGTTTATGTATGTTCGCCGTTTACGCCGAGATGGATGGACCAATCCGAACGAAACCTTTTTCTTCTTGTAGGTTATGACCCCCACTAGAAACGGGATAAAACACATTTTTAACCGACTTCGAAAAAGAAGGAGGTTACTCAATTCGACATGTATATATATATATTTTTTTTTTTTTTTTTTTATGTATGTGCCCCGATTACGCCGAGATGGATGGACCAATCGGAACCAAACCTTTTGCATCTTGTAGGGTATGACTCCCAGTTGGTCCCGTAAAAAAAAAAATGTTGCATTTCACCACCGCTTGCCACCTTTTTATTGCAAAAAAGCGTACGATTTCGTCCGCGTTGTGTATGGTCATCGATTACTCCAAGGTCCAAGATGGATGGACCAATCGGAACGAAACCTTTAGCATCTTATAGAGTATGACCAACAGTTGGTCCCGTAAAAAAAACCCGGTTCGGATTTCTACATTTTTTCCGCTTTTATCGCAAAAAACGTGCTATTTCACGTATATTCGGCCTGATATCGATGAAGCCTAGTATTACATTTTGCGGCCGGATATGTTTCCACGATGATCCCATTTGCAACATTCCCTGCCCTTCCCTGCCCTTCTCTTCCCATCCCTTTATTGAACTTTTCAAGGAATGCTCCAATCGCCACTAAAAAATGTGAAATAAAAAAATTTTTGGAAAAAAAAATACAACCGACTTCGGAATGCACTGAAAAGAATGAAATAATTTTAATTTATATTTCGGAGACGGCGCAAAATTACAAATTTTCTACATTTAAACTTGCCAGAATTCTTGAACCCTTTTATTCTTTTCAGTGCATTCCGAAGTCGGTTGTATTTTTTTTTTTGCAAAAATTATTCTCTGAAGATAACAATTAATTTGTCTGAGAATATGAACGGAAAGTTAGAAAAAAGTTAGAAAATTACGTTCATGTTTTATTATTTTTCTACCGTTTCCATTTTCATTCGATTTCAATTAATGCGGTGGTTGTGATTGATGTATCGAACAAATATTTTTAATATTTGATAACGTAACAACTTTTCAATTTTAATCACTTAAATGTAATCACAATACAATCATATTTATATCATATTAAAACTGAAATAAATTGTCTACGATACAATATTTAGTTTAAGCGTCCTAAGATTAATAAAACCTATATCATTATGTGAAAATTTTAAAACCTACAAATTTGTAAACTTTCATAAACCCCCAAGGGGTCCACCTGGACTCCGTTGCGAATCCCTGCTTTAAATGATCCTAAATTTCAAAGTGTTCATAATAATTTCATCACCCACTGTACATCCCTTCGATACACTATTCATTTACCAGGTTATTAGCTTTCTGTGCGTAGAACTACCCTATTTTCACAATACACCCGTACCTCGCTTTACGTCCTAGATACGTTCCGCTAAAGTTCACTTCAATTATTTTAGTAAATCGAAAAAGTGCTATTTCTAATCAGCCAACTGATTCTTTCCTTTTAATCGAACGTGCCGTCGAACACCACTCACCGTATGGTAATTGCGTGACATAGTTGTAGGGTTGATGCCATTGCGGATAATAATCCGGCTGCGTCTCGTAGCCCCCCAACATCGCACTCCCTATTGCCACCAAAACAAAAAAACAACCTTCACGAAACGATCCACCGATCCACCATACGATTCAACCGATTCAACCGATTGCACCGTTCACCAGAAACCAGAGAACTTCTTCAGCTAGCACACGCCAGGTTTGCAATCATGGCAAATAATCTTCGCCGGACAGACGACAATAATTCACCTCGTCCAATAACCAACCGAACATTCGAACGCTCTTCCCCGATGTCGGGGTTGGTTCGAGTTGGAACTTCAACGACCGAATTCAACCCTTATTCTTTGGAAGATCGTGAAATCTTCGTCCAACTTTTAGGTAACCGGATTTCTTGCTGGCGGCTGGTTTCCGTGGTCGCGAAGGGGATGCAACGGACACGAGTTTCCGGATGCAGTCGAACTGGCACTGAAGATGAAGGGAGATTTGGACCAAAGTTTCCGAGGCGCATCCGATCCGGTGGGTGTAGACACGAGAAGCGGATAGGCGGGGCCGAGTTTCGTTTACGCCCATGCGGACTTTTTCTTTTTTCCCCTCTGTTCAATTAGTGAATTGAAAGGGAGGGGGGTGGGAGGGGGGAATGAACGAGAGGGGTGATGATTTAGGACAGCAGAGGAACATCCACGTTTTTATTCGCGACGTTGTCGATATTACTCGTGCGATTATAATTTCTTCGCGGTGTTCTTTTATTTTTTTAACTTTGAAAATAATCCCTCGATGGGATATCGAATATTTTTTTCTTGGTTTTTAATTTTAGTGTGATTTGTGGGGGAAGGGGGAGGGTGGGGTGGCTGTTATGATGTTGGAGTATGAAAAAATTTATTTACAATATATTTATTCCAGTAGATAATTTTCATGGTTATTTTATAATACAATATCTTGACGCGATTTAGGCAACTTTTCGATGCCACTTTTTTGAAAAAGGTATCCAAGCGTTCGTTTCTTTTCAGTTTACCTAATATTAATTTTTTTTTAATTTTAAAAACTGATCGATACTTCCGGCGGTTCAAATTTACTGAATAGTGGGGGAGTCCAGGGGGGAATTATTATAATATTTGAAATTAATCGATTTGATTGTTACGAAATTCGTGGCAAATTTCCCTAGGTGACTGGGTAACTAGGTAATTAGGTAATTATATGTAAATTTCCCTAGGTGACTGTAAGGGTGTTTAGGTAATTATAAGTCAACTTTCCTAGATAACTAGGTGGCTACAGATAATTTTCCTTGGGTAACTGGATAATTGAGTAACTTCTACGGGCAATTAAATAGCTAGCTAATTATTCACAAAATTTTCCCTAGGAAATTCGATAATTCGGTACCTAAGTAACTAGGTAACTAGGTAATTATATGCAAGTTTCCCTAGGTAACTAGATAATTAGGTAATTATATGCAAGTTTCCCTAGGTGACTGGGACAACTATTAGAAAATTTCCCTAGGTAACTGTGTGACTAGGTAATGATAAATCAATTTCCATAGATAACTAGGTAGCTACAGATAATTTTCCTTGGGTAACTGGATAATTAAGTAGCTTCCCTAGGAAGGTAAAATTTTCCCTAGGAAATTCGATAATTAAGTACCTAAGTAACTAGGTAACTATGTAATTATGGACAAATTTCACTAGTAAACTAGATGACCAGGTAACTACGGGCCAATTTTCCTAGTATAACTAGGAAACTAGCTGATTATAAATATGTTCCCCAAGGAACTTAGTTAATTAAGTAATTATATGCAAATTTCCCTAGGTGCCTGGGACAACTATCGCAAAATTTCCCTAGGTAATTATAGAACTAGGTATCTAAATCACCAGGTAATTATAAATCAATTTTCCTAGATAACTGGCTAGCTACAAATAATGTTCCTTCACCAACTCGATAATTAAATATCTACAGCTTAATTTCCAACGAGCAACTAAATAACTAACCAACCATTAACGAAACCGATTCTACGGGGAATTATTATAATATTCAACGAACAAATTAAGAATCTTATCTTAACAGCAAAACGTCGAATGACAGACCTTTAACCCTAAAAATTATTCGAATTTCGTTGAATTTCATCCAAGAACCGTCCTATTTTCAATTCGTGGCGGGCTTTTAATCTGAAGCGTCGAGTTCCTTCGTCGAGTGGCTTTCGATAAAGCTCGCTCCCGTAATTAGAAGCAAGAAGAAAAAAAAAGAAGAAGAAGAAGAAGAAGAAGAAGAACAGCTGAAAATAGTATGTAGATGTATCGGTCAGCGCAACGAAGATCACTTTCAGCCCAGCATACAAAACGTAAGTGGTTTTATCTGGCTTTTTCCCAGGACGATGCTTCTACGAATGGCAAAAAGCATCGATCCTCTGTCACCGTGGATCACCGTCAAACTTTTTTTCATCCGTAAGCTCCGTGACCTTTATCGATTATTGTATAAATCAGAGGTGAGGGAAGCTTTTTACCATTAGAGGCCATATTTCAATTAGGCAGTAATAAAGGAGGATATTTCACTGTTGGTATTTTTATTTATTTCAGCATCTTTCAATTTTAATCAACAACTGCATATTTAAAAAATACCATTTCAAATAGAAAATTGTATTAGTAGCAGTATTTTTAAATAAATTTATTTCGTTTGAAAGAAATACGATAGAAAAGTAATAATATTAACCCTTTGCGGTCGAAGCATATTTGAAAGTAATTAAGTGGAGATAATCCTTCCAGTAAAGTTTCCAAAATCTAAAAACACTGTTTCAGAAGCAAAGTGCTTCGAATTCTCAAGAATTTATTTAGGTTTATTTCTTTCGTTAATTTTCTATATTCTGATATAAACAAAGCTTAAATTTGATATATTTAAATATTCTGGTAAATTACATATGGCGCCGCAGAGGCGCCACTCGAGCGCAAAGGGTTAAGTCGTGATCTGTATAATTGAATATTAATTAATACAAGAGTTAACTTTTATGAAGGCAGCATTAGAAACTCACGGAAGCACTTTGGAGTGCTTCGATTTTATGATTAAAATAATGAAAATTTTAACTGTTAATTGGAATCGACGATTAAATTAATTAGTTGCGAGTATGTATTCGTTTTGAAGGATTGCAATAATTAATTAATTATTAATTGTCCTTGCAATAAAAACTAATTGTCTAATTATTTTTCTTTTTGTTTTATGGAAGAAGATAACAAACGAGAATAAAATTACAATAATAGATACACATGCTTCGACTAATTAATACATACTGGTTTTTTTTTAACTTTAGTCGAAGGAATAATTTTGGGAAAAAGGTTCGATTACAACTGATTTTAATTGCGATTAATAGATGGCACGATTAAATGGTTTAGTCAAATAATTAATTGATCGAGGGGTTATAGGTTTTAAGATGGGGGATACTTAGTCATAGATGATGACTTAAATTTCGAAATTTATTAAATTAAATTACGAAATTCTGATTTCCAAGGGGATACGAAACAAAGTTCGCTAACTTCGTCATTTCAGTTTTGCCAATCTTCGGAAAATCGCAAAATCGTCCAAGAGAAACATTTAATAACCACAACGCCGTTAATTCTAATTTTCATAAGAATACCAACGAAAATTAATCGAACCGTCCACGAATCAAATTAAACTCCCCAATTTTATTCCCCTTGTTTTAGAAATGAAAATTAAAAAATTCCAATAAAGATACAATCCAAAATTGTTTAACAAAGCAAACATTATCGATTGTTGCGTTAAATTTCAAGAAATTTATGAAACAATGTTTATTGATCTACGGACAGAATGAAGAAAAATCTTTCCGTCACTTTCATGTGGACATTCTGTTTGAACCACGTAGCCAATGAATGGTTCAAAGTGAAGTTCACGACGATAAAGATGATTTAAGGATCATTTTCCAGGAACGAGTATCTTTTTCGGTAGCCAGGGTCCGTCTTTCAACCCCTTTTCAAACACGATCAAACGACCGTTCGATGACTCGTGTGCAGAACAATGTAAATGTAAAGCATCGTCGGTGTTTCTTGAAACGCGACACCCTTTTGGTCGAATTTTTATTAACCCAGATCAGGGTTACAACCAGCCACTGTGTACATTATTCGGTAACAAAAAAAAAAAGGGTTTGTTTATTATCCCAGAAGAGTCCCGATGCACGCTCCTCGAACTCCATCTTCTACCAACCTTGATCAAACTATCTTTAAAGTTTCTGATTAAGTTTATTCAAAATTACGGGTTAAAAGATTCATTTATAATAACGCGTGGAATGAAATAAAGTAAGTTTTCAAGGCGAGAAGGATGGTAAAGTTTTGCTACCATACGTTGTGAAATGATTAAATTGCAGAACTGTGGAAATAGAAGATTTGCGATATGGAACGAAGGATTTTTAAAAATTGCAAAGTTCCGAAATAGAAAATAGAAGATTTGTGATCGAAAGCTTTAATATCCTGTGATTATAAAACGAAAGGAAATGGATTTCTGAGGCAAGGAGGTTTCAAAGAGGAAACGAAGGATCGTGTGTCCTAAAATGACTAATTTCCAAATCTGCAAGGTTCCAAAATAGAAAATAGAAGAATTGCGATTAAAAGCCTTAATATCCTGCGGAACGAAGGATTTTTCAAAACTGCAAAGCTCCAAAATAGAAAACAGAAGATTTGAGATTAAAAGCCTTAATATCCTACGGAACGAAGGATTTTTCAAAATTGCAAAGTTCCAAAATGGAAAATAGAAGATTTGGGATTAAAAGCTTTAATATTTTACGGAACGAAGGATTTTTCAAAATTGCGAAGCTCCAAAATAGAAAACAGAAGATTTTTAATTAAAAGCTGTAATATCCTACGGAACGAAGGATATTTCAAAATTGCAAAGTTCAAAAATAGAAAATAGAAGATTTGCGATTAAAAGCTTTAATATCCTGTGATTAAAAACCAAGGGAAATGGATTTCTGAGGCGAAAAGGTTCCAAAAGAAGAAACGAAGGATTTTTCAAAACTGCAAAGTTCCAAAATAGAAAACAGAAGAACTGTGATTAAAAGCCTTAATATCTTACGGAACGAAGAATTTTCCAAAACTGCAAAGCTCCAAAATAGAAAATAGAAGATTTGCGATTAAAAGCTTTAATATCCTGTGATTAAAAACCAAGGGAAATGGATTTCTGAGGCGAAAAGGTTCCAAAAGAAGAAACGAAGGATTTTTCAAAACTGCAAAGTTCCAAAATAGAAAACAGAAGAATTGTGATTAAAAGCCTTAATATCTTACGGAACGAAGAATTTTTCAAAATTGCAAAGCTCCAAAATAGAAAATAGAAGATTTGCGATTAAAAGCTTTAATATCCTGTGATTAAAAACCAAGGGAAATGGATTTCTGGGGCGAAGGGGTTCCAAAACAAGAAACGAAGGATCGTGTGTCGTAAAATGACTAATTTCCAAATCTGCAAGGTTCCAAAATAGAAAATAGAATAATTGTGATTAAAAGCCTTAATAACCTACGGAACGAAGGATTTTTCAAAACAGCAAAGCTCCAAAATAGAAATATAGAAGATTTGCGATTAAAAGCCTTAATATCCTACGGAACGAAGGATTTTTCAAAACAGCAAAGCTCCAAAATAGAAAAATAGAAGATTTGCGATTAAAAGCCTTAATATCCTATGATTATAAAACGAAAGGAAATGGATTTCTGAGGAGAAAAAGTTCCAAAAGAGGAAACGAAGGATCGTGTGTCGTAAAATGACTAATTTCCAAATCTGCAAAGTTCCAAAATAGAAAATAGAAGATTTGCGATTAAAAGCTTCAATATCCTATGATTATAAAACGAAAGAAAATAGATTTCCGAGGAGAAAAGGTTCCAAAAGAAGAAACAAAGGAGTTTTCAAAACTGCAAAGTTCCAAAATAGAAAATAGAAGATTTGCAATTGAAAGCTTCGATATCCTATGATTATAAAACGAAAGGAAACGGATTTCTAAAGAGAAAAGGTTCCGAAAAGAAGAAACGAAGGATCGCATGTCGTAAAACGAGAAATTTTGAAAGCGAAAAACCTTGAATGAAAGTGTGTCCACGTGCATCGACGGTGGGTCGACGGTTTTTTAAATGGCTGTCAGATTTTCATGAATGAACCGGGTCGGAGCGGACGTAGCAAGAGGAAGAAGAAGAAGAAGAAGAGGAGCATCTAGTTTATGATATACAGAGGACACGTGTACGCGATGTCACTGTTTACATTTTGAATTTGTGACACCGGAACTGACATCCGAAATCTGGCACATTCTTGTATACGTGTACCCGTTCCAAACATTTTATTTTATCTTCTTTCTTTTCGAAATATTGGAAATCTTGTGAGAATGTCCGAAGTAAATTCTTCGCGTAATCAATTGCGATGCGGTATATAATATTTAAAAAATTTTAATAATGTAGACTGTTCTTTTTTTTTTTTATATACATATATAAATTTTTATTCCGTCAGCATCAATAGCGATCGAGCTGCATTTTGTTTGAAAAGATTGTTGGTTTAAGGAAGCTGGCTTTGGACAACGTTTTCATCAATTATATCATTTGTTTAATCAGCTGTAATTAAAATTTCTAAAGTTTGCTAGCTTCGTCTATGTCTTCAATTTCAAAATTTCAGTTTCTTTGTTTCGAATTTCTAGGAAAATCGCTAAATCGTCCGAGATAAGAATGTAATAACCTTAGCGGTGTTGATTCTAATTTTTACGGGAGTATCAAGCAGAATTAATCGAATCGTCCACGAATCAAATTAAATTCCACCAACTTAAATTTCCTACTAAATCGTTCGAAATTAAAATTTAAAGATTCCAAAAAAGATACAAGCCAAAATTAATTAAATTCCCAAATTTTAGTCCCATTATTCCCAATTTCTAACAAAACACCAACCTAAATTTATTAAATCGTTCGAAATTGAAATTTAGAAATTCCAAAAAAGATACAAGCCAAAATTGATTAAATTCCAAAATTTTAGTCCCCTTATTCCCAATTTAGAAATTTATTAGAAATTTACGAAAATCGTAGTTTCTCACCTAAGATCACGATTAATCACGTTCTCAGGTAAAAAACTACGATTTTCCTAAATTTCAATTGCTTGTACTTTCTAGATGCGTTAACCAACTTCGACGAAACTTTGTATACATACACATACAACTTACTGAAATCTACGAAAAGTATATTTCAAATTTTCATTATAGGCTTGGATAAAAAAACTTGAGAAAACCGATCCTCACTGTATCCATCATTAATTTCAACCAATTGGTACCATCTCAACATTTCTTTTTCCTGTCATCCAATCAACCAGTTCTTCTATCTCTCCAAAAAAATTCAAATCATTCGGTCCAATTTCAAACGAAGGAATTGTGTTTTAAAAAAAGTGTCCGAATACTTTCTCGACCCACTGTATATTTATTCCAATAAATCATTTCCTTGGTTATTTACAATATCTTACCACAACTTATCAAATTCCAGTTGCTTTGATTTGAAAAAGGCATCGAAATGTTGGAAAAAGAAAAAAGAAAAAAAAAAAAGATTTTCCGATCTGCGTACAAGAGTACTACGTGTATATAAGATTCTGGTACGAGTTTCGTCTCTGTCGAGAAGGTCCATTAATACCCGGTAACGCAATAAACTATATTTAGGGGGCGGCATGGCGTACACGTAGTATGATTTGATATCTCCTGAAACACCAGATGGCCCCCTCCTCAATTTCTATCCTCTCCGCGTCTCTGCTTCCTCTGTCTTTGTCCTACCATCGAAACATCGTATCGTTTCTGTTTCTTCCGTCAGAGATTAGCTTTTAATCGTTATCGATCCCATTTTTTACGAATTACTCGACATATTTTGTTCCATTTTTATTTCGTTTTTGTTTTTACTTCGTTTCCATTGTTTATTTAACTTTGTTCGTTGTCTCTTCCGTGTTTGTCAAGGCAACGTGTAATTTTTTTAGTAAGATTATTGGATCAAATTTTTGGAGCATAATTCTTCTCGAAGCAATCCAAAGGGTGTACTGTGGAATTTGGTTAATCGTTTCGAATTTAACCCATTTCTTCCCAGTGTTGGCGTACACTCAACACGAAGTGTACGAAGTTTAACCCCTTGAACTACGATTTTCCCGACAGGTGCGTCAGTCAGTGGTAAAATATTTATCACTCCAGCGGTAAAAGTAATCAAAGTTTGATCGACAGAAGTCACAATTGAACTGTAAGCTGCGTCACGAGTGTGACACGTTATTGTAATGCAAGGGGTTAACTTCGCGAAATGCAGTCAAAATGAATATATTGGGTCATTAAGTATGAAACTTTACAACTGTCGGAAGGTGAACTTTGATATTTTTTATTTCTCAATTTACTCCGAATCTGAGTAAGAAACTCCCAACGTCGTACTGGTAGTTATTAATATTTCTAATCCTATTACGATTATTTTCAAGAGAAATCTTTATTCTTGGAAAGAAACGGGTTAATTATTATCAAATGCCGAAAAGGATGATTTATAGCAAGTTGTAATAGAATTGGACAGAATTTTCGAATAAAATAAAAGGACTACGTTTCTTCTTGAACAGTTCAAAAGTATTGTAAATTATTTGGATCTGAATCAGAAGCTAGCGAAAAGGCAATTTTAAATAATTTAAATCTCAATTAAGGAGGTATTACAGTCCACCGTATCCCCTCGTATCCACTACTCGAACTAAATTCGTTACGCGACTTGCTGCGTAACATCAGCGATATGGCAAAACTCGTCTGTGGGAATGCATTCGGGATTTTTCGTTTGTTGTCCTTGTACGAGGAAATTTTGGGCCGGGTGAGCATTCGTTCGAAAGAGGAAGATGCAACGGTTGGCGCTCGATTCATTGTTTCGGTCACACAACTCTTTCAGCGAACTTAACAACACTCGGATTCTGCGGGTGTTTCAGTCGATTTTTGCTCTACTTTGGACACTCGTATTATCAGATGTTAACGTTATCTCGTTGAACCACGAATCCAGCGCCAAGCGTTGCATCTTCCTCTTTCGAACGAGTCCTCACCCAGCTCAAAATTCCCTCGTATAAGGACAACAAAGGAAAAATGGGAATTTCGGGCCAAATTGTGTCGGTATACAGCTCACTGCATTACCCGTGTCTCTACCCCTTCTCTTTACCTTTGGTGACTGATAGCATTTTAATTAGAAATCGTCCTGAATAATAATAAGCCAAGGTGTTCGATTATAATACTCCAAATTCGATAAAAAAAAAGCAATACATGTTCATTTGAATGTTTGAAGAAAAGAAATAAAAGAAGGTTTCGAATTTGAATATCGAATAATTGGAGGAAAATCCGACGGGCGATAGGTTGGACGGGAAGTGCAAGAAACGGAAAGAAAGAAAGAAGGGAAGAGGAGCCCACGTGTCGTCGCGGGGGAAAAATAAATAAATTCCGGTAGCTGCGCCACCGATACAGTACAGAACACCGTGTTCCAACTCTCTGTTTACGTCTGACGCTCGTTCCTCGACTCACCGAGTAAAAGAAATAGCCTACTTAACCAAGGGAATAATAATTAGTAAAGAAACGTCGTCTCTAGAAACTGGCACGCGTTTCCTTCGAAAACGATAAATAAAAAGAATAATCGAAACATAGAAAATTCCTTCTTGCTTAACCCTTTGCATTTGGAACGAAATTTCCAAAAACCAATTCACTGTTTTGGAATCGATTTATTTGTATTCCTTTCCTAATAAATGATACCCAGAAAGGACAACCGGGATGTAATGGGTTCAAATTCCATGGTAACATTGCAAAAGTCGTTGGGGTGGCCTTCAACCTTTTCTGTTTTATTAATCCAATTGAAATACATATTTGTATTTTTCCACAATTTGCAAAAATAAGCATCGAGTGTTATCGAAAAGTTAAGGTAATAAAGCACCCAGGAGTTCATCGACAGCCAGAACTTTAACCCTTTGCGAACGATGGGCGCAATATTCGTAATCACGAGAGTTCATGAATGCTTCGCGCAGGTTGGAAGGAAGTGGGGGAACACAGTGCTACCACTCTACTAATTAACTTTCCATTTTATTGGCTGAGATATTAATATAAGCCAATTACGGGCAAGGATGCGCAGAAAAGAATGAAAACCGGTCCTCTCGTATAAATTCGTAAATATCGTGCTGTAATCTTGATAGAAAGAAAAATGATTAATGTATAATGTAGGGGTTTCTAATACATCCTTTGGGAAGGCAAGTCAAACTTGATAAAATATCCTATTTAAAATATCCTTAAAATATCTTATTTTAACCGCGGTAAAAGAATTCAACATTCAATATTTTACAAAATCGATTCGTTCGATTCCGAGAGAATTTCATCTACCAACACGGTGGCGTCTTCGCAGGGGTGCCTTGAAATATTGTAAAAGCTTCGTGATTAATTGAACCAACACATCATGGCCCGACTAAATTAAATTCTGATCTCTTACCAACGATTAGTCACACTTTTACTTAGGGTAGGGCAAAAACAAAGGCGAAAAACAGAAGCTAACAGATAACCCTGTAATGAGTTAATCTTACGCACCGCGAGGTATCTTTACAACATTTCTTTATAAAAAAAATTCCAAAATATTCTCGAAACATAACTCTTTCATATAAAAAGAAGTTAGAAATAAATTAAACAATCAGACAGTTTGAAGAAAAATTCGCAGATAATCAATTAACAGCGAAAGGGTTCGCTCGTTATAATTCTCTTCCTTGCCGCGTGTCCCCCTTATCACCGGAAGTCTGTTTAACCAGGATATCTATTAAGCAATAATCGCGACGATATAGTGAAGAGGGTAGAAGTAAAGTAGTGGTACGTGGAGGAAGAAGGGAGCGTGCGTCGCATGGCTTGTGTCGATAGAGGGGGTAAAAAAAGCTCCCTTCCATCCCTTGGTATCAGCCCCTGGAACAGGCTGGTCGTCCAATTCGGTGTCTGCCACTCGACACGGTGCCGGGGGTGTAAAAGTGGCGAAGGGGGAGCTACGTTTAGGACACTCACCCCCCTCCTACCCCCGTCCTGATGGCTCGAAACGCCGGCGCTTTTACCGCTGGTGGGATGCAATCCAGAACACCTACCTTTCTAATCACCCTCTAATCGCTTCTCTCTGTTTGTGGGAAACCGCAGCACACCCTCGTCGCTGCATCTTCCCTTCTTTCTTCTTTTTCTTTTCTCCTTTCCCCTTTGCGATTGGTCGATGTGCACTTCAATTTCTTCCCTTTCGAACGATCTTTCTTTTTCTTCCTTTTCCCTTCGTTATTACCGGTTACGATGATACTAATTGAATTTGATTGTCTGATTAGATTTTAGAATCTGTTCGATTGTGATTGTTGGGAATTCAATTTGGTAATTCGATTCTTATGAAATTTGTGGCGATTCTCCTTGGGCGACTGGGTAACCGGTGGAAGTAATAATTGGTTTGGATAATTAGGTAAATTATATGTAAATTTTCCTGGGTAACTGGATAACTGGGATAACTATTGGGGAATTTTTTTGGACAATTAGAGAACTGGGTAATTATAAGTCAACTTTTGTAGATAACTAGATATAGGTACAGATAATTTTCCATGGATAGCTAGATAATTAAGTAGTTACAGCTAAATTTGTCAAAGGCAACTGAATAATTAGCAAACTATTGATAGAAGTTTCCCTAGTAAACTAGATAACTATATGTAATTATGAATACATTTCCCTAGGAAGGTAGATAACCAGATAACTACGTGCCAATTTCCCTAGATAGTTAAATAAATATACAACCAGGAAACTAGGTGACTATAAATATGTTTTCCTAGGTAATTAGATAATTCGGTACCTAAGTAACTAGGTAAGTAGGTAATTATAGATAAATTTCCCCAGTAAACTAGATAGCCACGTGCCAATTTCCCTAGATAGTTAAATAAATATATGCCTCATGCCAATTTCCCTAGATAGTTAAATAAATATAAAACCAGGAAACCAGGTGATTATAAATATGTTTCCCTAGGTAATTAGATAATTTGGTACCTAAGTAACTAGGTAATTATAGACAAATTTCCCTAGTAAACTAGATAGCCACATGCCAATTTCCCTAGATAGTTAAATAAATATACAACCGGGAAACTAGGTGATTATAAATATGTTTCCCTGGACAATTACATAATTCGGTACCTAAGTAACTAGGTAACTAGGTGACTAGGTAATTATAGATAAATTACCCTAGTAAACTAGATAGCCACGTGCCAATTTTCCTAGATAGTTAAATAAATATACAACCAGGAAACTAGGTGATTATAAGTATAATTCCCTAGATAATTAGATAATTCGGTACCTAAGTAACTAGGTAACTTGGTAACTAGGTAATTATAGATAAATTTTCCTAGTAAACTATATAACCAGATAACTACATGCCAATTTCCCTAGATAGTTAAATAAATTATATAACCAGGTAACTAGGTGATTATAATTACGTTTCCCTATGTAATTAGAGAACTAGGTAACTACAGACAAATTCCTCTAGATAACTGCGCATCTATTTCTTCTTGAATGAAATGACACCTAGCCATTTAACTGAAACGATTCGGTGACATTCCACAAGTGTATACAAGTAGTTGCTTACTTAAGTCAGTTCCGACGAGTCGAAGAGAATTCTTTCTGTCAGAGAAATTGTAGCGGGAGAAACGGTGGTCGTTGAAGAAAGGCGTGGCGATCGGTCGCCTGGCATTCAAAGGGAAGAAATTAGTTCGTGTTTTATAAGTGGCCGCTTCGATCATCGCGGCGTTCCCTTTGACTTATACTTACACTCTTCTACGCTTCTGTCAAGAAGTTTCTGCGACCAGATTGCCGACCAACCACTCGACCAATCACTTTCTCCGCTATCTGCCAGAAGAGCTAGAAAAAAAAGAAAAACAGAAACAGAAAAAAAATGAGCTACCTAAGTTACGTACAGGGAAGAATTTCGAAAAATACAGAAAGAAGATTGAAGAAGAAACGACATGTTTTGATTGCAGGTGACAATCGTTTAAAATGTAATTGTTCATTTTTTTTTCTTTTTTAATTTACTCTTCACAATGTTTTCGATGTTCCTTATCGTCGTTTAGCCTTCAGAATGGATGAAGAAAGAAGATATTTGAATGTGACGGAGGTTGTTGCACGTCAAGGAGTGGATTTTGGAATGTTTGAAGTCTAATATGAATTCATGACATAAAAGTATCTCAAAATAGGACTTATGGCGCCTCGATTTAAAGTTTAGAGTATAATAAAAATGGCTATGCAAAGGTTTCATCGATATTCCTAATATTAAAAGATTGGTTATCTTTTATTATCTTGAATGTCTAATTTCGAGGGATAAAAAGTCTAATTCAAATTCATGACATAAAAGTATCTCAAAATGGCACTTATGGCGCCTCGATTTAAAGTTTAGAGTATAATAAAAATGGCTATGCAAAGGTTTCATCGATATTCGTAATATTAAAAGATTGGTTATCTTCTATTATCTCGAATGTCTAATTTCGAGGGATAAAAAGTCTAATCCAAATTCATGACATAAAAGTATCTCAAAATGGCACTTATGGCGCCTCGATTTAAAGTTTAGAGTATAATAAAAATGGCTATGCAAAGGTTTCGTGAATAATCTTTACGCAAAATGTCTGATTTTTCATAAGAACGCACAGTACATCAACCAACTCACTAATTTTCAATTGTTTACGTTGCAAAATGATAACAGATTGTTGCATTTGTTACGTCATGAAAAATTGACAATTTTCAGATTATACAATCTTTCAGCTTACCTGAATTTGAATAATTATTTTTCTATTCATTCTGCTTCTAATTGATTAGTCTTTTATTATGGCGTTTGTGACGGTTTAAGATCACACGAATTTTACTTAAAATGCTATAAATACGAGCGATAATGTGTATCGTGTCTGGCGACAATCAATGTACAAAACCAGACGCCTCTGCTTATCGCCTAACAATTTACTACACCTTTTTTCTCTTTTTTTCTTCTTCTTCTTCCTCATCAACTACTCGTTACACACTTCCTAATACGTGCACGTTTATGAGGATGACTCACTCGATTAACATTCTTCGATGATGTACCTTCTGACTGATACATCGATTGAACGCGAGCTTTCAAATAGTTGAGAAGAATTCTGAAACACTAATGAAAGTTAATATTTAATATTCCGAACAAATGTTTCAAAAGAAAGAAATACCAATGATATAAAATCGAAGGGAAAAATTAAATTTTGTTCGGTGATATAATGTTATAATCCGGTAATTAAGTGGTAATTAGTATAGGCATGATTGGTTGTGAATAGCGGCACGTGTTGTCGTGAAAGACAGGAAAACAGGTGCCAGAGTTTCGTATTTATGCGACAGGTTGTCCAGGGGTATAGGAACGTCCCACGGGATCGCTACCGATTAGGGTGTATCCCTTTGTCGGTGAACGAATATTCCCGGACGTTCGTTCAACCCTAGTCACCACGGCACCGGAAATGATGAGCATTAAACTTGATACATCTCGTTTATACACGATTTCACTTCCGGACCGGTTCGTTTCGTAACAGTTATTACTATTTACGGTATTATTTTATATTGCTGGGGTGTTTTGTTTATACGAGGCTTCCTAGGTGACTGGGTAACTGGGAAAGTAGGTAATTATAATAAGGAAATTTCCCTAGGTAACTGGGTAATTACTGGAAAATTTCCCTGGGTAACTAGGTAACTAGGAAACTAGGTAATTATATTAAGTAAATTTCTCTAGATAACTGGGTAACTATTGGAAAATTTCCCTAGGTAATTAGGTAATTAGGTAACTAGGTAACTAGGAAACTAGGAAACTACGTAATTAGGTAACTAGGAAAGTAGGTAATTATAATAAGTAAATTTCCCCAGGTAGTTGGGTGGTTATTTGCAAATTTCCCTAGGTAATTAGGGAACTTGGAAACTAGGTAATTATATTGAATAAATTTCCCTAGGTAACTGGGTAGCTATTGGCAAACTTCCCCAGGCAATTAGGTAACCAGATAACTAGGAAAGTAGGTAATTATAATGAGTAAATTTCCCCAGGTAGTTGGGTAGTTATTTGCAAATTTCCCTAGGTAATTAGGGAACTTGGAAACTAGGTAATTATATTGAATAAATTTCCCTAGGTAACTGGGTAGCTATTGGAAAATATCCCTAGTTAATTAAGTAATTATGTAACTAGCAAACCAGGTAATTATGTAACTAGGTAACTACGAAATTAGGTACCTAGGTAACTAGAAAACTAGGCAATTGTAATAAGTAAATTTCCCTAAGTAACTGGGTAATTACTTGCAAATTTCCCTAGGTAACTAGTTAACCAAGTAGCAACTAATAAATTTCCCTAGATAACTATAAGTAAATTTTGAATTTTTCGGATAACGCAAGAATTATTATATAAAGCCAACATAAAGTAAGGTAAGTTTTGAATAATAAATTACGAATACACGCCATTTCGAAGGTAATGGGCGAAGAAGAGTCGATAGAGAATACTATGACAAAAAAGAAGAAGAAAATGATTGTCGAGAAGGGAAAGAAGTGGATGGGTTACGCCCTTGTCTCGGATTACATTAGGATGAGGTCGTAGCAGTAGTGGGCGTCGATCCGTAGGATCTCTTACATGAAACTCGATACAGATTTCTTTTTTTCTCCCTCCACCGGACTACTTAAACAAAGCGCAAACTTTTCACCAAATTTTTACATTCGAATCAACTTCTCTTCTTTTCCATTCCTCTAAACACCCATGCAACCCCTTACAATTGACAGTAATTTTTCTAACATTTCCCTGAGAGTCCCTGCAGACTGCAGACTTTCTATCGGCCGATAGTTTGCCAACTGGACCAACTAAAGACTAGCCTACAGCTGACCGATTGCTGTTGAACAATTTTGCTATCATCGAGAATACGCACGACCGTCCCGTGTCAATTTCGGACCGATAATTGAACTATCGGCCCAGTTGGCAAAAAAACAATCGACAAGTGTGCGCGTGGTTTGAAGCAGTTGGCCGATAGTTCGCCGATAATTTAGTTTGAATGCAATCGCGTAGAGCAGGGGGTGGCCAACCCAAATGATTTTGCGGGCCACTTTGGAAGGCCGCGTATAAAGTTATACATATATCCCCGTATTAGATTTAGATCCACTATATGTGACATTCAAATCGCGCGCCACCCGCGATGCGACGCGCGATCAGGTGCGTATGAGGTGTGTGTGAGGTGTGTATGTTTAAAGGCGCGAATCGGAGAGTGTAATGTATAGAATGTTTGGAAACGATTGTGTGATTGGTAAGGATGAGAATAGAGAGCGTGGAAGAACGAGTGCGAGAAAGAGAGAGAGAATGAGAGGACTGCCGAGCGATCGAGGGAAGAATGTAGAGAGAGAACGAAAACGAGTGTGAACGGGTGTGTAGGAAGCGATAACAATAAAAACCGATTATAATATTAATCTTTCGCGATCGTTTGGTCCCTCGGTCCCCGAACATCCTACATATAGACATTTCTTTGGAGTGAAAGATTGAAACATAACTGTAAACTCGTAAATAAAAAAAGAGGCAATATTTGTCATATTCGTAAGAATATTATTTTTAAATCAAAGTTAATTTTTTCTCATAATTTCGACAGTTAATTTTGGAATATATGGATGCAAAAATAATGTACTTTTTTATTGATACATTGGTTCTCGCTACTTTGGCGATTATAAAATAAATATATTTTGTGAAGGCGTGATGTATCTCGCGGGCCGTGGTTTGGCCACCCTTGGTGTAGAGGGTGACAAACAAGAAGAAGAAACAAATTACGATGAATATTATTCGGTCAACTTCCAAAGAAATTTCATCATTCTTCGAGCAAAATAAATGAAAATTTCGCTTAAAAAGAAAAGAAAATCCGAAAGAGCAAACGCGACGTGGGAACGTTTAGCAAGAAGCATCGAAACGTTCAAGTGGCGGATGAAAGTAAAAGAAAAAAAAAAAGAAAAATGAAAGAAAAGGTTGACCTTGAAATTTTCACTGGCGCCAGCCACACTCGTCGCAGAATCTTGTCTTTTCGGGAAATTTACGAGTTTTCTCGACAGAACGTAGAATAATCGTCGACGTAGGTAGCCGAAAAGTTTCGTCCCTCATGTGCAACCACTTCAGATCCTCTCTTTCTTTTTTTTTTTTTTTTTTTATTAGCCTCTTCGCGTTTCACGCTCCTACCAAACTCTCAATTTGTCCAATTTCTTGTCCCTTCTATCTTCTCGTCGTTTCAAAGTTCTTTCAGTTCATCGAACTCGTAAGTTCGATGAAATTAATATCAAGCAAAATAACAACACATTTTCTTTCGTTTCTGATTTCGTTATTATATGCAAATTTTCCCAAAATCCTCGGACATTTATCGAGCCGTCCAATCGCATTACTCGGTGGCTGATTCAAAGTTTTAGCGATAGAAATAGAAATTTGGGGAGATCAAATTGGGTTTACGTAATCGTAAAGTCGTAATCAGCTCTGCTTCCAGAAACCAAACGCACTACATGTCGGAAGAGAAGTGTTGTAAAAATATTTGAGAATCTGTTGATTTTTATTCCCTTCTTTAATTGTCTATATCTCGATACGGGTGAAAGTGAAATTACACATTTTAATACACTCCGATAAATTAAAAGCCAAACTACTCTGACGAAATGTTATCATTTGTAAGGAATCGGAGCTACGAATGTTACGATTCGTTTGAAATGCGCGCCGTGATACCGGTACGATGCGCATGCGCGAGTGGGTAGAATTGCGTTCGACTGTAATCATTATAATATCGTTACACAATTTTGAATCGTATAATTAAATGTATTGACGTACCATATAAGCGTTATAATAATGATAAAGATATACACGTGCTCATCACCAGATTTCACTACCAATTATTCTCCCCACTCGCGCTGGCCCATCGTTATACGTCCGCGCATGCGCCTCGCGCCGGTATCACGGCGCGCATTTCAAACGAATCGTAACAATATATCAATATATTGTTAACCCCTTAACCTACAACTACGTGCATAGCCCGTAGTACGATGATCGGGCCAATCATAAATATTAGAGGCATCGTCCAAAATTCCCGAACGTAAATCATAGGTTAAAGGGTTAATTATACGATTTAAAATTGTGTAACACGAATTTTATCGTTTGCCGCGTAAACTTGCAGGCGTGCGATGGCTCCACGGAGTGTCGATTTTTCACGAATCAGGCAGCCAGGCAGTCTGCTCAGAACGATAACCGAATATAAGTGTTTCTATAATTGATCCGGACATTTCTGTTTTTTCGAATAAAATTCTATTTCTTACGAATACGAAAATCAAGAACCCCAGGGATTAAAACGAATTTTCTATAGAACAAAATTTCTGTGTTTCGCAATCGTGCAAAGATGATCTTTCTGACCCGACAAACCCATTCGTCGAATTTCTTCGAGGTCACCGCCGTCGAGGAAAGGAATAATAATGAGGATCCACGTGCGCGCCCAAATAGTAAAGCGTGTTTCCTTCGTTTTGGACGGACGATTAGGAAAATGGTGGCGCAGCATTGTGGCCGGTGTAACTAACGTCGAACAGATGTAGAACGAACGTGACGGTGTTCATTGTGTCGCTCTAGGTCCGATTACATTTTATTGCGTTTACTTGTCTTCTTTCTGGATGGCGCGCGACGCACGATCTTCCCTTTTACATTTTTTTTCTTTTTCGAAATGGGGAAGAAGAGAGAACGTCGAGGGAGGTCGGCGCCAGTCTCATCCTTCTTCTTTTCTTGTCGATATTGCGAAAAAGAAACAGAAGAAGAAGAAAAGAACACCGTACAGGATCGGTGTCCTGGTAATTGGAGAACCGTACGACCGGTGGCCTTGAAACCGGAGTCAAAGAACCGGAAGCAAGGTGCGTCACAGTGAGGCACGAGTATTTTTGTTGGAGATAAAGGAACGATTGTTAAGTTATATACTTTGATGTATATTTGTTAGATTCTCCGGTGTTATTGGTAATTTTTGATAATTCAGTATTGCTTGTAATTTTATTATCGTTGCGTGGAGTTTGTGTGTTACTTTCCTTAGGTAATTGGGGCAATTATTAAGAATTTTTTCCCTAGGCAATTAGACAAGTAGATGATGATATGTAAATTTTCCTGGGTAACTGGGGAAATTATTAGAAATTTTCTCTGTGAAACTAGATAATGATATATAAATTTCCCTAGGTAACTAGGTAACTGGGGTAATTATTAAGAATTTTTTCCCTAGGCATTTAGACAAGTAGATGATGATATGTAAATTTTCCTGGGTAACTGGGGAAATTATTAGAAATTTTCTCTGTGAAACTAGATAATGATATATAAATTTCCCTAGATAACTAGGTAACTGGGGAAATTATTAGAAATTTTGCCTAAGCAATTAGGCAAGTAGATAATGATATGTAAGTTTGCCTAGGTAACTAAAGAAATTATTAAGAATTTTTTCCCTGGCAATTAGACAAGTAGATGATGATATGTTTTCCTGGTTAACTGGGTAAATTATTAGAAATTTTCCCTATGCAACTAGGTAATGGTAGGTAACTGGGTTTCCCTAGATAACTAGGTAACTGGGGAAATTATTAGAAATTTTGCCTAAGCAATTAGGCAAGTAAATAATGATACGTAAATTTCCCTAGGTAACTAAAGAAATTATTAAGAATTTTTTTCCTAGGAAATTAGGCAAGAAGGTAATGATGTGAAAATTATCCTGAGTAACTGGGGAAATAGTTAGAAATTTTCCCTATGCCACTAGGTAATGATACGTAAATTTCCCTGGGAAACTAAAGAAATTATTAAGAAATTTGCCCTAGGAAATTAGGCAAGAAGGTAAGGATAATCAAAATTTCCCTAGGTATCTGGGGAAATAATTAGAAATTTTCCCCATGCAACACTTCCCTAGGTAACTAAGTAACTGTGGCAACTGCTGACAGACTTCCCTAGCTAATTAGGCACGTAGATAATGAAATGTAAATTTCCCTAGGTAACTAACGAAATTATTAAAAAATTTGCCTTAAGAAATTAGGCAAGAAGGTAATGATATGCAAAATTTCCCTAGGTACCTGGGAAAATTATTCGAAATTTTCCCTATGCAACTAGGTAAACTTCTCTAGGTAACTAACATAATTGTGGCAACTACTGACAAAGTTCCCTAGCTAATTAGGCAACTAGGTACTTAACTCGGACAACTATTAAGAATTTTCCCTGGCTAATTAGGCAACCAGATAATAATATATAAATTTCCCTAGATAACTAGGTAACTCGGAGCAACTACTGACAACATTTCCCTAGGTAATTAGATAACCATAGTTAGAATCTCTGGACAGGGAAAATTTCAATTCAATTCACCAAAAATCTAATTCCAACTCCTTTCCTTTTACCTTATACCCAAGAATTTTCACATCCTTATATTTACATTTCTCACATCTAATTACTTCACAATTAATCAACCTATCAATCTGCATCAAGCCGTCAATTAACTTAACGTCGTATAATTAACTCAACGTCGACGAAGAATAACCAAATCGAACGGATACCGAACAAAACTACCCCAGCAATCCTTGGTAATCCGATTAAACAGATAATATCAGCCGGGCAAATGTTATTTGGTAAGAAGAGGAGCATTTGGTTATTGGCGGGGCGGTATTGCGTGAATTGGGCTTGTCGTTCCAGAAGAAGGACGAGAACGACGAAGGACACCCCGTGGCGAGGAACAGAGGGAATGGATTTCAGCCCGGATCGTTCGCCGAACGTGTGGTCGACATCTGCGAACCCACCGTTTTTCCGCAATGAAAACGTAACCATTGTCCTCCTTCCACTATTTATTTATGTCCTCGTCTTCCTGCCCTTTTTCTTTCTTTTTTTTGCCACGCGTTATTAGCATGCACAATGAGTTTCGATGAATGGATGGCCGCCATATTCGGGAAACTTTTGTTCCGAGCTCGCTCATTTAGCGAACGATTACTGTACTATCGTTTGCAACTTAGAATTGATCTTGGGGGCCTATCCAGGATAGGGATGGAGATGAAAATATAAAAACAGTAGGAGAAACAAAGACAGAATGTAGTATTTTACAGATTTTGAGACGAAGAAGCAATATTTCTTTATAATTTTTGTTTCATAATATTCCTTGTACCATCACGCATCGCGCTATGCAGCCCTTTTTTTGGAAAATCGTACCAGAAGATATTTTTTCTGTAAGAATGTACATTTTTGTTTTTCATAAAGTTTTTGAAATTCAAATTGCAAAATCGGGCTGTGTAGCGCGATGCGCGATGGTGTAAGGGATATTATGAAACGAAAGTTATAAAGAAATATTGCTTCTTCGTCTCAAAATCTGGAAAATACTGAATTCTGTCTTTGTTTCTTCTTCTGTTTTTCTATTTTCCTCTCTGTCTCTAGCTGGAGATTTTCAGTTTTATCGTATGAGCTGGAAAGTCACTATCCTTGGTAATAATACGCTCGGTAGATAAAAATTAACTTAGCTTTGATATATAATTTGTGTTTCTTTGATTTTAAGAAAATCATTTTTATTACCATCAAGTTATGAAGCAAAATATAGTGTTTATTTTCTCACTTTTCATTTCGATTGGAATTAGAAAAGATATTCTGGTTCGAAGTGATTTTCGTATTGCAAGCAGTATATTTCTTCTTTGTTTGGAGATACTCGAGCAAAGTGGTGGTGAAAATATTGGGTGAATTTTCCCACGAAAGGGAGATGGTCCCAAGGGCGTTTTAAGCACGTGTCGCGACTGCACTTGCAACCCTTGAAACCGCCATCCCTCGGTTAAAATAGTGTCATCGAATTCCCACATATACTGGCCAGTGTTCCTTTTTTGGCAATGTTTTGGAACAGTTTATATCACCCTTATTCAATTTTTATTCTCAGTTTTATTACCCATTAATGTACCCTCTTCTGGAAACATGATTTGGAAGTATTTACAGTTAATGGTTAAAGAATCATAAATGTTTTTGTCAATATCTGCTAATTTTCGATTTAATTTGGATTACAAAGATTCGAAAACTATTAAAATTAGTAACTTGCAAAATTCATATCGATTTCCACTAATTTTCAATTTAATTTGGCTTCCAAAATTTAAAAAGCTATTAAAATTAATAACTTGCAAAATTAATTTGGCTTTAAAAAAATTCACAAACTATTAAAATTAGTAACTTGCAAAATTCTTATCAATATCCACTAATTTTCAATTTAATTTGGCTTCCAAAATTTAAAAGACTATTAAAATTAATAACTTGCAAAATTAATTTGGCTTTAAGAAATTCACAAACTATTAAAATTAATAACTTGCAAAATTATTTTGGCTCACAAAAATTCGAAAAATATTAAAATTAATAACTTGCAAAATTCCTATTCGATATCCACTAATTTTCAATTTAATTTGGCTTCCAAAATTTAAAAGACTATTAAAATTAATAACTTGCAAAATTATTTTGGCTCACAAAAATTCGAAAACTATTAAAATTAGTAACTTGCAAAATTAATTTGGCTTTCAAAAAATTCACAAACTATTAAAATTAGTAACTTGCAAAATTCTTATCAATATCCACTAATTTTCAATTTAATTTGGCTTTAAAAAATTCACAAACTATTAAAATAAATAACTTGCAAAATTATTTTGGCTCACAAAAATTAAAAAACTATTAAAATTAGTAACTTGCAAAATTCCTATTCGATATCCACTAATTTTCAATTTAATTTGGCTTTAAAAAATTCACAAACTATTAAAATTAATAACTTGCAGAATTATTTTGGCTCACAAAAATTCGAAAACTATTAAAATTAGTAACTTGCAACATAATTTAATATAATTTAGCTTGGTCAATTTTTACGTAACACTATTTATATTGAAATAGTTGAAATATTTCGGTTGACTCGATAAATCTTGTTAAAATAAGAAGAAAAAGGGTTAGACTGGAAACTAGCCGAAGAATTTGTGGAAAATGAATTTCTCAAAAGGGTCGTTTTCCTTGATTGTATCGTATCGATTTCTTCTAGGGACAAAAACAAACGGGTCTATTCTCTTCTGGGTTTGCCGGTAGTCCCCCCTTCATCTAACTACATATTTGGGACATGAACAGGGGGGGTGTTCAAGATGAATACATCAGCCTAAATAAACAATGAAATCGAGCCGTGGTTAATCCTTTGACGGCGGCATACTTTGGCGAAGAGTTATCAAAAATCTCTTTATCAAAATCAAAGAGACAAAAATTATAATCAAAGTTAAGTTAATTTTTATTCGAAATTTTTAAATTTATTTAGGGTATGTGTACGCCTTTCGCATATATTGATGGATCAATGAGTTAGTAGTTAAAAAGGTTAGAATAATTACATACAACGTAATCCTATCTTTTGTGTTAAGATTGTTAATTATGATTGTATAATAATGGCAGGTTTATGCATGGAAATATTTAACTCCAGATCGTATTTAATTCTAGATCTGAAATGTTAAATACTTAATTTCAAATCTGAAATATTAAATATTTAATTTTAAATCTGAAATGTTAAATAGTTAATTTAAAATCTGAAATGTTAAATATTTAATTTCAAAGCTGAAATATTAAATATTTAACTTTGAACCTGAAATGTTAAGTACTTAATTTTAAATCTAAAATATTAAGTATTTAACTTTGAATCTGAAATGTTAAATATTTAATTTCAAATCTAAAATATTAAATATTTAACTTTGAACCTGAAATGTTAAATATTTAACTTTGAATCTGAAATGTTAAATATTTAATTTCAAAGCTGAAATATTAAATATTTAATTTTAAATCTGAAATGTTGAATATTTAACTTTGAACCTGAAATGTTAAATATTTCATTTTAAATCTGAAATATTAAATATTTAACTTTTGAACCTGAAATGTTAAGTACTTAATTTTCAATCTAAAATATTAAATATTTAACTTTGAATCTGAAATGTTAAATATTCAATTTCAAATGTGAAATGTTAAGTGCTTAATTTCAAATCTGAAATGTTAAATATTTAATTTCAAATCTAAAATATTAAATATTTAACTTTGAATCTGAAATGTTAAATATTCAATTTCAAATCTGAAATGTTAAGTGCTTAATTTTAAATGTGAAATATGAAATATTTAACTTTGAATCTGAAATGTTAAATATTTAATTTTTATCGCATTTCAATCGTAATTTGAATATAAATTTCATACACCTAGAATTATCATCGATTAATTAAAAATTAGTTGGATTTGATGGCAAGAAATAATATAAAAAGAAAAAAAAAAGGAAAGACAAATAAATACATAACTCTATATAAATTATATAAATTATCTTTGTCTACTTCGCTGTTGTTGTTGTAAAAAGGTACATCAATGTTAAATACAAAGTGAATAACGTTCCTTGTTATAAAACTTACATTCGAGAACAATCGATCTTATCTAAACAAAATTCGTGGTCAAGTAATAATTCATTTACAACTGTCCTATACGTATACTTGACAAATTCTTCAACTTTGTATTATTTGAACAACTGCATCGAAAAAAATCAAACAACTTGCCTATCGCCCTGTCTTCGTCTCTCCTGCTATCGTTGTATCACCCTCTCTGTCACAGCACCGTTGGAGAGACAAGGATCTATCTATCTATCCTTCTTCTAGAGCTTCCTAATTTCTCCGCAACTGTCTACTATACTATACTATACTATACTATCCGGAAATGGGGGGATAGCTGAGACGATTCTGAACAATAATTTCCTTAGCAAAAATGTCGAACGAAGCTTCGTTTTTGAGTTATTAACGAAAAACACTGACCAATCAGAGCTCAGCCATGATTCGTTCTAGTCCGACGTCCCGGCTCGAAGTTACTCGATCTCTGCTCTCTGATTGGTCAGTGTTTTTCATGAATAATTCAGGAACGAAACCTCGTACGACATTTGTGCAAAGGAAATTGTTGTTCAGAATCGTCTCAGCTATCCCCTCATTTCCGGATGTTACGCTAGTTAACGGGACATTTTTCAGGCTCCTCTGTATAGCAGTACAGGGTACAGTTCCACTAATCGATGACAACTTGGTGTGCACACTGATGCTAGTGCAAGATTTTCTCTCCCGTTTTCGCATCGAGATATTTCGTCGCTGTAAAATCAAACGTTTGATAACGTAATCAAAAAGTTTGCAGCGAAAAATGTAATCTTCGTCTTACAAAAATATATGTAACATCGTTTGTATTTATAATAAATAATTCCTTATTGCGAAACGTAAGTATAGGGTTTGAATGTGTATTCCGGTCGCGGGAAATCGTCGAACCGGACCCCGCGAAAGGTCACGCCGGCCCTGTGTATCACTGCAAGTATAATACTCTTGTTACTTGTTACAGCACAGTATAGCTATCGCAACTTTCAAATAGTCCGAAAATTATAGAAGATAAACTACAGTAGGTAAGTTATTACACGATTCCATCAATTCACTCGACTAATAAATCCACAACCCCGAGATTTCATGCGTAACGAAATTCTCCATTAACCCTTAGAGGTCTAACGACTCCGCAGCCTATGGGTGCGGCTAGCGCTGACGATCGCTGTGGACGGATTATGCGTTGCCTGTTCGACGCAATGATCGTTACTAAGGAATGCATCTGTATTAATTTTACACAAAAGTTAAGGGTGCGCAGGAGGTAAACTAGCGCCTTTGTCGACAGTTGTGGAGAAATTAGGAAGCTCTAGAACAAGGATACAGAGGGTGATGCAACAGTGTAGGAGAAACGAAGACTTTGGTGCAACTTTTTGAGCTTAAAAAGCAATATTTTCATACACTCTTTTTCTTTTTAAATTCCTTGTATCATTACAGAGGGAGGTACACAGCCCTTTTTTCGAAAAAGTTCTATAACAATATACACTTTTATTTTTATAAAATTTCCAGAGGGAAATTGCAAAATCGGGCTCTGTACCCCCCTCTGTAATGATACAAGGAATTTAAACAAAAAATAAGTGTAAGAAAATATTGCTTTTTAAGCTCAAAAAGTTGCACCAAAGCCGGTGGAAAATCAAGCCGTTTCCATCGCTCTATCTTCGTTTCTCCTACAACTGTGAATCACCCTCTCTGTCGCACCACCGTTGGAGAGACAGAGCTTCCTAATATCTCCGCAACTGTCGCTGAAGTCAGCTCGGAGTTCGGCCGTGGCTCCTGCGCACCCTTAACCGCAATACTTCTATGTATACTCTGTCCACCGTTAGAGTAACCTCGTTTCGCGCATAGGTTGGATCGGAGGAGGTGCTACAACCGCTGAATCCCCACTTAACGGCCTAAGCTTGCGTCTGTTATACCGCACACAACACTGTTACCTATTCTGACGCTTTTGTTATACGCAGTGACAATCGACATAGGAAATCGGTCGACAACTGGTCGAAGCGTGAGGTTACTCTTACGGTGGACAGAGTATAGATGATCGAAAAAAGTCCTTAGTCCACACCAATGGTTTTCGCCAGACGCGTATATACGTCCTTAGAGCTCAAAAGGTTAAATCAAAAGGCTCGAAAAGCACGTTCCTCGAACGTCAACAATCAAACCCGAAATTCTGGCACACCGTTCTCGACGAAACTGTCGATAATATCAACGTAAACAATCCCTCGGACGAACAAGAATAAACGCTCGACCCGCGAGCGTGTTTCAAAGTGTCATCCTCCAACGGCCTCCCTTGATCAACTTCTGATCATCGTATCCGGTTCCCTGCGACCGTCCATCCTCGTCGGATCCTCGTTGATCATCGACTTGTAATCGTGACTCGGTTTCGCGGAATCGTCCGAATCCGAATCGAAACCGTTGTTCGGATGAACGTTCTTCACTTTTGGCCAGGTGTTGTTGTTCCTCGATTCACCGGTGACGAAGATGAACGGATACTTGTCCTCTCGTTCGGCTTTCAATTCTTGCGAGGAATTCGTGTCGAATATACCACGCTGGTAATTCAAGTTCCCGACGGAATCGTACACGCTCACGTTGGCCGACGAGTCCGAGCCAAAGCTGACTCGGCAGATGTTGACCGAGGATTCTTTGGTCGATCCGTAGATATGTTCTTGGTTCGATTTCAAACCGTGCTTCGATTGTCGCCGCGTGTACAGACGGATGAAGCGATCCAGGGTCATGAAGGGCATCTCGAAACAGAGGGTCCACACGACGGATAACAGCATCGTCAGGCACAGGTTGCTGAAGAAACTACGCATCTGAAAGATTGCTTCGGTGAGTTTTTTGATTGTTATTTTTGGGATATGGTAGCGTTGGGGTTTGGGGTTGGAACTGAAGTTGAGATTGGGATTCAAGGTTTCAGGCCCAACTTCTTACAGATAGATAATAACTTACAATTGTCATTGACGAAAGTATGCCGGTGGTCCTAACTGATCCAGCCTCTGTCAATAAGAAGACGTAGTGACAGAGGTAAGCACTGTAAGTCAGTTTGCTGAATGGAACCCATCCCCTCCAAGATAGTAATTGACCAATGAAACCTTAAATAATTGTTTAATATTAAAAGCTGTTGTTAAGAATATACATATACCCGCTTCTTAATTTGAACATGTCTGTGTGTGTGTGTGTTGTCGTGTTTGCGTCTTTGCGTTACCGAGCCGTTAGTTGGAATCGACACGTCGAGTTGTTGACATAAGCGTCTATTCTGTTAGTAATACGACTGAGAGGAAATCACTGTACTTTTCTTTTCTTTCTTTTATATTTTAATCTCCAAGCTCCAATAAAGAACACTCAACGTAAAAGCAAAACACACACTGTGAATTTATCCTTAAAAGCTGTTAAATCAAATTTTAATTACAAAAGGTTAAGAACCGCTGATCTAGAAATTTTCTGACCGTCTCGCTGTCAACGATAGTTAAAAGGCCGTCAAGTTTTCTTTGATATATATTCGTATCGTAATCAGAAAAATAAAAATTACCAGCATATCCATGAACGCAGCAGAAGATGATCCAGGAGACAGACAAGGCGAAGATTTGTCTGTGAAATCCAGCGTAAAAGCTTGCTTCCAGTCTGTCGTAGGGATGATCGTCGTAATACATCCATCGAGGATAAACGATGACGAAGAAACCGGAAAATGCAGCGATCAACCAACCGAGCACCACGTACGTCTAAAGGAAATAATTCTGCGTTATAAAGAAATAAATAAATTGGCTTTTGTTTTTCGAGATAATATATAAATATACGTACACGATGAATTTTCACTACGCTTGTTCGAAATTTGTAGAGAATATAACCGACGGCCAATCCGATGATGTATGAACCGTATCTGCTGTAAACCTTTGTGTAAATTTGTACGTACACGTCGGCCACGTCGTTGTTACTGTTAACGAATAATGAGGAAGAATTAATTAGGAAACGACTAACACTTGTAAGAGAAATTTGTTTGCTTGTAGTTGAGAAGTTTGTCACCAGCGTTTTGGTTAATCTGTTAATACTCAGTATTTGTTATAGTTTCTACTGTAATTAATGTAATATAGTAGTGATGCAAATATTTACCGTAATTAATGAGATAGTAATAGTATAAATATTTGTTATAGTTTCTACTGTAATTTGTATGTAGTTGTAGTATAAATATTTGCTATGGTTTCTACTGCAATTTATGTATAATAATATTATAAATATTTGCTATGGTTTCTACTGTAATTAATATAATATAATATTACTGCAACTATATACCGTAATTTATAATATAGTAATAGTATAAATATTAGCTATAGTTTCTACTGTAATTAATATACAGTGATATATAAATATTTGCTATGGTTTCTACTGTAATTAATATAATATAATATTACTGCAACTATATACCGTAATTTATAATATAGTAATAGTATAAATATTAGCTATAGTTTCTACTGTAATTAATATACAGTGATATATAAATATTTGCTATGGTTTCTACTGTAATTAATATAATATAATATTACTGCAACTATATACCGTAATTTATAATATAGTAATAGTATAAATATTAGCTATAGTTTCTACTGTAATTAATATGTATTAATAGTATAAATATTCACTATGGTTTCTACTGTAATTAATATACAGCAATAGTATAAATATTTGTTATAATATTGTTACAAAGGATATATTAAAACATTCCAAACATAATTTTCAGTATTAGTATTAACAGATTAAAGTAAAAGAAACAACAGCATACTGCGTATATACTAAAATGTATCGAGCAACGAAGGTGAGCAGAAAATATGAAAGAAAAAAGTGATAACGAGTGAAATAGATCAGACGCTAGTAGTATAAGACAAATAATGAAAACGTTGGAAGAATATTGTATTTAAGAATTGCGAAGAAGATGGACGAATTAGAATAACGTTTGATCGGTTATTATTGACACTCACTCCTTGTAATAGAGCATAGTCCCAGTCAGCCTGAGAGTGAACGTAATTAAAAATGGTATAAGAATCGACGCAATCAGGCCGAACACGAACACCAGCCAGAAGAAGATTTTTCGTGTGAATTTGAGCATAGGGTACAAGAAAATCGGTGACAGCCAGACCAGTTGCATATCGGTCGCCAGATACCAAGACTGTGACATGCACTAGAAACAGAATTAACAAACAAACAAATTATTGTACAGGGTAATTTACTCGACGAAGAGGGTTAAATTGTATTCGATAAGAACAATGGGAAATGGGGGAGGAATTAAGTTGGATCGATTGAGAGCAACGGGGAGGTTTCGTTGTACTGTCTGACTAATGGCAGTTGTACTACTGTCGCTCACGTTCTTTAAGTAGTAAACACTACGACATCACCGACGCACATTATATACATATGTATAAGTTGACAAATTTATAGACATGGGAATTTGAAAGCTTACAAATTTATATGTATAGAAGGGTGAAAGCTTACAAATTTATAAACGTAGGAATTCGAAAGCTCAGAAACTTGCAAGCGTAGGAATTTGAAAGCCTACAAATTTAAAAACGTAGGAATTTGAAAGCTTGCAAATTTATGTGCATAGAAGTTTGAAAGCCTATAAATTTAAAAACGTAGGAATTCGAAAGCTCAGAAAATTGCAAGCGTAGGAATTTGAAAGCACAGAAATTTCAAAACGTAGGAATTCGAAAGCTCAGGAATTTACAAGCGTAGAAATTTGAAAGCACAGAAATTTAAAAAGGTAGGAATTCGAAAGCTCAGAAATTTACAAGCATAGGAATTTGAAAGCATAGAAATTTAAAAACGTAGGAAGTCGAAAGCTCAGAAATTTACAAGCATAGGAATTTGAAAGCACAGAAATTTAAAAAGGTGGGAATTTGAAAGCTCAGAAATTTACAAGCATAGGAGTTTGAAAGCACAGAAATTTAAAAACGTAGGAATTCGAAAGCTCAGAAACTTGCAAGCGTAGGAGTTTGAAAGCACAGAAATTTAAAAACGTAGGAATTCGAAAGCTCAGAAACTTGCAAGCGTAGGAATTTGAAAGCACAGAAATTTAAAAAGGTAGGAATTCGAAAGCTCAGAAATTTACAAGCATAGGGATTTGAAAGCATAGAAATTTAAAAACGTAGGAAGTCGAAAGCTCAGAAATTTACAAGCATAGGAATTTGAAAGCACAGAAATTTAAAAAGGTGGGAATTTGAAAGCTCAGAAATTTACAAGCATAGGAGTTTGAAAGCACAGAAATTTAAAAACGTAGGAATTCGAAAGCTCAGAAACTTGCAAACGTAGGAGTTTGAAAGCACAGAAATTTAAAAACGTAGGAAGTCGAAAGCTCAGAAATTTACAAGCATAGGAATTTGAAAGCACAGAAATTTAAAAAGGTGGGAATTCGAAAGCTCAGAAATTTACAAGCATAGGAATTTGAAAGCACAGAAATTTAAAAAGGTAGGAATTCGAAAGCTCAGAAACTTGCAAGCGTAGGAATTTGAAAGCACAGATATTTAAAAAGGTAGGAATTCGAAAGCTCAGAAATTTACAAGCATAGGAATTCGAAAGTTTACAAATTTATATGTACAGAAGTTTGAAAGTCTACAAATTTTTCAATGAAGGAATTCGAAAGGCCAGAAATTTGCAAGCTCAGGAATTCGGAACCCCACAAATTTATAAGCATTGAAATTTGATGGTCCACAATTTCATCAGCATAGGAATTTGAAAGTCCACAAGATCCACAAACTTACAATTTTGTTAGCATATAGATTCAGAATAAATAAAAAGTATATTCATACAGGTAACGATGATTTTGTTAAACAATATACATTATGTTACTTACTATTCTAGGTAGATGCACGTAATTGTTCACGTACAGTAAATTCGTCCACCAATTTTCACGACAATAATCTCTGTTCGAACCGACCCACTGGTCCCAATGTGAGCCAGATCCGAATTTATAGAAGACGGTAGCATATAAACCGATCATCATGGCGTATGCTGGTGTTAATCTCAAGTAACGATGAAGATACAAGCTGATCACGTTGAAACGTCTTTTTATATCGTTCTCGTGTTTCAGCATCGTGGTGTACGCCATAAGAACACCGCTTACGAGGAAGAATGTATCCGTCACGATGTTTGCATTCAACACCAACATGTTGGCCCAGTTTGTGTGCATCTAAGAAATAAAAAAATACCTACTGGTGAACCTATCAAATCAGAAACTCACAGATTATAAAATATTTCGTAATCTGATACGTTTGAAGATTTGCACGTTTGCGAATAAATTCGTAAACAAGATCAAAACTCGTGATTTCGTAGACCTACGGATCTAAGATCGCTCGATGTTTTTTTTTTTTTAAATTAACCAAATTGCAAGCTCATAGATTTGTAATCACGCCGATTTGCGAATTTATGAAACTGTAAGCTGGCAAATCCATAGACATAGAAATTTATGATACCACGACGGTTTTTTAGGATTAGTAATTCGTAAATTATGCAAATTGCAAGCCCATCGATTCGTGATCACGCCAATTCGGGAATTTAGGAAACTATAATAGACTCACAAATTAGCGATCCCACGACGGTTTTTTTACGATCATAAATTCGTAAATTAACCAAATTGCAAGCCCATGAATTCGTAATTATGCTAATTTCTAAGCTCACCAATTCGCGAATTTAGGAAACTATAATAGACTCAGAAAGCGATCCCACGACGGTTTTTTTAGGATCAGTAATTCGTAAATTAACCAAATTGCAAGATTCGTAATCGCGCCAATTCAAAAATTTAGGAAACTATAATAGACTCACAAATTAGCGATCCCACGACGGTTTTTTAGGATCAGTAGTTCGCAAGTTAACCAAATTGCAAG